>CM042169.1:39819184-39831684 GCA_023376005.1 Doryteuthis pealeii
ACAGGAATGTGGTTTGTAAATGTAAATAAATTGACATGAAATTATGACGACCATATCTGGGTCATTGTCTTGTCAAAGTTTATAAACAATGGTTTGGTTTGGTTTGTTTTGTTTTACGGCATATCAACCTCAGTGGGTCATTTAATGCCGATAAAGTTTTGAAATAAATCAATTCTTAATGGATAATACAATTTTTTTATAAATACATTTTTTCTATTTAACCCATATATGGGACCCTAACAGGTACTACCACTCCGGGTCAGAGTGGACCAGGGAGCAATGGTGATGAAGAGGTGCTCCACATTCTCCAAACCTCCAGAACTGGAACCTCACCATCAGATAGAGTTTAACGTCATTCCCGGGAAATGAAGATCCTCGGCCCCCGCCTTCTAGCACCCATATGATAAAAAGGGGTTGGGGCTTGCCATAAGGGCAATAGGGTTGGGAAAATCATATAGTTGCTAGGGCTTGACGTGACCAGCCGATTGATCTATAAACAATGGGTTTAGATTATGACTGGATAGAATGTAGATATCCAAATCAAAGCAAAGAAAGAAAACAAAAGATCTGTAAGATAAATGGAAAGGACGTGTTCCTGGATCGTTTCAAGTAAAGAATGTACATTGTCCGAATGCTGAAAAAAGGAACGTCTAACAAAGCAAATTGAATTAACCAATGAGTGTTAATTATTTCCTGGAGTAGGAATCCTTTTTTAAATAGTCCAAAATGACAAGAAATTAGAAAGAGATGGGAAGAAACGAGTAACAACAGGTCAGGCTAGACGCCAAGGCATCTCTCTCAAACAAACACCACACTTAACATGAAGGTAACCAAGCGTGGGTAATACGTCCAGAACCACGAGCCAATACAATGAGAATGTTCCGACGGATTCTACCAATTTTCCAATCCGTATGGTCGTTTAAAACTATACAGTGTGGGTAAAGAATTATTAACAAACTACACAAAGTTGGTACGGAATTATTAACAAACTACACAACGTGGGTACCGAATTATTAACAAACTACATAACATGGATACGGAATTATTAAGAAACTACACAAAGTTGGAACGAAATTATTAACAAACTACACAACGTGGGTACGGAATTACTAAGAAACTACACAATGTGGATCCGGAATTATTAACAAACTACACAACGTGGGTACGAAATTATTAACAAACTACATTACATGGATACGGAATTATTAACAAACTACATTACATGGATACGAAATTATTAACAAACTACATTACATGGATACGGAATTATTAACAAACTACATTACATGGATACGGAATTATTAACAAAGTACATTACATGGATACGGAATTATTAACAAACTACACAAAGTGGGTACGGAATCATTAACCCACTACATCTAGTGGGTACGGAATTATTAAGAAACTACAGAACCTGGGTACGGAATTATTAACCAACTACACAACGTGGATACGGAATTATTAACAAACTAAACAATGTGGGTACGAAATTATTAAGACACTACACAACCTGGGTACAGAATTATTAAGATACTACACCTAGTGGGTACGGAATTATTAACAAACTACATTACATGGATACGGATTTATTTAAAAACTCCACGATGTGGATACGGAATTATTAACAGTGGGTACGAAATTATTAACAAACTACACAACATGGGTACGCAATATTAACAAACTAGACCACATGGATACGGAATTATTAACAAACTACAAAGCATGGCTACAGAATTATTAACAAACTGACTTGCAGGATATACAGTAATAGTCCCGAACTCGAATTAATTCAACCACATAAGATACTCTGACTAAAATGTTGACCCACATTTGGCGCCGTGATTTCCAGATATAGCTTTGAGAGATGTCCATTGTGCCATAGAACTACATTCTGCGCCTTACGACGCAGAATGTAACCTGAGGACTCACCGCGGCACATCGTGAGATCCCCACGGCGCATCTTCAATACAACTCGCTCACGAAGCAAGATCCGAATCCGACAGATCCCTAAAGCCAATTGACACCAAAATGAACCGGAAGTAAAACCACAAAATCACCCTTGAGCGTCATGGAAATAGGACAAGTCAGTATTTTCCTTCACCTCTCTATATTGTTTACACAAATAGTCGAACCACAAGGTTCCTAGTTCGATACCGGTCCTCGCCCACTCAGCGTATGAGTAGCACAGGGATCTGTGCGGTAAAGTAAGGAGCTGATGGTAGGTGTAGCGCTCCACCTCAAATGCTAAAACAATCTCCTTGGTCTAGCGCTATTGAAAAGGGGATAGAGTCCCTCGCTGATTGGCTGATACTGACTTTAGGCCGCCCCGTTGACTTTTTTTTATATACGCATGTTGGTGTTTTTGGGATATAAAGCGTGTGTCAAATGATCACTTCTACTTATAGACTCACCGGTGAACATGTGACCAACCTATTGTCCAATCACTGGCAGTGCTCTGCTGCTGATATTATTATTTATACTGGCTGATTCTAATCTTAGGTACTCACAACCACTTGGATCTTCATGGACGACGGCTCATAGGATTATATCGCTGGACCTTTTTGACACTACGTAGGATTCCAAAACTTAGGACTTATTCACTTACCAAAGGATTCTATAGTAAAGGACTTATTCACTTACCAAAGGATTCTATAATTCAGGACTTACTTACTTATTTACTTTAAGTTCTTTACAACTGACCAAGGATGGCGGCCAGATACTTAACAACGCAAATAGTCAATCTGTACTATTGATAGAAATAAGTTAACTGTTAACAGAAAGTTAAAATGGCAAACACAAGAAGAATCCATCAAAATAAGACGAACAAGACATCCAGCAAACTACTGAGGATGCAGGAACGAGCTCATAAGTGACGTTCTCGTGTGGATACCTAATCATGAACGCACCAGAGTGTTTTCCGCCAGCAAAAACCGACATCGATCGAATCTAGGTGGATACTAGATACCGTGAATAGGACCTTTCAGAAGCGATTGATGTTAGGGGAGAGTCATGAAGATTCGTGCTCTTGGAATGACCTGAGGATTATGCTGCTACTGCTGCTGCCACTGATGATGATGATGATGTTGAGGATGATGTAAAACCACGTCTGAAAAATATAAAACCTGTACGTAGAATTGAGAAACAGAAGGAACTCTTTTTTTTTTAAATATCAACCTGTATTATCCAAAATTAGTTTCGGCGTTGAAGAATGATACTTCCGCTTTTTGATTGACAGAAATCAATATTTCCTGACAAACTATTGATATTATCTAAAAGAAGAATAGACTTACCTCTGGCCTATCTTATATGGGAAGCATGTCAAACGTTTAATATATGCAATGACTTTCGTATATTTTCCAAACTTTAGGAATGAAACCTATATATTGCAATTTCAATCTTGTTTCCCGCTCTTAAACATTTAATTAAAACAAATTAGACGTTTAATAAAAATATTGAATATTAAATTTAAAAAATATTAAACATTTAATCTAAATCTGGAGAATATTTAATTATTATACTTTTTACAGAGTGGAGTATTCTCTAATAGCTCTTAAGCATACATATCAAATGTTGTAATAATCGAATTATCATATTGTGGTATATCCACAGGTCCTACTAGTTATTATTGTTCCTTTTGAGTTTTCACATCAGCATCAGCTGATGGTCTTTCACTGGAGTCTGAGTGACAGAAATCTCCTCAGGTCTCCAGGACTCTTCTGAGTATTCTGGCAGATTGCAGCAGTGCAGTGTTCTGAATGGTTTCAATCCTTCCTCTGATTTCCAAACTTTTCAAACCCTTTTCTAATCCTTTTGGGACTGTTCCAAGTGCACCAAATACAATTGGTATCACTTTCACTTTCATATTCCATAACTTTTTCAGTTCTCTGGCAAGGTCTAGATATTTGTCCATTTTTTCATTTTCCTTTAGCTTCACCCTGTGATCTTCTGGCACTGCAAAATCCACCAGTTGACAAGTTCTTTCTTTTTTGTTTATCAACACTAGGTCTGGTCTTCTTGCTGGGATAAGGTGATCCGTTTTTATTTCAAAGTCCCAGAGAATTTTATGCGTTTCATTCTCAAGAACAGATTCTAGTTTATGCATATAACATTTTGTTGTATGGCCAAAATTTAATTTTTTGCATAATTCCCAGTGAATCACCTTCCCATATTGTTGTTGTTGTTGTTGTTGTTGTTGCATAGCAGGCATATGTTGTTTAGGTCTTTTTCTTCTCTTCTTATTGTCATGATATAATTACCTTTTGTTGTTTTACTGCTACTAAGCTTGTTTGGGTCATTACTGACAATTTCTGACCTATGTGATTTTTATTCTCTTTTAAATATTGTTGTGTAGTATTTTGTAACGAGAGGGAAGAGCCTTGTTTTATTAAAAAGTATATAATTGAAATTGAAAAATATTAAAGGTATAATTCTAAAATATCAAACATTTAACTCTTCTGTTGTTTTTTTTTTGTTTGTTTGTTTTGGGATCACCCTGTATTACTCTTATCTTAGTCTGGCAAAAGATGTGTGGAACTGAGCGAATATAGAACACCATATTATCATGATAATGTCATCACCATTTTCATCTCACGCAAAAATCCCCATCATTTCTGGTCCTCATAACATCCAGTACCTGCACAGAGCCGGTCAATGTAGGTGTTTGCTGGGCGACCCACACTGACGTGCCCATGTGCTGGTTTCCGCTGGAGAACGTCACTTATGAGTTCGTCCCTGTTTCTCCAGCAATGTCTTGTTCGTCTAACTAAGGATTTTGTGTAATAGGGGACACGCGGTCGTACAGCTGCTTTCTTGTGAGGTGTTGTCTCCATGATTTGTTTAAGATCACATGTCGCTTTCTTGTGCAACTCTCATCTTGTTTATTCTGTACGTGCCTCGTTTTTCCAATTTAAAAGAAATATTTGTTACTTGTATAATAGAATATTTTAAAGTTACATATATATTCACCTCAAAACTATTCAAAAATGTCAAATCGTTATTGTAATCTGAGTTCTTCAGCTCAATTATAATGAACTAACCATCAGTTTTGTGCTTTGCTTGGGTGTGGTAGGAGCAGTATTGTTAGAGCCGCTGTGAGCTGCTTAATTTAACCAAAGAGTTAATTAAAAAAGAATTAAACATTTAACTTTTAAAATATTACAGATTATAGATATATAATGGTTAGAATTATCCTGAAGAAGCATTCAAGTGAAACCTAGGTAGATAGTGTCTGACTCATATAGGTCCACAATATATATAATATATATATATATATATATATATATATATATTATATATATGTATATATATATATATACTTTGTTGTATTCATAAATATAGAGTGCTCAATATCTGTGATAGATTATATATCTAAGTTTCGATAGCATAGATACAAGGTCTAAAAATCGCATGGGTGAGAGAATAGTATTTACCAGGAGTTGCTGTACGTTATATATATATATATATATATATATATATATATATATATATATATATATATATATATAACGTACTTAGCAATTCATGACGGCCTTTACATGCGTAGATATGTGTGTATTAAAACAGTTAAAGTCCTCTTCGCATTCTGTTGGTGACGATAGCCGAGCGGTTAAACTGTCCTACTGATGCTGAATTGATTGGAGTTCTATCCCGGCTCTAGGTAGCGTACAGAATGTCTAGCCACACTGAATAGATTTGATAATTCGAAACAAGTGTGTGTGGATGACAATATATATATATATATAGATAGATATGTGTGTATGTGTGTGTTTGTGTGTGCATATATATAATATATATACATATATGTGTATATATATATATATATATATATATATATATATATATATATATGTCTGTCTGTCTGTCTGTGTGTGTGTGTGTGTGTGTGTGTGTGTGTGTTTGTTTGTGTGCATGTGTGTAAGTGTGTAAGTGTATGCATACTCTAACCGCTTGCCTAAAAGTATATTCTTCCGTTCTCTGTGCGCACACCATGGCAGAGTAACTATGGCAACTGACTAAATGGACAGTGGCCAAAACAGTTAAAGATTGGCCAGCAGGAATCAATTATTAAAGGAATAATGGACAGACTATGAGTTCTTTGAAGTGGACGGAACTAATCTTATTCCTCCTCGCCCTGACTGACATTTTAACATCTTACGAAAAAAGTAGTTTGGCAACTTTTATTTCGAAAAGCTTTATTTTTTTGTTGCTATTCATTTTTTTTTCTTTTTTGTTTTTTAATTCAGTTCGGTAACAATCCTCCAAGTTGGTCGATAGCAGACATTTCAAGGCTCCAAAGTTTTATGGCTGCCGAGTGACAAAGTACCGAGACTGACGAAGGCTTGAACAGGTTCGACACCATTTTAAGCTAAAACTTGAACCATATACAATCATAAAAAGTCCACTAAAGTATTGATGAAAATTTACACATACACACACACACACTAACGAACATACGGGTATAAGTCTTTAAAATTGGGGGATTTTATGAGTTAAAATCTGTATCGCATTTCCACCATTTGTTTTCGAAAAGCTTCTACTTTTTGTTGCTATTCCTTTTCTTTTTTTTCTTTTTTGTTTGAAATTCAGTTTGATAACAATCCTCCAAGTTGGTCGATAGCAGACATGTCAAGTTTACAACGTTTTATGGCTGCCGAGTGACAAAGTATCGAGACTGACGAAGGCTTGAACAAGTTCAACAACATTTCAAGCAAGAAAAATTGTACAACTATAAAATGTTCACTTAAGTATTAATGAACATTCATACATACATACATACACGCTAAAAAACATCCCGGTATATGTGTTTAAAATTGGGAGGTTTTATATGTTAAAATTCGTATCTATCAAAATGACACATTTTCGCCATTTTGTCCTCTCTTGAATATTTGCTGTTTTTAATGTGATTTAGGCTAAACTAAAACAGTTTACGCTACACTAAAGTTTAGGTTACACTAAAAATAGTTTAGGCAACATGAAAAACGTCCTACAACCATAAAACACACACACAAGTATTGATGAACATTTAAACACACACACACACACACACACACACACACAATTAATTATTAAGATTTTTTATTGTATGTTTAATATTTTTAATTAAATGTTTGATACATTTTAATTATATGTTTATTAATCTAAAATGAAATTTTTAATATTTTTGATGAAAAGATTATTATCGAATTAAAATTGTATTATCTAAAATGAATATTTAATATTTTCAAATTAAATATATGTTTTTTTTAAATGCTTAATACTTTTGAAAAAATAAAAAAATGTCTTTTAATTAAAATTTCAATATTCAAAAATTAAACGTTAGACATTCTAAAATATATTCATATTTTAAAAAAATGTTTAATGTCCTAAAAGTAAAGACATATCACTAAGCATTAGACTCACGCATACACATAAATATGTCTTTAATAAGGAAAAGTACAAAATTTAGTTTTTGATTTTTACTAACTAACTTATATAATTCAATAATTAAAAATCAGTTAACTTGTGGAACTCATCAAAATTCTTCATCAATAAAAAAAACTTTCTTTTCTCTTTTTCTTAATTGTTCTCTCCCTTCTTTGTTTCTTTCTTTGTTTCTTTCTTTTAATTATATACGATTTACTAATTTTAAATGTATTTACATCTGGTGTACGTACAAACCAGAATCCCTCCTACTAAATGAGCATAAATTTCTCTGGGACTTTGAAATAAAAACAGATTACCAAAACTATTTTGAGAACATTTTTATATTTTAAAGCTGAACAACAAAATTTTGAAATAAAAACTGATTGCCAAAACCATTTTGAGAACGACTCCTAAACATTCCATGTTTTGGCAAATGAAACATTCATTATGTTGCTGCTCTATTCTCCAACCCTCATCAGGTGTATATTCAGTGGTAAGAAAAATACAATCACCAGTTTCAGCATACATTTTTATATTCTAAAGCTGAACCAAAAAAAAAATAATTGATAAAAAAAACTTCTTAAAATAAACGAATAATACGCAAATTCTTCACTTACTTTATCGTTAATATCCATTTCTTTTAATACACTCCCAAGTTTCATAAAACCGTGTGATCCCAGGGGAACGTATGTTTAGGTTACACTACCCGGCGACTCGTGCAGCCTAAAAGGGGAATGCCAAAGGGATCATGAACGTTTTATTAAGCATTTCCTTGTGTTGAGAATACTTGCTATGTGGCAGTTCACCATTGTACAAACATTTGGGGTGCCTTTGGTCTTCCATTTGAACAATGTGTCCTGTCTAACACATTTGATTTGCCACAATCAGAGACTCTATATTTGTGCATTCAGCCATGCTCCAAACTTTTAGCATATATATATATATATATATATATATATATATATATATATATATATATATATACGGACATGCTTATGTGTACGCGCCCTGTATCCCTGACGCACAAAAATCTAAACGACATAGTAAAATCATATCCCTGCGTCCAAATGTTTTTCTTTTTCTTCCAACGCCATTTCAAGCTAACTGTAAATACATTTCAATAGTTTCTTTAAAATCTCTACATGAGATTTGGTTTGTGCGTGGCTGCCCACGTTTAAAAGTCCTTATTTCAATTTGGCCTGATGCGAGGTCATAAAAATACTTACTCTCCACTATTCAGTTTATTTATCACCCCCTGGTGTTCCTAAAATCATTTTTGTCTGCTCATAAACCGGATACTTTTGCTAGTATATATATATATAGTATTGATATTATTTGTGTTTAAATCTGGGGTGTCCAATATTTTTTTGCCATGCCACCATCTAATCACCTCTCAATTCCTGGTGTCTCCCATGTGTTAATATTTTTTTTTAATAATTGAAAGGGTGACCTCTGTTTGGGCTGAAGAAGGTTAAAACGACAATAGCTTTGTTTAAACAACCTTCCTAAGAACAAGTCATCTATGAAAATTAAAAATGAAATAAACAAAATTCAAAATAATTACAAAATAATAATCGACAATTTGGACTCAGATCTCGTTAGTCTGAATTGCCCCCTCTTAAAAATCAAATTTCCCGCCTGTGGGGCGTGCGTCACAAATTTTGAACTATTGTTTTAAACATAGAATCTTTAGGAATAGACCTACAAATTCCATGGTATGGATATAAACAATAACACCAGCATGAAATAACGTAAAATAAGATTGAAAAGGAATTAATTCACACAAGGGTGAAATAAAATATTATATATAAATCAACAAAAGGCAGACAAGGGCGACGGAATTCAAAATGGGCATGTTCCCACTAGAGCAATATAATAGGGTAATTTCTATAACAATATGGCAGTATCTTGGCGATTAATAAGGCATTTTGTATTAGGAACATAATCTTGGCTTTTGCAGACGAGTGCAAAAAAATAAAAATCAAGCGACTCAGATCAACACTGAAAGCAACATTCTCCCGCCATATCCCCGAATTTAAAGAGTGATTAGACTTCTTATATAGATAGGTGACCCAACAGAAACAGCAGGTATTGTAAGTAACCTGGGGCTTTTTATTTCCAGACAATGCAATATGAACGATGCTTAAATAAATATTAAAGTAACATCTGTGAAGAATAGAAAATGAACAAAAATACAGTTAGAGACAGAAGTAATAGGACGCATATATATATATATATATATATATATATATATATATATATATATATATATATATATATAAAGAGAGAGAGATAGATAGATAAGTTGATTGCGTATAAACTTTGCTCTTGTAAACATTGTATTTTGGTATTATGAAGGATGGGGATGAACAAGTGAACAAAAACAAAAACAAAAAAGAGTTTCAATATCCAGCTGTTGTTCAGTCCCTGGTTCGATTTATTCCGATATTTCTGGTGAAATTTCACCCTTTATCAAAGGATGATATATATATATATATATATATATATATATATATATATATATCAGTGTACAATACATTTAAGGTGAAACTGTTAAGAAATGCAGTGAAATTCACAGCATTTCTTAACAGGCATGCTGTTTTGAAGAAAAGTGACTAATATCCTGCTTGGAAACCAATGGTAACATTTGCCCCTTAAATGTAGTGTATATAAATACAGCTCTTATACAGGTAATCGATCACTTTATTTTCAATTCTCCAATGCTAAAGAAAGCCTCCTCGACAAACAAGGGACAAAAAGAATGAAAAATAGAGGAAAGATGCCGCAAATGAAAAGAGAGCCAGAATGAAGGTGAGACAGCAGCAACTCAAGCATGCATCACTGTGTGTTTGCAGACACTGCACCAGAGATTGCCATTCACAATCTGGCCTGTTCAACAACTCACGCAGATGCAGTTAAAAATATTGAGGGCACTACACCATCGTCTTTAGCAGAGGAAAGGATGCCAACAATATATATATATATATAATATATATATATATATGTGTGTGTGTAGAGAGAGAGAGAGAGAGAGAGAGACAGACAGAGATACAGAGAGACAGAGAGACAGATAGAGAGAGAGAGAGAGAGAGAAAGAGAAAGAGAGAGAGAAATAATTCTAATGAATCAGAGAATATCTACTTAGGTTTCTCTTAACGGATCATCAAGATAATTTTGACTGATATCTTATTTATTTGCTCTACTTATTGTATTGAGCACTTTAGTATATTCAATTTTTGCAGTATTTTTCCCTTTGGATATTTTGATTGTATCAACTGATTATTTTCAGGAGTTGCATAGAACGTGCTCCTTTCTTTTTTAGATTTTTTTTTCTCTAGGGCGAAATTTGTATTGTGTAATTACAGACAATAAAGCCGGGAGTTTTTTTTATACTGTCGGAGTTTAGAAATAAATAAATAAATAAATACATATATTAACCATATTAGTATACACTTGCGGTACGAAAAACACCCGGCAAATAATGTTTTAGTAAAAATATACTACAAAACTTTGGCTGGCGAAAAATAAAATTTAGAAAAGACTAAGAGTGTCGCACTAACCGAAAATAATCGATAAACACTGGGGCCAAAAGAAAAAATATGTATATAATATATATATACATATAAGCCGCTAGGATAGTTTCAAATTTAATGTGAAGAGTGATCGATACCTAAGTAGAGTAGTAATGTTAATCCTAATAAGTCAGATATACCTACTAATGGTTTCACTTATTAGCTCATCAGGGCAAGAATCTAACTAAAAAGACTTGGAGTTTTAGTAATAAAAATACGTTACTCCGAGACATTTAAGTCAGATTCTTGCTATGATGAGTTAGTTAGAGAAACTATTAGTATGTATACCTGACTCATTACGATTAGCCTTTATATATATATATATATATATATATATATATATATATATATATATATATATTTATATATATGAGTAAGAAAAGGTGGAATGAAAACATCACACAATGCTGTTAAAGAAGAAAACAATTTATAATATAATCATAGCTGATACTGATCAATATTTCGATTTTACAAAAATCATCATCAGAGCTCATTCACTCCCGTAGTTGTTTGGGTCGGAGAGGAAAGTCAAAATGAGTTTACAAAACAAAAAACCTTAATACTGCAAAAGTTTTTGTAAACTCATTTTGACTTTCCTCTCATTTTGACTTTCCTCTCCGACCCAAACAACTACGGGAGTGAATGAGCTCTGATGATGATTTTTGTAAAATCGAAATATTGATCAGTATCAGCTATGATTATATTATGAATTGTTTTCTTCTTTAACAGCATTGTGTGATGTTTTCATTCCACCTTTTCTTACTCATATTGTCGGATTCATTTCCTTTCTTTTAACTTATATATATATATATATATATATATATATCAGAGATCGATCGATCGATCAATCGATAGAGAGAGAGAGAGAAAGAAAGAGAAAGAGAGAGAGAGAGAGAGAGAGAGAGAGAAATATTGTTTACCGCGTCGTAACGAAAATAGAAAAAATAAATGTTCATGGAGGAAACACATTTTTATTAAAATATATAAGTAATTTTTGCTACCTTTTAAGTTCATTACTGGCTTTAATCGAATTAGATATTTGAATATTGTTTAGGACAATAAAAAAAAAACTCAGCACTCCATAAAATTGTTTAATACTCTGGTTGTGATTCTAATAGCTTTTCATGTAACCTGCACTGTATACAGAACAATGAAACACACACATCGCAAAGACGACAACTGGTGTATTTCATCAATAAAACCACAGGCATATCAGCCATATTGAGGGCTCGTAGGGGCGCAATTAAAATATGCCAGAAACCCGGGTATGTATTGCCAGTCCAGAAATATCAGAAACACAGGTGTGCTTTCAACTGCTTCCGGGTCGGATAAATAAAGAAGTATACGCAATATATTTTAGGTAACTTTTGTGACTTGTCCGAGTCGAATGTAGCTCCCCTCTGTGTCTCAAAGGTTCAAATAGTCTAATTATGCTGAAGTAATAGTGTAGACCAGTGGTTCTCAACTTTTTTTTTAAAAGCCATGGAGGGACTGAGGCGCGTGGTCTAATGGTTACCGTCGTAGGAA
>CM042169.1:39836684-39854184 GCA_023376005.1 Doryteuthis pealeii
CTCTCTCTCTCTCTTCTCTCTCTCTCTCTCTACATATATATATATATATATATATATATATTATATATATATATATATATATACTATTGAATTGGAGTGACTGGAGTTCTTGGAACGATCCCAAAGATCCTTTTAAAAGAAAGGGTGTATTGGAAATTCTAGGAAGAATTGAAACTAGACAGATAAGGAATATTAATGATAACGGTAAAAATATTCAGGAGAAGACGCTAGAGGGAGTCTTGTCTTGGAATAATGGTAAGTGAATACATCTTAGCGAATCATTACGTCTATATGTTGCGTCGCTTCATCTGTAGATACCCCAAGCTGAGATTAACAAAAACCTACTGGGGTTTTAGCTTTTGTGAATCAAATTCATACACTACGCTTTGTCGGCGAAGCTCGCAATAGGCTGACTGTATCTTCTGTTAGATGGGTAAGACCTACTCAACAAAAAGGGGTGTCCCGGGTATGACACTAAACTGTATCTGGCAATGAGGCTCCAATTATAGAGAGCCGGGGATTTTGGAATACCTTATTGTTGCTTTTACTGACAAGTCCTCTCTGTCATTGGCTGGGAGGACCTGTTAATCTCTTGTATGTATTTACCATGTATGTGACGTAAATAACTAAGGGAAATGTGATTAGTAGTGATATAGTTTCGGTTACAGACAAACACACAATCTCTATTGTAATATGATAGTGATATTATTTGTATTTACCAAACCCATCCGCATAAACGGCATGTCGGTGAGGCAGACATGTAAACCGACTGTATCTCTGTAGAGAGAAAAATCCCCCCTATCGGGGCCAACTTTTCGCCGTGGGTAGGGACCCAGGATGCTTACGGTCGGAATATTAGGGGTTGAGCACATCTCATCATTTTACAGATAGATAGATAGTTAGAGAGAGAGAGAGAGAGAGAGAGAGAGAGAGAGAGAGAGAGAGAGAGAAGAGAGAAGAAGGTAATCGGTACACTTTTTCTAAATTAGAAAAGCAGAAGTTATATTACGGAAACCACCTGAAGAAGATTCCAATAATATGTTGACAGGAATAATGTTCAAGTTGAGACTTTAAAATTATCTCTACATATATAAATGTCAGTTGGTGTGTATGTATATATATATGTCCGGAGGAAAGTACTAAAATAATATAATTAATGACAATGCAAATATATATACACATTCACTATCACCAGAGCTTGCCTTTTTGTGTAAAAATAATCAAAATTTTATTTATATTTGTGAAGATATTTAAAAATCAAAATATGAATAGTAAAAAGAAGGGAAAGGCATTGGTTGTGTTTACGATTAAAACATAAATCAATTATGTTAAACAAAACAATCAATTGATCCGCAACTTCTATTTCTTATACTTATTATTATCCCGCCTTATTATTATCCCGCCTTATTATTATCCCGCCTTATTATTATCCTGCCTTATCTCACCTTATTATCCCGCCTTCTACACAGAGTTTTACATGTAATCTAAGATTTGAATATTATATCTTTGAGATGGTCAACATCGTTACGAAAACATTCGAGAGCTCGATTTCTCATATCACGTAATGTGTGGTTTAGCATATCAACTGGAATAGCTATTATCTGTCTACGGATGCATTCCGCTAGAACTGAAAGAAAGAGGTGGTGCCCTCGCTTTCCAAACTTCTATCGGAATATTCTTTATGCTGCAACGATTGATCTATGACTCGCGGAGTATTCTTCGAATACATATGCAATTTCTTTTGGACTCCACATGAGGATCATCAAAATCAATACCCGAAAGTAATAAAAATTTAATGTAATATTCAAATCTTAGTTGAGATGCAAAACTCTTATGTATCTTGGCAGCCTTCCGTCTAGACGATGGAATAGTGTCAAAGTGTTTTTCTTGTTTTGAACTACATAGCCAGGGCGGGTTCATATGGAGGATGAGTTGTTGCCCATGCATCAAATCCCTCCTCTCCACACTGCTGCTGTGATCCAAAGAAAAGGTAAGGAACCAATGCAGTTTGGCAACGGTAGTGTCGCAGGAGTTGCTGGGTTGCACTGGATTTCAGCATCACACAACCTTATGTAATAAATATATTTAGTACTCTGTGTCGTTTTTATATATCTGAGAAAATAGCATTTGAAATGAGTCCCATCATTATGGTACACCCTATACCAATGCGCATGTAAATATGTCTACAGTTGATGAATACATTGCCTGGATCTATACACGAAATATTTAAACTTCAATGCGTTCCGTGGGAGCGGATGGGTATTTCGTCGTGCTCAACGCTTATCAATCGGTAAGATAAACGATATTCGAAATAATCGATCAAAGAGATCAATAACACTATCTCAAACACAAAGATTTATCTCACAGACGGAAAACAACAACAATCAACGGATGGGGGGGGGTGTTGCGAAGGGAGACAGGGTATGGTAAGTGGATCAATAACACTTGACTCGAACGCCGGCGAAATGCAGCCGCAGAACATTCGCAAGAAATTCAGTCATTAACACAAATAAAGTGCAGCGATAAGAGAAAAGAGACAGATCGATTGCAATGATTTACATCAGGAAGAGCTAATTTGGGGCGGCTGTGTTGCCCCGTTTCCTATTCGCTGGATATTTCGCTTGCCTTTTTCCCTTTGGTATATCTAGTTGATCCACAGTAATTTCCCTGTGAATATTTACACGTAGTACGGATACCGACGGGGCTAAATTTACGCTATGTTTCTCTTTCCATTTTTGTGGTCTTTTTCTTGTTCTGTAATAGATAGTTGTGTACGATACAGGATTAGTATATATATATATATATAATATATATATATATATATATATATATATTGAAATAGATTGATCTGATTTCACATACTGTTTTCATGTTATTGCAAATCGTAACTATATATATATATGTATATATATATATATATATATATATATATATATATATATGTGTGTGTGTCTGTGTGTATATGTGTATATTTGTGTTATATACATATATATATATATATATACATATATATATATGTATGTGTGTGTGTGTGTGTGTGTGTGTGTGTGTGTGTGTGTGTGTGGTGGAGATGTGAGGAACAAAAGAACAAAACTCAGAAAAAAGTGTGTAGGATATATTTCGCTAGAGCTTTGAGTTCGGCATCATCAGTCGTTTTAATGAATTATCAGGTTATCATACAAGTGTTTTATAGAACGGGTAGTGTGGCGGGAGGAGGTGGATAGGAGAGAAGGTCAAGTGATTGGGTAAGCGTTAGTAAGGAGTGGTTGGGTGGAGGAGAGGGAGGGCAGAGTAAGTCACAGAGTGTGAGGGAAGGAGTCAGGAGAGGAAGTTTGGTTAGTCGTAGGGGAGTGGGGAAGTGGTCAGGTGAAAGGGAGAGGTAGGGGTAAGGAGGGAAATTTTGAAACATAGGCAAAATGGGGAGAAAGTCAAATTATGGGTGAAGATTTTTTTTGTTCCTCTCAACATCTATCTGCAAGAGAAGGTCTTCAACCAACAAGAAAAAGGTTAAAAGACCTTCAAAGACTCCATCGGTTTGCACGAATTTGATGCCACCCGAATAAATAGACTTTTCTATTTTTGGCAGATATGTGTTATATATATATATATATATATATATATATATAATATATATAATAAGGAAATACAAAAATAAAAAAAACGGAACAATTTAAAATCATCATAAGTACATAAACACGAAACACGAGACTCAATGACGACAAATAGGGACGAATAAGGTGAATGATGAAAGGAAAAGGAAGAACGGAAAACAGGTCACGCAGACACGAGTCACCGGGAAAAAACTGTCCAAATAATTTCAAAAGTGAACGTTTTTGATGACGAACAATCACCTAAAAGTGATGTTCCAAAACCATTGGTGACGTTATCACCGTATCCACGTGCGTATGTGCGTATGAAAGAGCGTATTTGTGTTTGGTAGCCATGGTGATGTATAACATACGACACCATTGTTACCTTATTATTTATTTTTCTTTACACCTGCAATGTGATAGCCTTCAAAATCAACCAATATATATATATATATATATATATATATATATATATATATATAATCTTCCGTTTTCATTCAAGTCTTTCTTCCTAATCATCTATTATCATTTCAATCGTCCTACCTACAATTGGTATTAAACAGTGCACAGGGGACATGAAAGCGCGTGGTGTAATAGAGGCGTAAGAAATGGACTTGTTGACCGAGTTCAGGTCCGTGGTGAGGCTGTTTGCATTTCACATAGCCCGAATACCCTTGGGAAAGGCATGCATCCAAGTACTCCTCTTCCATATATTTTAGTTTTGATCTAAGTTTCCCTTCTCAGAATCTAGTCAGCTCTGCTATTTATCTATAGCTGGGGAAGGGGAGGAACAGACGGTTTTCATGCCTACCCAATCTAGAAATCGAACGTAAAACTTCTCGTCCATAATTTGAACTCTGGTCGAAAAGTCCTGACCGAGGATTTCATTTCATATGTAGTCCAGTTCAGACATGTCAATCTATTCATTTAATGGAATCGTTACCAGCATGTTCATAGACAAATAATGTATGGTGTTGTATGATCTAGTTTAAATGTCCGCCCCTGTCGGCTGGGGCGTTAGAATGCACCGACTGCACCTCTGCAGAGGGGTAAGACTCCCCCAATGGGGCTACCTGTTGGCCGTGGGTGGCGACCCGTGATGCTTAAGGATGGAGCCCAGGTGGATGAGCAGTTCATGACTAGCAATACTCCACTTTGGCCCTATCTGGGGCTAGACGGGCGGTCACAGAGGCCCCCTCCGATCAATCGGCTGGTCACGTCAAGCCCTAGCACCTATATGATTTTCCCAACCCTATTGCCCTTATTGCAAGCCCCAACCCATTTTTATCATATGGGTGCTAGAAGGTGGTGTCTGCGGGTCTACATGTCCTGGGAATGACGTTAAACTCTATCTCTATCTCTATGGTGAGGTTCCAGTTCTGGAGGTTTGGGGAATGTGGAGCACCCCTTTATCACCATTGCTCCCTGGTCCACTCTGACCCGGAGTGGTAGTACCTGTTAGGGTCCCATCTATGGGTTAAATAGAAAAATGTATTTTTTAAAAATTTTTATCCATTAAGAATTGATTTATTTCAAAACTTTATCGGCATTAAATGACCCAGTGAGGTTGATATGCCGTAAAACAAAACAAACCAAACCAATTGATTAAATGTTCATATAAAATATATTTCTTACATATATTTATCACAAATTCTACTTCTTCAAATTTCTGGTTAGCCTGGGCTCTTTAACTCTGGTCCAGCAAACAGTCGAGTAGAAGGAATACTCTCAATTCAAACCTGTTAACCTCCGCTAAACAAATAGACCTTGTGTCACATCCTGCTCATGCGATACAGTTGGTAATTATATATATATATATATATATATATATTATATATATATATATACTAACCAAGTTTAACAGGTTTGAATTCATATTTTCCTTCTCCTATAGTTACCTAGCCAAGGCTAAAGAGCCAAGTCTTTCCTACTATTTTCTCATATTCAGAGGGAAAATAGTTGGATATTTACCTTTCCAAGTGTATTAGCGGTATGAAAATGCAAACGTTTTCATCCAGGATTTGAAGATATATATATATATATATAATATATATATATATATATATATATATATATAAGTAACGTCGTCGGAGTGGCCTAAAGTCGGTATCAGCCCATCAGCGAGTGAGTCTATCCCCCTTTCACTAGAAAAACCTTTTCGCTAGACGAGGATTTGTTTGCGTCTGGGGTGGAACGCCACATCTACCATCAGCTCCTTAATTTACCGCACAGATTCCGTGCTGCTCATACGCTGAGTTGGCAAGGGGCGGTATCGAACTAGGAACCTAGTGCTTTCTAGACGAACGCTCTACCGACTGAGCTAAACCGGACCTTTTTTAAAGTAAAGTCGTCGAGTAGCCTAAAGTGCTAAAATAATCTCCTTAGTCTAAGGCTAGTGAAAAGGGGATAGACTCTCTCGCTGACTGGCTGATATTATATATATATATATATATATATATATATATATAGAATCAATGGTAATATTATGGTTTTACACTCATATCTTACATTTTTATGGTAATCCAATCATCAGATGAGATCAATGGTTGAGATGTTAAAAACCAGTCGTGAAATGGTTGAGATGTTAAAAACGTGATCCACGTCAGATAAACGTTGAACAAGCCACAGTTTAAAAAAACAATTTTTAGCTTTACATTTCCCATCGCGTGAAAACGCTTCATATAAACGCTAAAAAATTTGGTTTTTAACATCTCAACCATTTCACGACTGGTTTTTGACATCTCAACCATTGATCTCATCTGATGATTGGATTACCAAGAAACTTCGTTATGAGTGTGAAACCATAATATTACCATTGATTATAAACCTGCTCTGCTTTATTAGCATTGAGCACTTTTCCATGCAAATACTTTTCTCATTTTTTCATTCACTATCATTTATATATATATATATATATATATATATATATATATATATATATATATATATATTATTATTATATGTATGGTTGGTACTAGTATACTAGTAAAAGTAGTAGTAATCCAACGTGTATAATATATATATATATATATATTTATATATATATATATATATATATTATATATATAACGTTCACATTGCATCACCAACGCAATACATAACACAGTCATTATTATTAACAGCATAATTAAAAATACATGATATTAATTGCACAAAACATACGTAACCAAGAATACCAAACACAAATGCACATATTTATACGCACACGCGTGCGTGGACACAATCATATCATCACAGGTTTTACGCATTTCCACGCACGCGCACATGACATCATACACACATACGCACAAACAAAAATACGCACACGTACAAACAAAAAAAGCGCATTCGACATCACGTAAACATGCAACACGAGAGTTAAAAAACGCACACATTTAATCATTTACACCATTTCTGTCATATAAAAAAAACTATTTCGTTTACCTGATGAATGCTTTAGCAGGAAAACATTGGTTGTAATATCGTTCCCAAATAAATGAATAAAAGCTAAACCTTTTATTTGTCACTTCCTTCAACTATATATATATATCGATTAAATTCATTTTTTATCCATCTACATTTCTTTTCTTTACTCATTTTTCCACATATTGTCGGATTCAATTCCTATTCCTCTTTTATACACACACACACACACACACACACACACATATATATTATATATATATATATATATATATATATGTTGGTGTGTGTGTGTGTGTGTACAGAAATTGGCATTAAATAGCCCAAAAGGGTTGATATTCTATTAAACACAATAACCAACCAACAATTATTATTAAAATAACTAACCAATTATTATCTTCCCTTTCCGTCCAACCCGTTCTTCCTGATCGTCTGTCATCCGTTTCAGTCTCCATGCCATAAAAGAAGACTGCGGCTCGATTTGACTTACTCGTCAAGGACAGAATGACAAGGTTACCTTATTCAAAGCTGACAGAAAGCGTACCCACTCTCTGCTTTTCACATCACCATCTCACCGCCGCTGCAACCCTGTTTAGAAAACCACCTTCATCAATATACAATTACCAACCCAGTCCTTGATAGAAAGAAATCTACGTCGCAAACCCAACTGCAATCTCTGTCTTCATCGCCATGTTCCTAATCCGAAGCTTCTCATTGGCCCCAGCCGTCAGATTGATAACGAGGCTGTGGTCGCCATAATACGGACGCCTCTGTATCGCAAGGTGGCGAGCGTGTGTCGAGGGTAGAGGGCCGTGATCAGCTAAAACTCTTGTTAGACGTGGATTTATACTGACAGTCGAATAATTTGTGGATACAGCCGATGGGATTACCTGACATTTCCATTGCCTGTTCACACCGATATCTCCGCTACTCACCACCTACGTCCCGGGCAGCCGCCATTACCTGGCCGGTCTCTATCTGGCAATATGTTTGTTGTCCTCCCGCCATTTCCACCGCCAACTCCCCCTCCTCCTCTTCCTCCTCCCCCTTCTGATTTCATTCAGTCAGCATCCCTTACAACCCTATTCGTTCACTTGGTCCGGGCGTCCATCTCTCCGTATCCAGCTGTCGAACGCGTTTAAAGCCGTTTTTATTAATACGCCACGTGCCTTCCATTTCAAGCCTCGTTTTAGAAAGACTGATTGCGGAAGGCTGAAACGAACGGGGTGGGGGTGGGTGGTGGAATGATGAGGCGAGGGAATAAATAGAAATTCCCGGAAGAAAATATCGTTTAAATGTCTAAGACAAAAAGGCTGAAGATTTTAATCTTACCTATTTGGATATTGCTAAAAATTTCACAGAGATCATATATATATATATATATATATATATATATATATATATATATATATATATATTCAAACTCCTCCACACGAGCAGGATGCGACACCAGATCAATTTCTTAAGCGGAGTTTGATTGGTTTGAATTCTCGTAGACTGGTTACATAGCTATGGTTAAAGAGCTCAGTTTCCCTGCTATTTACCAATAGCTGAAGGAAGAATTGGAGTCATACCCTTCCCAAGTATATTATCGCTATGTGAAATGCAAACTGCTTCGTCCAGGAATTGAACTCTGGTCAACGAGTCCATCTCATACATAGAGATCATATATATATATATATATATATGTGTGTGTGTGTGTGTGTGTGTGTGTGTGTAAGTAAAAAAATGGAAGTGAATCCGTCAATACGGTGAAAAAAGAAATAAAGGAAAGACAATGTTGAATGGATAAAAATTGCTTATTGGAGTTCCGACACGTGTTTCGACAATCTCTCAGTCGAAACACGTGTCAGCACTCCAATAGACAATTTTTATCCATTCACCATTTTATTTCCTTTATTTATTTTTCATATATATATATATATATATATATATATATATATATATATATATATATCACAAGGTTCCTGGTTCGATACCGGGCTTGCCAATTGGTGGTAGATGTGGCGCTCCACTTCAGAAGCTAAAATAATTTTCTTGGTCTAGTGCTAGTGAAAAGGGGATAGACTCCCTTGCCGTATGGCTGATACTGACACTAGGCCGCCCCGCCGCTGTATAAGTCGGGATAGGCACACCGCATAGGATTGTGATATCATCATTATTATTGTTGTTTATAATGATTCACTTTAAATCAGGGTTGCCTAACTGAAAAAATGAAAAATAAGAAAACAAAATTCAACAGTCTCAATAATTCCTGGACACGCAATTTCGTTTCTTGATATTCAAAGATCAAATTATCCGATTGCGAAAAATTACATTGTTATCTTAAAAAATAAATAAACCTATTTTTAGGGTAATTTTCAGGCCGCAATTTAGACAGAAAAGTTACATTTTATTTCCCTTTTACGATTATACCACTAAAAATATGGCTAGTTCAAATTGACATTTTTTTATTGTGCATATTCAATAACCGATTATTTGTTTTCAATGATTTTTAAAATATTTTTTTTTTTATCTTGAAATATTATCTTGAAATTTTTTTGTGTATTCAAAAGAAACATTTTAAAAAATCCTGATGATTTTAAAAAAAAATTCAGCTTAGAAAAAAAACAAAAAACTTGAAAAACTTTATTAAAATTTAGGCTAAAGGTGCAAATCTGTCGGAAAATTAGGGTGACCCAGAAAAAACAGAACCCACAAATTTTGCTAACCCTCAAACCCTATCACTGTAAATAGGCATGCAACAAAGAGTAAGAATATACCGTATTGGACAGCATAGAGGACGCACTTTTTTTCCAATATGTTGGCTCAAAAAATTGCCCTGCGCCTTATACATCGTAGGTGATGTTTAATTATTATTATTATTATTAATTTTATTATCATTATTATTTCCTGCTATTGAGATGTCTTGCGTATGCTTATTGCTAGCCTGTACTGCCAAATTGCTTTCATACAGCTATGTTTCTGCTTGTTTAATGCACAGCTAGACAGTTTTCAACAATATATGCTTAAATACGCTAAAAGCTTTTTTCCTGACTCTGATCTGCTGAAATAGGGGTGCGTCTTATATGCCGGTGCGTCTTATATGCCATCAAATAATATAGTTATTATTATACTTGTTTTTCAATCAAGGATAATTGTATGAGAAATTTGAAAAAATAAAAATCAGGATGACAATTGGACTCGCAATTTCAGTGACGTTAGTTATGATTACATATTGTAAATGTGTTATGAGTGAAAAAAGATTATTCCTATGGTACCATAGCTCCTTGATTCCTCGGATCTGACACCGTGGGGTGGGGTAACAACTTCCTGTTCACAACTTCCTGTTCACAGCAGTCATGTTGGAGGCCAAGAAGCTGATTTGTTGGTTGGTTAGTTATTTTAGTTTACGGCATATCAACCTCAGTGGGTCATTTAATGCCGATAAAGTTTTGAAATAAATTCATTCTTAATGGATATTTAATTTTTGTTTATAAACATGTTTTAATATTTAAGTCCATAGATGGAACCCTAACAGGTACTACCACTCCGAGTCAGAATGGACCAGGGAGCAATGGTGATAAAGGGGCTCTCCACATTCCACAGACTTCCAGAAATGGAACCTCATCATCAGATAGAGTTTAACGTCATTCCCAGGACATGTAGACCCTCAGCCACCGCCTTCTAGCACCGATATGATAAAAAGGGTTGGGGCTTGCCATAAGGGCAATAGGGTCGGGGCAATCATATAGGTGCTAGGGCTTGACGTGACCAGCCGATTGATCGGAGGGGGTCTCTCTGACCGACCTTCTAGCCCAAGTAAGGGCCAAAGTGGAGTATTGCAAGTCATGGACTGCTCAACAACCTGGTTTCCAATCCTTAATCATCACGGGTCGTCACCCACGGCCAACAGGTGGCCCCATCGGGGAGTCTTACCCCTCTGCAGAGATGTAGTCGTTGCCTTCTAACACCCCAGCCGATAGGGCGGGCTGATTTGTTAATAAGCTGATGATAAAAGATCATTATAGTGGATACCCATATGTTTATATTTCATTCAGGGTTGCCCACCACAAAAACTAAAAGAAAGAAACATAAAAAAATGTGAATATAGAATTTGAGTCTCATTACTTTCAATAGTCTTTACATATATAGGGATATGTGTATTAAAAACAGTTAAAGTTCCCATCGCATTCTGTCGGTGACTATAGCCTAACGGTTAAGGTATGCTGAACTGATCGGATTTCAATCCCGGCTGTAGGTAGCTTACAAATGTCTAGCCACACTGAAGAGACATGTCTGTATATGACTATATATATATATATATATATATATATATATATATATATATATATGTGTGTGTGTGTGTGTGTGTGTTAAAAATAAATAAAGGAAAGAAAATGTTGAATGGATAAAAATGTTTAATGAAATGCCGACAAGTGTTTCGGCCGAGAGGATGTTTATTCTATTTATTATTATTTTAAATACAATATAGAATAAAATATTAATAGTACATAATATAACAAATTGTAAATGAAGTTAACCAAAAAGACTATTCCTATGGTATCAAAGCTCCATGATTTCCCTAATTTAAGTCCGTTGGGAAACTTTCTGTTCACAACTAGATCAAGAAGCTGATTTGGAATTAACTTGATGATAAACGATCACTATATTTGTTATCCTTATACCTATTTTTCAATCAGGGTTGACTTCCTGAAAAATAATATTATTGTGTTGTTATCATTATGTTTGTTTTTCAATAAAGATTGTGGTTGTTTGGTTTGTTTTACGGCACAGGAACTCTTTCAGGGTAATTTAATACCAAACGAAATCATTTTGATAATCAAATAATTCCGATTGTGTACTCAAGAAGTCACTAAATTAAGCATCGAACAGGCTCATCGCTGCTTAACCTCGTTGATTTAGCAAGAACCAGTTTTTTTTAATCAGGGTTGCCTACCTGAAAAATAAACAAAATTAAAAACAAAAAATAGTTGACACAATTTCAGTCTCTTTACTTTCAATCACATATTGTAAATGAGTTTTTAGCCCAAAACAATATTCCTACGGTGGCGCAGCTCCGTAATTCCCCTGATTTGAGTTGGGGAGGTTGGGAGGGACTTCCCGTTCATAACAATCAGGTTGAAGGCCAAGAGGCTGATTTGTAATTAAGTTGATAATAAAAATAAAGAATTACAAAATCTTCCTAATTAATTAATAGCCTGACCTTGTAAACGGGGTTCATTCAGTTCATCAATTCCATTCACTTCTCCTTTTAATTTATTTGTTATAGTTTTTTTTTTTTTTTGTTTTTGTTTTTTCCTTTTTGATAATTCATTTGTTTACTATTTCTCAGAAAAGTTTGAGATGAGGCTTGATAATTTGGTTTTTGGATTATTCGACCATCGTACTTATCTTTATTGTTATCAGCATTTGAGCTTAATATTTTTCCCAGTCATGGTTAACAGAATGAGAACAGTCTACCCCGTGGATTGAATAAAGGGTTAGATTCGAAGTTCTATGATGCCTCCGGAGTTCGAAAAGAAGGTTCCTGAGTTCGAAAAGAAGGTCCCCGAATCCGACAAGAATTACCTGAAGAGCGGGGGGCACATCGACCGGAACGTTGTGCAGATAACAATAAAGCTGAGAACAATACGATTCCATTTCATTTGTTTGTCTTACTTTTCGTGTCTAACGTGTTGGACGAGTGATATCGTGGTAAGCGAGTTCGAACTGCAGTCGTGCGATTGCATTCACTTTCGTCTAATACTCTTGGGAAAGGTATGAATGTCCTCATTTGCCAGTTATCGTTCAAATAGTACCACTACATTTAATAATGTAAAACTATTTTAGTAATAATTGCTGTTTGAATAAATAAAAAATAAAATCATGGAGAATGTGATGTAAATAACAAAGGGAATTGTGACTTGAGTAGTGATATAATTTTGGTTATAGACAGACAAACAAACAATGTACATTATAATAAGATATCTTAGTATAAGTATAAAATCAATATATTGCTAATTATTTTACTCTAGGAAACCGTTGGAAATTATGGTACAGTAGGCAAAAATAATTAAATGATTTTGATGTAGTGATTTACAGCTCCGTCTGTGGGGCTTAGAGTGATTATAAGTTAATACAGCTGATAATACTATCTAAAAACACACATAAATAAATTAACAGGTAACAAGGAGGAGAAAAAAAGGGTACTGTTAAATTTATATTTTATGTCAGTAACTTGGGGGATAAGACTCCCCCAATGGGGCCACCTATTGGCTGTGGGTGGGGACCTGTGATGCTTAAGGATAGAACCCAGGTAGTTGAACAGTCCATGACATGCAATACTCCACTTTGGTCTTACTTGGGCTAGACAGGCGGTCGGAAAGTTCCCTCTGTTCAATCGGCTGATCACATCAAGCCAAAGCACCTATATGATTGCCCCAGCCCTATGCCCTTATGGCAAGCCCAAAGCCTCTTTATCATATGGGTGCTAGATGGCAGTGGCTGAGGGTCTTCGTGTCCTGTGAATGATGTTGAACTCTATCTGTTGATGAGGTTCCAGTTCTGGAGACTGTGGATCACCCATTCATGAACAGGAAATAGTAACTAAATTTTAAATGACTTGAGCACTTTATTGCTCAAGTTATTAAAAGAATAAAGGAAGCTGGTTATTTAAAAAAGATAGAACGTACCTGATACATAAAGAAAAAGAATTCTAAAATTGCATGTGTACATCAAGTTTTAGAGAACATGCCTCACAAATGTTGGTGATAGTAGATAAAAACAAAATTCCTGAGTCAATTGTGATCTAAGTAGTGACGTAATTTCGGTTATAGACAGGCACTGCATCTACATTATAATAAAATTAATTTCATATATATTGTGATATTTTTTATACGCAGATATGATTTTATTCTTACAATTATTTATATATATTTACCAACTCCTCCGCACGAGCAGGATGTGACACAAGGTCAATTTCTTAAGCGGAGTTCAACAGGTTTGAATTCAGAGTTTTCCTTCTCCTAGACTGGTTGTCTAACCAAGGTGAAAGAGCCCAGTCTGCCCTAATATTTATCCATAGCTGGAGGGAGAGTAGGATTCATACCTTTCCCAATGGTATTAGCGCAAAGTTAAATGCAATTATCACATCCAGAATTTGAATTCGGGGTAACGAGTCCATTTCCCATGACTTTAACCATCGCACAACGCGCTTCCTACAAATTATTATAAGTGCCGCTAAAAGCGTAGGTTACCGGTAGATAATCGAAGTTAAGTATTGATTATATTTCAATACTTAATACCCGATTTTCTATCAAAAATTACTTGATTCGTCATTACATGACACGAAAAGGGTTGTTATATCGTAAAACAACCAACAACGATCATTAAAATTAATTTATTATATAATAATAAGTAAATCCCTGAAGATACCATTGTTCAAAGTTGAAATATACAAACAGTTTGTTTTTTTTGTTTTGTTTTACGGCATATCAACCTCAGTGGGTCATTTAATGCCGATAAATTTTTGAAATGAATCAATTCTTAATGGATAATACAATTTTTTTATAAATACATTTTTCTATTTAACCCATAGATGGGACCCTAACAGGTACTACCACTCCGGGTCAGAGTGGACCAGGGAGCAATGGTGATGAAGGAGTGCTCCACATTCCCCAAACCTCCAAACTGGAACCTCACCATCAGATAGAGTTTAACGTCATTCCCAGGACATGTAGACCCGCAGCCACCGCCTTCTAGCACCCATAAGGGCTTGCCATAAGGGCAATATGGTTGGGAAAATCATATAGGTGCTAGGGAAAAACAGTTTACTTTCATTTCTTTATATTTATGAATCAGAAGAAGAAATAATTTCCCATCCTTTGACATTTCGTAGAAAGAGGCCATTGGTTATAGAGGTTTAAAGACTCAAAATAGAAAAATAATATTTTCGAAATAAAGTTGGACAGTATTTTAAAGGTCTCAAATGTTACTGAATTTTAGAGATGAAAAAACATTACATTTAGGAGGATTATATCCTGTGAGGAGGTTACCCCCACACACACACACACTGCTTGTTTCCAAAAATGAGGTCTATTGAGTATGACACTAAACTGCAGTAGTATTTATACCGCACAGAGGGGTAAGAACGCAACACATATCTCAAAAAAATAATGTTTCCTGTGTATGACATTAAATTATATAAGACAGTTTCCAGTTTTTGTTGTGATGCCTCTCAGATCGAGGTAGGAGAACCCATTAATGCCTCATCTATGCATCAGATAGATTTGATTGAAAATTATTGGTACTAGCAAAAATAAAACACCCTCCGGGCGGTGTAAAATTATTTTTAAAAGGTCCCTCAGGCTGTATCTTTAAAAAATTAAAATCATCAAATTCAGTAAAAGAATTTTTTAAAATAAAACAATTTGAAATGGAAACTTAACACTGTCCACCTCAAATAATATGTTGCGTGCATCTATTAATTATCAATTAAATAATTATTTTGAATATTTTGCACATAAATTTTACACAAAATCGTAGGTATTTATTTATTTGTAAATCTTTTAGTAAACTTCTTGTTACTAAAAAAGTGCAAGAGAAAAAAACAATTTTTAAAATTACTTAGTGTATATAACATAAACATGTTTTTATTCTATGCATTAAGGATTTTGACTATTAATTGAATACTCATCAATAGACTGTGATGAATAGAGAATATTGTGACGTAAGCTGTGACGTAGTTTTTATTACAGATAGAAATATACACAATCTCCATTATTAATAGAATTATATAGCAATATTTGATACCAATATATTGTGTATTATAATGGATTACTTGATTTCATATAGCCATGTAAACAACCTTTTATTATTCTAGTTCATAGTACTTTTACATACCAGTTACAGCAAATTCCGTCAGGTCACTATGACTCCGTTGAGTATTCTAGACGATCTCAGCAATGCTGTGATCTGTATGGTCCCGATTCTACCACTAATTTTCAATCACTTCAGTATTTTCTTGCAATTTTTAACTCTCTGGTAAGATTAAAATAATTGTCTATTTCTCCGTTTTTTTTTTTTTTTTACATTTTTTACTCAGTTGTCTACTAGAACAATACAGTACACGAGATGATAAGCTATTGATTTTTCATTAACACTAAGTGTATCTTTCTGGCTGGGATTCATTGTATCATCATCATCATCATCATCTTGCGAGTTTTTCACCCCAAGCGTTAGTTGGTGGTTTTTCACTGGTGTCAGTGACAGCAAGACTCGTTTAAGTATTCTAACTGATCTTTAAAATGGTGTGGTCTTGATGGTCTCGATTCTTCCTTTGATCTCCAATTCTTCCACTCTTTTTTCCAAACACTTGGGAAACGTTCCAAGGGCATCAATTACAATTGGTGTCATCATAACCCTCATGATCCACATTTTTTTTCAGTTCTTCAGTATGTGTCAATCAATCCGTTAATTTTCTAGTGATATAGCGGACAAATTGCAGGATTTTAAAAGCACTAATAAAATGAACTGTTTTGAGGCAAATCCAACCCAGATTTTCGTAGAAACATCGTTAATAAACAAGTCCTGACAGTATGGTAACGTAAACAGTGACGTAGTTTCGGTTACAGACAGGCTTCGAATCTCCATTATAATAATAAGATTATTATTATCATTATTAAATTGTAATTATTATCATCATTAAATTGTAAATATTATTATTATTAATATTATTAAATTGTAAATATTATTATTATTATTAATATTATTAAATTGTAATTATTATTATTATGATCATTATTACTATTATTGAAATTATTATTATCAAATGTATTATTATTATATTATCATTATTATTATTATTATTATTATTATTATTATTATTATTATCATCATTAAATTTTATTTATTATTGTTAAATTATTTTATTATCATAATTACATTATTATTATAAATTGTAATTTCATTATTGAATTGTAATTATTATTATTATTATTATTATTTATTATTAGTATTATTATATCATTTTCATTATTGAATTGTTATTAAATTGTAATTATCATTATCATCATTCAATTGTATTATTATTATATTATCAAATTGTAATTATCATTATTTATTATTATTATTATTATTTATTATTATCTATTATTATTATTATTATTATTATTATTATTATTTATTATTATTATTATTATATATTATTAATTTTCAAATTTATTATTATATCATCATTTAATTGTATTATTATTATTATTATCAAATTGTAATTATCATTATTAAATTATTATTATTATTATTATTATTATTATTATTATTATTATTATTATTGTAATGGTTAATGTAAACCATAGAACACAGTGCAAGTTATTATTATTAGATAGGAATACTTAATGCCATACACTTGAATGAAAAACATTTCTATTTGAACGAGATACTTGATATCATATAACAGTGTGCAAATAAATCATTATTGTTATTAAGTAGGAATAGTAACTTAAAACCATATTATTGTGTATGAATTA
>CM042169.1:39859184-39861684 GCA_023376005.1 Doryteuthis pealeii
TAAAAATGGATGTAGTCATTTTTGTTAGTATTTTTGTGATAAACTTTGAATTCTAAACTGTTGTTATTATTTATGATAAGTGTGTCTAAAAATGGTAGGGAGTGGTTATGTTCCAGTAAATTGGAACATAACCACTCCCTACCATTTTTAGACACAACGCTGTATATATATATAAATACATAGTTATTTACTAAGCTTAGCTTAGATATGGCACAAGGCCAGAAGTATGGGGCTCCCAATGAGAATCGAACTCACTAACAATGGTTTGCGAAGCGAGCTTGCTAACCATTACACCACGTGAGGTGCCCTATTATTTCGGTATATAGTTATTTACTAAGCTTAGCTTAGATGCGGCACAAGGCCAGAAGTATGGGGCGCCCAGTGAGAATCGAACTCACAAACAATGGTCTGCTAATCTAGTTTGCTAACCATTACACCACGTGAGGTGCCCTATTATTTCGGTATATAGTTATTTACTAAGCTTAGCTTAGATATGGCACAAGGCCAGAAGCATGGGGCACCCAATGAGAATCGAACTCACTAACAATGGTTTTTGAAGCGAGCTTGCTAACCATTACACCACGTGAGGTGCCCTATTATTTCGGTATATAGTTATTTACTAAGTTTAGCTTAGATATGGCACAAGGCCAGAAGTATGGGGCTCCCAATGAGAATCGAACTCACTAACAATGGTTTGCGAAGCGAGCTTGCTAACCATTACACCACATGAGGTGCCCTATTATTTTGGTATATAGTTATTTACTAAGCTTAGCTTAGATATGCCACAAGGCCAGAAGTATGGGGCTCCCAATGAGAATCGAACTCACTAACAATTTTTTGCGAAGCGAGCTTGCTAACCATTACACCACGTGAGGTGCCCTATTATTTCGGTATATAGTTATTTACTAAGCTTAGCTCATATGTGGCACAAGGCCAGAAGTATGGGGCTCCCAATGAGAATCGAACTCACTAACAATGGTTTGCGAAGCGAGCTTGCTAACCATTACACCACGTGAGGTGCCCTATTATTTTGGTATATAGTTATTTACTAAGCTTAGCTTAGATATGGCACAAGGCCAGAAGTATGGGGCTCCCAATGAGAATCGAACTCACTAACAATGGTTTGCGAAGCGAGCTTGCTAACCATTACACCACGCGAGGTGCCCTATTATTTCGGTATATAGTTATTTACTAAGCTTAGCTCAGATGTGGCACAAGGCCAGAAGTATGGGGCTCCCAATGAGAATCGAACTCACTAACAATGGTTTGCGAAGCGAGCTTGCTAACCATTACACCACGTGAGGTGCCCTATTATTTTGGTATATAGTTATTTACTAAGCTTAGCTTAGATATGCCACAAGGCCAGAAGTATGGGGCTCCCAATGAGAATCGAACTCACTAACAATGGTTTGCGAAGCGAGCTTGCTAACCATTACACCACGTGAGGTGCCCTATTATTTCGGTATATAGTTATTTACTAAGCTTAGCTCATATGTGGCACAAGGCCAGAAGTATGGGGCTCCCAATGAGAATCGAACTCACTAACAATGGTTTGCGAAGCGAGCTTGCTAACCATTACACCACGTGAGGTGCCCTATTATTTTGGTATATAGTTATTTACTAAGCTTAGCTCATATGTGGCACAAGGCCAGAAGTATGGGGCTCCCAATGAGAATCGAACTCACTAACAATGGTTTGCGAAGCGAGCTTGCTAACCATTACACCACGTGAGGTGCCCTATTATTTTGGTATATAAGCTGAGCTGGAACCCACCATTTAAACTTATAGACTCTACGTGGGCGCGTGGATTAAAGGCTAACCAATCAACATCTCAAATACTTGGTTAGTTGACTACTTATTCGCCGATCGTGAAAGCTGTTCATTTGCACGTATTCAATATTGACGGTCGGACCTGCAACCAAGGACTTGGCTCAACCAAATCCTTTTACCTAACAGTAAGGGACACCAAGGAACAACCGAAGGTTTCTGCTTAACACAAAGGATCTCCACAGTAAAGTGCTCTCCCTTGATGCTTAAAATGGCCACAAAAACCGTAACAATTAGTGTGTCTGTATTTATATGGGGCTATGTGTTTGCGGATAAATGTGTACATCAGTGTTCGTGTTTGCTCGTTAGCGTATGACAGTATAATCATATTTGAAAATAGATGCTGTTGACACGAACACGCGAAGCTGTTTATCAAAGTGTATATCTATAATTAAAAGGGAACATTTGTAAAAGCCGACGTGAATTATAAGATAAGGAATCAGATTCTGGGTGGTCACATAAGTGATTTTGCATTGGTTGTCAAATGTGTCGCCCATCTTTAAAAAAATGAACGGATATTTTAGGGAATAAGATTAGAGACGCGTGGTCTAATGGTTAGAGTCGTAGGAAATGGACTCGTCGGCCCGAATTCAAATCCTGGACGAAGCTACAGTTCAAATAGCGCTAATATCCTTGGGAAAGGTATGAATCCAACTACCCCCCCTCCAGCTAT
>CM042169.1:39866684-39871684 GCA_023376005.1 Doryteuthis pealeii
TCATTATACAATTACATATGTTTGTTTTATGCTGGAAGCGTGTGGTGTAATGGTTAAAGTCATGGGAAATAGACTCTTCGCCCCGAGTTCAAATCCTGGATGTGGTGATTGCATTTCACTTTGCGCTAATACCCTTGGGAAAGGTGTGAATCCTACTCTCCCTCCAGCGATGGATAAATAGTAGGGCAGACTGGGCTCTTTAACCTTGGTTAGGCAACCGGAGAAGGAAAACTCTAAATTCAAACCCGTTGAACTCCGCTTAAGAAATTGACCTTGTGTCACATCCTGCTCGGGTTGGTAAATATAAATGTTTGTTTTATTATCTTACTTTATATATTCTTGTTTTTATATTGTTCGTTTTTATTATTGTTCTTGTTTACATATTTTTATTTGCTTTTTATCATATTTTATACTTTATTAATTTGTTTTTTAATCATTTTTAACAATTTTTCTTTTAAGGTATCATTGATTTATATACCTATATTTTATTTAGCTTTTATTATGAAAAATGAGCGTAAACTGTTTTTTAACCTCATGCCGGACAAGAATAGGGGGCAGATTTTATTGAACTTTGTGCTTAATTGGTCTTCCGTAATTTTCCTTTATAAAAGGACGTGTGTTGTTCAAACAAATATACAGAGACACAGAATCTTTCTTACACACACACACACACACACACACATATTTATATATATATATATATATATATATATATATATATATATATATATATATATATATATATTACAATACACGATAAACGGTTGGTTATGAGAAAGTATTCTACGAACGCTGGATTCAAATTCAAAGCACAATATCTTGATTAATTCAGTGGATTTAACCCTGAAGATCCTTATGGTTAAACTCGAGTAGGTTATCACTTGTACCTATATTGTAATAAATTTGCTCTACTAAAGTATTGAGCACTTTGTATTTGTTATATCGCTGACTTACCTTTCTGAATTTTGCATCAACTAACCATCGTGACCATATTCACCGGTAAGTCACCTTTTCCATTATATATATATATATATATATATATATATATATATATATTTATTTATTTATTTACTAACTCTTCCGCACGAGCAGGATGTGGCACGAGGTCAATTTCTTAAGCGGAGTTCAACAGGTTTGAATTCAGAGTTTTCCTTCTCCTAGACCGGTTGCATAACCGAGGTTAAAGATCCAGTCTTCATATATATATATATATATATATATATATATAACACATGGTAGAGGTCCCTACGAGAAATCGCAAGGTTTTGGTTTCCACCAACTCGGCGCATGAGTAGCACCGACCAACAGACCCTTTTAACCACCCTCTCGGCTGGGGCTGCTGAATAGTTCGACTACACCTCTCTAGAAGGCTAAGAACCCCAAATGAGGCCAACTGTTGACCGAGTATGGCGACGCTTGATGCTTAAGGAGATATTCCTAGTGGCTAAGCTATCCATTACTTGCAACACTCTTGGTTGGCCCCTACTTAAGCTAGACAAGCGGTTTGAGAGGTCCCCCCGATCAATCGGCTGGTCACATCAATCTCCAGCCCGAATATGATCATCCCGACCCTATTGCCCTCATGGCACACCTCCAACCCTTTTTATCATATATGTGCCAGAAGGCGATGACTGAAGATCTTAGTGACCTTGGTATGATGGTAAAGTGCATCCAATGGTGAAGTCCTTGAAATCTGGAAAGTGTGGAGTACCCCTTCATCGCCATTATTCACAGGTCCACCCTGACTATGGGTTTGATAGACGAAAATGAGTTTACAAAAATGTATTTAAAAAATGAATTTTTAGTACCCATCAAGAATGAATAGAACAACATGTCTTCGATATAAAGGTTTCATGTTCAATCCTCCCTACAGGTGGAAATAAAATAGAATACTTAACGTAGCTTAACACATGTCATGGTTAAAATGCGAAAAATCTACCACAATGTTTTAAATAAAGGGTTCGGTTCGAAGTTTCGTAAAGGTTTCTGATTACGACATAAAGCCCCCGGAGTTCAAGAAGAAGGATTCCGACAAGAAACACATGACACATTGCGTATATAACAATGATGATGATAACAACAGTTCGAGGAATCTAAATAATAAAAACAATTTTAGAATTTTTTTAAATGCATCATTTTGTATATATAAACTTTTAATATATAAATAGTATTTCGATACAGATTTACATGAAACTAAAATAACTAAGTCGATTATGTTTTATTTAACACACATAGAATAACACTTATTTAATCTTTTGAAAGGGTCCAAAAATTCAAGGTAATATCAATCCTTTGAAAGTCTCTCCAGCAAACGAAATACAATTCCTTTCCCAACCGAACACGTCACTCTCACTTCAAATAGCAGTCGTCAGATTTCACTTGCCGTCAAAACAATTTCTTCCTCACTCGCCCTGTCAGCGACTGTCCGTCTTTATTTCTGCTCGTTCGGCTGCGGTTATGCAAATTCGGATATACTTTATTTGGGTCTCTACTAACAACACCTCAGCTACGAGGAGGTAGCGAGTTCGAGTATCTGTAGCCGCTCGTCACACTCTTCCCCCTCGCACAGGCCAAACATATCCTGACACGATTTGTTTGTGGGGGCTGGGAATCCGCTTGTACATAGGGCTGCCTTTCAGTCTCGTCACATTTAATCCTTGAATAAAAATACGAGGGTGAGTAAAAAAAGTAATGTCGTTTTCATTATTTCATATGAACATTTTTTTTTATAAAACTAAGGCCGACATTGAGACCCTAACGAGTTTCAGAGTAAGAATCCGACAATTTAAACCAAACTTGCCAATCGGCAATGTCCTCCTTCTGCATGACAATGCTCGGGCAAACACAAGCATCAGGACAAGGGAGAAAATCGTTTATTCGGGTGGACAGCTTTACCACATCCTCAATACTCACAAGAGTTAGCACCTTCAGACTATCATCTCTTCGGTCCCATGAAAGAGGGGTTGAGTGGCAAACATTATTCCAGCAACGAGGAAATGAAATCTGTAAAAAGTTGGCTTAAAGAAGAGTTGACAGAATTTTACGGGGCGGGGATACATGCTCGCATTCGAAGGTGGAAAATTGCTATTGAGAGAAAGTGTGACTATACAGAGAACTAAGGATGTGATACACAGCCGACCAGTTTCATTTTGATGTATGATACATGTTTCTGTGTTGGTAATTATACCTTGTTGGAATATTTTGTGATATAAGGCGTGTGATAGATGCCTACTCCTAAATATAGACTCGTTGACTACCACGTGACCTGAGAAAGATTCCCACTGTCCAATCACTGGCAGTGCTGCTGCTGCTGTTGGTGTACATATAGAGGTCTCATTCTTAATCTTGGCTCATTGCTATTTGGATTATCTTGGACGTCGGACTTACAAAGAATACTATAACACCGGATTCTTATTGGCTTGCTTACTTACTTACTACATCTGGAACTAAGGATGCCGACCAGATACTTAACATACCTGTCCTAAACAAAATAGTATTACTTTGACTCACCTCGTAGCTTCCATTATCTAATCATGGTTATAGCATTAAATAAACCAAGAAAGCAGATATGATATTAAACAAAGAAATCCAACCCATAAATTAGAAAACCAGTCAAAATACATAGCTTATCAAAGACCTTTTACTGTTAAACACATTCTAATAGAATACACACACACACACACACACACCACACACACACATATATATATATATATATTATATATATATAAAAACAAACATCCAAAATCTTATTCACTTCGCCGAAGAGCTTACGGCCGGGTTTGTTTACTAAATAAACGTCCACTTGCCTACTATGGCAGGGGCGTGTAATAGTATCGTTGACAAGGTTAATTTCGCAGGGATTGTTCGCTATGTACCGGCGGCCGAACGGATATGGTCTCTGACTATGCCTGTGAAGTCCCGGTTTCGATTCCTGTCGGAGGGGAGTCGTTAGTATACATCGCTGAAGAGACTTAATAAAGGTGAAACAGTCTGTACGGTGTTCTGCATAGCGAGCCATCCTTTGTGGGATTTACTTGTCAAGATTATTTTCTATAATTATCGAATTTTATGCGATACATGCATTTATAATTGCCTTCAAGCAAAAATATAAATAATAATAATATATATATATATATATATTTACGACAGGAGATACATTTAAAAATGTCAATATAGATGACATTTTCTCCATCCTCAAAGAAATAAAATTCCACCAAAAAATATAACGATAAACTTGAATTTTACCCTATAAACAAAATGGCATTATTTTTTGACCCTGTCGTTATGTTGTTTTAGTTTTCTGGTAAGTTGATAAAGATTCTAATACCGTCGCTTACTGAAAGGACGAAAATGCTTTCACTTCACCGTTGGTGACTCGTAATAATTAAGAATTGAAATCACAGATGTCTACCCCTTTCGCTCGTCTGAAAACCAACTGTTATAAACCCGGAATTCACTTTCTTATCGGATTTCACATCAAGGTCATCTTCTGACCCTTTCCTGTCTGTCAAAGCACCCACACCTGCGCTCAAGCTGACAGCTCAGGAGGTAGGAAGGTGGTCGCAATAAGGAGCCGGTGGTAAAGTCATTACATAACAATACATCTTGATGCAGTCTTGAAATGTAAGTAGATATGAAATAATTATGTCCTGATGATGACAGGAAACCGGTGGGAATTAACAAATATCTACCTATCAGTTCACGTCCTCCTTTACTCTCCTCTTTCTCTCCCTCTCTCCCTCTCTCTCTCTCTCTATATATATATATATATATATATATATATATATATATGTGTGTGTGTGTATGTGTACGTGTGTGTGTGTGTGTGTGTGCGTGTGTGTGTGTGTGTGACGACATGTGATGTTTAATAAGCCTATTTATTTATTTAAATATTCAATAAAATGAGGATTATTTTTTCCATTCACTAAAATTATTTCCAACAATATTCGGGAAATAATTACGTCACGCGGTTTAAATGGAGATGCCAACTTTATTTG
>CM042169.1:39879184-39906684 GCA_023376005.1 Doryteuthis pealeii
AACAAAAGATCCGTTGAACAGGAGCAACATTCATTTGAAAAAGGGTATCTAATGAACCAGAAAAAATTTATGATAACAAATGATAAAAAAATAAGTGAATCCAATACTCCATAACATCGAGTTCATTCATTTATTTTTAGATGCTTCGTAATAACTCCCAACTTTTAAAAAAACATTAATATATATATATATATACTAGCTAATATATGCACCCTTCGGGTGCAAGTATTTAAGTTTTAATATAATAAAATATTATATTAAATTAGAGAGGCTAATGAAACTGAATAAAAATGCAGATGAAAGGATTTGGAACAGAGGGGGCATGATTGAAAAATAGAACAACTTTGAAACTAACTCTTCCATCATTTTTCATTACTCCCGTCTTTCATTGGTAAATTTTCCTAATTTAACTATTTAGTTAAAATAGGAAGTAAAGAATAATATTACAGTTATTTCTTCTTGTTAACGGATATCTTTTGAGTTTTAATCCAAAAAATTTTGCTCATATTTATTAAAATAAAACAAAACAATTAGAAATCAATAATACTAAGCAAATATTTATTCAAATCAAATTTTTAAGATCAATATGCAAATTAGCCTTCCCATTCACACTGTAAACCGCTATTTTGTTGTATATATAAATACAATTGCATGTTATTAGTATGTAGATATGGTCAATAGTCTTAATGATGTAAGACGATTTTGTTAATAATTGAGGTTTAAATAAAAAATAAAATCACGGAGAATGTGATGTAAATAACTAAAGGGAATTGTGACTTATATATATATATATATTTGTGTGTGTGTGTGTGTGTGATGATGATGTTTCTGAAGATAGGGGGCACACGGTCATATTGAATACTTTTTTAAATAGATCTATTTTATTCATAGATGGGACCCTAACAGATAATACCAGTCATACCAGAACACTTCCTCATATGAAAGAAAATGCTGCTCACAACGCCACCAAGCACCTACTGGCAGGCATGGGGGTAATTTACCTTTCCTCTTTCCTAGCGTTAAAAAGAATTGTAGTTTGTTGGTTGGTATGTTTTATGGCACATCAATACTTGTAGGTTATTTAAAGCCAAATCTTTCGGTGGGTATATATGACTTTTAAGTGAATATATTAAGTATTTTGCTTTTTGAGTATCATGGTTGGTTGGATTCTACGGCATATAAACCCTTGTTGGCATATTTTTTAACCGAAGACATTTTCTTTTGATCATATTTGGTGTATTCCATTTTTAAACACATTTTTAATCTATTTAACCTATATATGGTACCCTAACATGTACTACTATTCCATTGAATCTAGGACTAATAGCGATGAAGGGGTACTACACATTTTCCAGATGACCAGAATGTGCACTTTAAAACTAGATGCAGTAGGGTAGGGGTTGTCCATGAAGCCAATACAATCGCGACCATCATATACGTTCTAAGGCTTGGTATGACCAGCTGATTGACCGGGTTTGGTTTGGTTTGGTTTGGTTTGGTTTTACAGCATATCAGCCTTTAATGCCGATAAAGTTCTGAAATAAATCAATTCTTAATGGATAATACAATTTTGTTTATCAACTCATGTTTTTCTATTTAACCCATAGATGGGACCTTAACAGGTCAGAGTGGACCAGGGAGCAATTGTGATGAAGGGGTGCTCCACATTCCCCAAACCACCTAAACTAGAACCTCGCCATCAGATAGAGTTTAACGTCATTCCCAGGACATGTAGACCCGCAGCCACCGCCTTCTAGCACTCATATGATAAAAGGGGGTTGGGACTTGCCATAAGGACACTAGGGTTGGGAAAATTATATATGTGCAAGGGCTTGACATGACCAGTCGATTGATGGGAGGGGGCCTCTCCGACGCCCGTCTAGCCCAAGATAGGGCCAAAATGGAGTATTGCAAGTCATGAACTGCTCATCCACCTGGGCTCTATCCTTAAACATCACGGGTCACCACCCACGGCCAACAGGTGGGCCCATTGGGGGAGTCTTACCCCTCTGCAGAGGTTTAGTCGATGCATTCTAACGCCCCAGCCGACAGGGCAATGATTGATCGAGGGGAGGACCTCTCAGAACATCTATCTAGCCAAAGGGCCTAAGTAGTTTTGTATGTCAAGGACTGCTCACCACCCACGAACAAGAAGTGGGCCTAATGGGGGGATTTTAACCCTCTGCAGAAGTGTAGTCGGTGTATGCTACAGCCACAAACGACAGGGCAGATATTAAATAGAATAACTATGGGAAGTAAGGAATGTTTTCCCTACAAGTTTAACGTGTTCACCGCTTTGTTAATATTCAAATCCACTTTTTTTCATATTTAGCTCTAACGAAATCCCGAATATCAAAGCAAAGAATAAGGATTAATCTTTATCTTATTCTCTAAAAATGTTTTTGTGAAAAATGAGATCCCTCCTAATACAAATACATTAGCTAGTAACTTGCTTTCAAAAGTCTAATAGACCGATTTCACACAATAACCGAATCGATATAGCCAATAATAACTGCTTAAAAACGAACACCTCCACTGCGCATGCCCAAGCTTTCGAACTGTCCTCCATTTTGTTCGTCTCTTTCACAAATTGAGTTTCTTTTTCTTTTGATCTTTGTAAATCTCTTTAATTCCATTCAAAAGAGAAATAACCTCGTCTTAAATAACTTCGATTTGGAGTCGCTAAAATTTTCATTTAATTTGCAGATCAAGTCCGAGATACACGCGCATCTTTGATTGAGATTTTAACGAAAACGACAAAAGGTCACCAATCCGAAGTATAAACGGTAAGGTTAATGCTTTGACTGCCTCAAAACCTTCTTCCATTTTCCTGGGACGTGAGTCATGCTTTTTAATTATTTTGCCCGTTTCTAAAGGTCAAACTGTGATGGATATTAATTAATTTACGTAATTAGCTAAAGTTTGTTATGAAGAAATCGGTCCAAAGGTTGGATATTGCCGAACGGCTAATGTTGATGATATGGTCTTTCTAAATCAGTTTGTCTCATTAAACAAATGAGTATTTAAATAAAGTTTGTAATTAAACATGAAATGAAAAGTTTCATCACAGACATGATAGTGATTTGAATTTTAGCGAGTCAAATTTCAAAATATTTTCTTTAAAAACTGAGGAAAAGATAATAGAAAGAAAGTATGTATTTACGTAACGTTTCAGCTACGAGCAGGATTTGACACAAGGTCAATTTTGAATGGTGTTTAACGATTTCGTTTGGTTTCTTTGTTTAATCGTTTGCCAACATTCGTAGTTTATTTAATGCTTGGGCAATTCATGTTAAAGAGCATAATTTAAATAAAGTTTGTAATTGAATATGAAATGAAAAAATGATGGTGATTTGAAATTTAGCGAAATAAATTTGAAAATATCTTCTTTTAAGAAATAAAGAAAAGATAGCAGAAATGAAGTATGTATCTATCCAAGCTTTCTGATACGAACAGGATGTGACACAGGGTTAATTTTAAACGGTTTTAAAGTTTTCTTTTAATTTCTTTGTTTAATCGTGTATCAACATCTGGAGGTTATTTAATGCTTGGGCAATACATGTAAAAGAATATAATTTAAATAAAGTTTGGAATTAAACATGAAATGAAAAGTTTGATCGCAGACATGGTGGTGATTTGAATTTTAGAAAGTCAAATTTCAAAATATTTTCTTTCAAAAACGAGGAAAAGATAGCAGAAAGAAAGTATGTGTTTATCCAACGTTCCCTTTACGAGCAGAATATGGCACAAGATCAATTTTTACACGGTGTTTAACGGTTTCGTTCTTTAATCGTATATCAATATTCGTAGTTTATTTATTCCTTGAGCAATTCATGTTAAAGAGAATAATTTAAATAAAGTTTGTAATTAAATATGAAATGAAAAAATGTTGGTGATTTGAAATTTAGCGAAACAAATTTGAAAATATCTTCTTTTAAGAAATAAATAAAAGATATCAGAAAGAAAATATGTATTTACTTAACGTTCCCGCTAAGAGCAGAATGTGACACAATGTTAATTTTAAAGAGTGTTTAACGGTTTCGTAGGTTATTTAATGCTTGAACAGTTCATGAAGAAGAACATAGTTTAAATAAAGTTTGTAATTTAATATGAAATAAAAGGTTTGATGACAGACATTATGGTGATTTGAAATTGATGAAATGAATATGTAAATACCTTGGTACTCCCTCACTATAATCTGATTGGACAGTGTCATCTATAGATATTCGACACTGTGGTGGAACAAGCACCGAGGCCTACAAGCCCAGTGTGTTTCGGCCACTGGACAGGCTGAGTTGGTTGATAGCGTCGATCCCAGGGGGCCGTCCCACCAGGCAATACCTGCCCCTTCGATTTAAAGGGGCAGGGCTGGGTTTATTGCCCAGCGCCTGGGACGCCCCTTGAGGGGGAATGCCGACGGGATCGATGCAATTTTTCTACCTACCACCCCATGAGTCTCAGCTTGTGGGTGGTGCCCACATAAAACGGCCTTGTGCCATATCGTGTGAAAGTGGGACACATGTAAATACCCCTAAGCCTATTAGCCTAAGTTTACTCAGAATACAACCACGACTGCTCGGAAGATGTAGTGTTATTCGACGCACCAGCTACTACTGTGATAATATACCAAATACCTACTTCATAATATATCCCTTAACCTGGATATATCAGAAATTTAGCAATTCAAATTTCAAAATATTTTCTTTAAAAAATGAGGAAAAGATAATAAAAAGAAAGTATATATTTACTTAACCTTTCCTCTACGAGCAGGGTGTGACACAAGGACAATTTTTTGCTCTTTGTATCAATCCCTTCATATCAATGAGTGGATTAATACAAGCAGTCATGAGTATCCTTTTATAGGACTCCGACCTTTTAGAAGGCTTCTGACGAAGGGATATTTTATCTCAAAATATTAAATATAAATGAACAACATCCACGTTGATGAATATTACTACAAAAAGTAATGGTTATTTTTTCTACGAACAAATATGGACAAAGCCGATTGATCGGAGGGGGCCTCTCCGACCGGCCGTCTAGCCTAAGATAGGGCCAAAGTGGAGTATTACATGTCATGAAATGCTCATCCACCTGGGCTCTATCCTTAAGCATCACGGGTCGCCACCAACGGCCAACAGGTGGCCCCATTGGGGGAGTCTTACCCCTTTGCAGAGGTGCAGTCGGTGCCCCAGCCGACAGGGCGGACCACTCAGGGTAAGTGATATTACTTGTGAAAAAAGGGGGTGTTTAGTGACTTACCGATTGGAGTGGCTGGTTCGGTTTGGGGACGTCTGACTAAAAACCTGAGAAAAGGACTAAATTTACATATCTTGCCGGAAGTTGAAAGGGTGAGGTAATTAACTAACGCCTATAAATAGGCCTCCTTCCCTTAAACAGCAACATTTTGTTGACAGAGTCGACTGTTATTAGTTACTTCAGTGATTTACTTTCGTGATTTGACCAGAGGATGATTGAAGAAGTATATTTTTAGTGACCCCGATAATTAGGGCCGCTCCTCCTTGGATCTGCAGATTCGACTTTTTTTTTAATATTTAAAAACTGCAAAACGAATAATTTTTACATAGCGACCCCATTAAGTATGCCCGCTCCACCCTGGGTCTCCAAATTTGACTTTTTTTTAATACTTAAAGACTGAAAAACGAATAATTTTTACACAGCAACCCTTATAAGTAGGCCCGCTCCACTCTGGATCTCCAGAGACGATTTTTTGATTTCGATATTTAAAGACTGATTAAAACGAATAATCTTTACATGTAACTTTTTACAAATTCTTTCTCTTCATAATACAAACTATTCTAACATTTTTAATACAATTGCTAATAAGATTTGATTATAAAAAATACAAAAGGGTTTTTTAAACATCGAATGGCTATATGTGTCCACCAGAGTAACCTTCGATTCCGTTAATCCGGTTTACCAGTGATACTTTTATTTCCTACCACACCATAACACGTTTATTGGCACTGCGATAACGGTGCAATTGCAGCGAGTAAATTTAGGCCCAGGAACTCTAGGCTCAATGGGTTAAGAAATATTCTATGTTTATGAAAAAAAGATGGGTGGACTGATGTCTTACCGGGAGTGGCTGGTTCGATCGAGGAAATCTCTGACGGCATATAAGTAATAATAAGGCGAGGCCAGGAAGGTACAAAATTGATAATCTCTTGACAGAAGTTTGAGGGGATAAGGTAGTTAAACAACACCTATAAATAGGCTGCCCTCACCTTTCAGCTTCACTCTAACATCATCTTCAGAAACGACTTCAACTTTCCAGAAACGACTGTCTGTAATTTTACACCTTAGTTATCTGACTTAAGGCTGTAGTGGGTCGCTAAAGTATATTTTTTAGCAATCCTGACACATCGATCAGCTCCAGCTTGGTCACCAGAATCAATACTTTTTTTTTCGACATATATCTTTCCACAATATAAAACATGTTTACCGGGACGACGATAAAGGTCAAACGACAGAGAGTAAATATAAGCTCAGGAGCTCTGGGCTCAATGGGTTAAGAAACTATTTTATACTCACTTATTAAATAAGAAATGATTTCAGCTTATTTGTGATTAGTTTATTTACTCCTTAAAGTTTTGTTTTTTAAATTTCTGTTTTTAAATGGTTAAAAAAAAAACCCGGCAACGTATGAATGATGAGAGACTGATGACAAGTCCTGATATTCTGACTGCGCCAAACGAATCTAAATTTCATTTTGTTTTTTTTCAATCAATACTAAAGCAGACAAAGAGGCATTTTTCACTTTCACATCGCCGTACATTTCCATTTTCTGTTTCTTTTGTAAGAGAGTTTTATCAATTTAGATGTAATTTGTCGCACAATTAACTCGTGAATTATAAGTTGGTTTCAAGATGCTTATCGCCTTAATTATAAAACTTCACATCCGACATTTTGGTGATGAATTTATTTTAGAGCCATCAAATAATGTTATAGTAACACTTTCAAAACGGCTTGGTCATGTTTGCAGAGTAATTTGTATTGTTTGATAGGAAAACTTTCGATTATAATCTACGAGGTTAAATTCAATACTTTCGTCACAGCGTACAAAAGAGCCGTCATTGGGATAATTGAAGAATATATAGCGAATATATCGTAAGATAATGCTACGGAGGTGGGTATCCTTATTACTTAGTAATAAGGATATAGTACGTAAATCAATCCCAATGGATACTGCATCGGCTTTCTAAGTCGGGGATTGCGGGTTCGTCTCCAGTCGGAGGTGCCATGAGTAGAGAATACCTCGTAAGGTAATGCTACGAAGTAAGGCATCCTTAATAATAAAGAAGTAATAGGTAAATAAATCCCAAACTGAACAACGGCAATTGACAGATTATGTATATGTATAATATATAGCGAATATATCGTAAGATAATGCTACGGATGAGGTACACTTCGTAATAAGGAAGTAGTAGGTAAATAGATCTCAATGAATACGTCGTTACGGGTTCGTCACCCGTCAGAGGTGCCAAGTGTAGATAATACCTCGTAAGATAAAGCTACGGAGGGAGTATCCTCAGTTATGAGGAAGTAGTAGTTAAATCAATCCTAAAACGGCAACAGACAATGACACCAAGACAATAGAGAAAACAGCTTGCCTCATGTTGAAATTATTTTGCAACAAATTGCCGATATTGCGACCTTGGTTTGATATTCGGTACTGTTGTATTTCTTCTTTGTTGAAATTATTAAAAGAAAATACAAAATGTTGATTTAATGAGGTTTTATTTTTTGGTTTGAGAAAATTAGGCTTTTACATCAAGTTGTACTGAGCTGGGTTGTAACCTCTTAAACTTTTTGTGTGGATCCAGGAGCTGAAGGCTGAGTGAGGTTCAACGTTGGTTCTTGTGGAAAGCTGGTCTGTCCCTTCTGACATCTAGTCGTCAACTGCCTTCTCCCACGTGTCTCTTTCAGTGACTCCTTACAATTACTAATATCTACTTCCTACTCCTATCTACCTCCTACTCCTACCTCTCATATTCCCATTTAAAAGAAACGGTTCCTTATTTTACCGCCCAAATTTGAATTTGGAACTGGGAGTAATGGTGATGAAGGGGTACTCAACATTCCCCAGAGCTCAAGAATTAGAACTTCACCATACAATTTAACGTTGTACCAGGATTGTAAGACCCTCAGCCACTGCCTTCTTTTACATATATAATAAAAAAGGTTTGGGCTTGCCATAAGTATAATAGGGTTAGGACAATAATATATAGTTGTTAGAGCTTGACGTGACCAGCCGATTGATTGGAGGGGGCCTTCTCTGACCGTCTAGCCAAAATATGGGCCAAAATGGAGTGTTGCATGTCATGGACTGCTCAGTCGCTAGGGTTTCATCTGTTATTGAAGTCAGTTAGTCTACTGTTGGTTTTAATAACAGCAGCTAAGTACCACTCAAGCAGTGTCCAAGACAGTTGGTATAAATAGGAATCAAGAATGATCCATCCATGAATCTGGGTGATTTGGGTGATTCCATTCCTTGAGTTCTGATTGGCTGCTTGACTGCTTGATTTGAATGACATTGTGGAGTCTTATATATACTTTGTCATTTTGCAGTGGACTTTGTGGTAATCGGGTTTGTATTTCAGTTACAACCGTTTGTTGCCTTGTCTTCCCAGTTCGACGGTGATTGGAACTTTAATTATTCTTCATCTGTAAGCATCAAGGGACGCTCACGGCTAACAGGTGGCCTCATTATGGGAGGCAAGATGCTACCCTACCACAAAAAGCTCCAGACAACAGGGCTATACAGTTAAGGAACATGAGTATTGATATATAGATGAGTCCAAAATGTTTGTTTTTTATTTTTGTTTTTTTTATTTTTGTTTTTGTTTTTTTGAAACGTTGAAAGCAATAAAATCGCCAATGTTTTCTATTAATGGTAATCGGACAGCCCTATGCGAGATGATATGTGTTAAAGTAAAAAATAACCAGTGCAAATGTTGGACATGTGCCAACACTTTCTTTCGCTTTGAGTCATAGTACCCCCGATTCATGCCAACACACTGCCAACTCAAATATAAAAAAATAAAGGAAAAGTAAAAAATCCCGTGTCTTTTTTAGAAAGGTTTTAAGTTTAAAATGTACATTTCTCTCTTGTAAAAATGCATCCCCATTTATCGGTTAGTTTGGGATTTGCTTCCTTTCCTATGTCTTTTTTTTAAAGGTCATCGTTTTAAATGAGGAGGAAAATTATATTTTCACTGAAGTGGCTTTCTTAAAAATAATCTCAGATTCTAAAAATGTTTGACATTGTTCACTCTTGATACATTAGGCTGCGATAAAACCGTAAACCCCCTCTCTCTCTCTCTCTCTCTCTCTCTATATATATATATATATATATATATATATATATATATATATATATATATATTGTGTGTGTATCTGTGCTTTTATATATATATATATATATATATATATATATATATATAATATATATATTGTGTGTGTGTGTGTGTGTGTGTGTGAGTGTGTATTTGCTTTTTCACAGACATATATGTATATTTGCCCGCGCGTGTGTGTGTGCACGTATGTATGTTTATATATATAATATATATATATATATATATATATATATATATAATATATATATATGTGTGTTGTGTGTGTGTGTGTGTGTGTTATGTATAAACTTTGTTCTTGTGAACGTTGTTTTTTTGTATTTTGAAGCATTGGAAAAATTGAGTACAAAAACAAACAAAAAACAGAACAAAAAACAGAATTTTAATATTCTACTTTTGTTCTGTCCCTGGTTCGATCAAATCCGAGATTTCGAGTAAACCATCACCCGTTTTCAAGGTATAGGGAATAGAAACTATCTGTGGACAAATTAAATACTGTATATGAGAGAAAAAATAAATGAGTAGTGATGATTATTTTCAGAAGGTACGGGTGCGTTGGTCTTTACTTAAAAAAGAAATTCCACAGATATTAGTTTGAAATTCTTTTTATTTTGAAAAATGAATTATCTGTTGCTTTTTACACTAGTGGAATTATATATATATATATATATATATATATATATTATATATATATATATATTATATATATATATATATATATATAATTCATCCTTAGACAAGTATCTACAATGTGCTTAGACACAGCAATTACCTCTAACCAGAAGCGAAACCCGATTGACTTTTCCTCAGTTTGTTTAAACTATTATATACATACATTTGTTTATGTATTTTACGATCACCCGTGAGATCCAGTCTGTAGACAACAGACGGTCATTGCTTTATGCAAACTGAAAGTTAATTCAATTTGCCCCTAGAGAGCTCTACCGGGTTTTCGGAACATATGTATAATATTTTGCTGTTTGTGATATAATAAGTATAATCTTAGCAAATGGACACGGTAACCCGCGTTCAATTACTGAGCTAGTTTTTTTTTTTTTTTTTTACATAGGGCTAATACGCATGAGTATGGTGCGATTCCAACTATTTTCCCTACAACTATGAGTTACTAGTAGGGCATATTGGACCCTTTAACCAGTCTAGGTGAGGGAAAACCTGTTCAACTCCACTTGAAAATTGACCTTGTGCAGCATCCTGCTCGCGTGGAACTCTTTTAGAAATATATACTTTTAGCAATCTGAGACATGCTTATCATACTTAGCAATGTTTAGTAAATTCAGTCTTACCAAGCAACGAAGAGTCTGTTCAGTAATTGGATGAGTGACTATATAAGAACAGTCGGTACTCTAATCAATCTGCATTTCGTTAATGGACTGATTGATTGATTTTAACGGTCCATCAAGGGTTATATTATGCGTATGTTTATTTATCATCTCCTCCGCAAGAGCAGGATGTGACACAAGGTCAATTTCTTAAGCGGAGTTTAACCCAGAGCTTCCTACCTATGCGATCTTCAAACTAAAGACCGTGTAAGCGAGAAACTGCCAGTAACCAGGTGCGGTTGACAACATGTCCATGCTACACTAACTTGAATATAAATGCTCTATATATGATATTGAGAGCTCTTTACTTATAAATATAGAACCAACATTATATATATATATATATATATATATATATATATATATATATATATATATATATATATATGATAAAGATGACTTATCGGGGAATAAAGTATTGAGTTAATCGTAAAATTGACTTTCGATACAACAATAAAACGAGTTGCATTATTCGCTTCAGTAATTGCCTTTACTTAATATCTTGATTGATTCATTGCGATTGACCCTGAAGATCATTTATGGTGAATCCTCAGTAGATTATTTCTATATAAACCTTACTACTATATATATATATATAATATATATATATATATATATACATAAGTTTATTTCTATATGCAGCTTAATACTATATATATATATATATATATATATATATATATATATATATTTTATATATATATAGTATTGCGGTGTATATATATATATATATATATATATATATATATATATATATATATATATATATAATATATATAGGTAAACTTTTAAAATAGCGGGCAATGCGGGTACCTCTGCTTGTCATCTTTTGCTACTCATGACATCATTCTCATCTTCAATTGCTTTATAAAGTCAATAGCCTCGTTTTGATATTAATTCTATTATTACGTTCTTGCTGTTTTGCAGGTTATAAATAATACAGTACACAATTATATTTTATTAAAACGATATACATAATCCCCATACAGAGATGCCTTATCTTTGCGAAGATAATCGATATTATTGTACATAGATAAGTGGATAATGGGTACTATATAAATACAAGGTTACTTGCTGTGGTGTTCGCATAGAGAAAAGCCAATCTTTTTTTTTCTCCCCGAAGGAAGAGATAGGGTGTCAGAAAAAAACTAACAACAGTGGAGAATTGTTATGAGATGTGATAGGTTGATTTATTTATCAGAATGTGATAACATCGATTGATTTTGTGTTGGAAAAGATCGTAAACAAAACAAGCAAAATAAAACGAAGCAAATTTCTAGGCAATGGGCCCAAAAGAGCGAGAAAAAGATCTCGTACACATTATTTAGTCCGCTGATTGCATAGAGAGAATATAAAACATGTACAGGTTTTATGGCGATAACAACGCAAACAGTGCATTCTCTTAAAAGTGCAAGTAAATCATTTTTCATAAAAATCGCCTAAAGACTGCAATCGGCGGCATTTAAGCTCGATTTTTTAAAAAATATCCTCTTTACTATATTACCCCTGTCGGTTGGAGCTGTAGAATACGTCGACTACACCTCCTTCCAAAAATTGAGGCCATCTTTTCGTTGTAGGTGGTGACCCGTGATGCTTAAGAACAGAATCCTGGTGACCCAAAGGTCTATGATTTGCCAATCTTTACTTTAGCCATTACTTGGGCTATATGGTCGGTTGGAGAGGACCCTCCGATGAATCAGTTGGTCACGTTAAGCTCTAGCACCTGTATGATTATACTGACGCTATTGATCTTATAAACAAAAACTAATGTTGTATAGCCGACTACTGTACTTCAATAAAAACCACACACCGAAGAAAATAAAGACGGGTCCTATTTTTATATATACGTGTCGTATATATAAAAATAGGACACGTCTTTATTTTCTTCGGTGTGTGGGTGGTGAGGGGCGACGAGTGTTCACAATGAAAACGCCGGGTGGCTGGCGAAGGCGGCGACGAGTATTCACAATGGAAATGACCGAGTGGTTGACGGCAGACGAAGTTATCTTCTCGGCTGCTGCTGGGGACTGACTTGACCCTTCATCCGCTAGGCCTTTATATACAATAAATATACCCACACATTTTTATTGTTTGATCTGATAACGGACATTTGTTATATATTTCTTTATCTTTCTCTCCGCCTCTTCACCGGAAGAGGTGTCTTCCGTTTTCCTTTTTTCTTTTATGTATTTCTTCATCTTCTCCCTGCTTCTTGACCGGAAGACCTTTCTTCCGTTCTCCCTTTTTTTTAAATATATATTTTTATCTTTCTCTTTGTCTTTTTGCCGGAAGCTTCCTCTCCCGTTGCATGATAATGCAACACTAACCCTTTATATAACACTAGAAGTGGCAACCCAGCATCGCCTGGGTAGAGGGGGATAGAAAACCCTGATGTATTGATTTGTTTACTTTTGAAATTTGCAAATGCTGGTCATTATTAAGTAGAATTACAAAGCTATTTTATGCATATTTCAATTTTTAGATATTTTCGTATATAAATTAAATCTTCATAATTTTTGCACAAAAAATGCAAGAATCGGTGTTATTTAATGGGTATATATTTTCACTTTCTTGAAAATTGTTTTATTTTCGTAGTTTCCACTTGGCATACACATGCACATGCATATATACAATTGCCCTTTATATATGTACTAGCAAAAGTACCCGGTCCATGACCGGACTAAAAAGAATTTAACACCAAGTAGTGAGTGGGTAAGAGAGAGAATAAGATGAAAATAATTTATAGAATTTAAAAAAAATGTAATCCTTAAATTTAGAGTGTTTTGAAATATAATTCTATTTTTCAAAAACTGTTTTGTACATATGACAAAAACATTGAATACCCAGTAATAATGAATAAAACAAACATGACCTCGGCATATAATCGATTTAAAATATATATGAGTATCATTTGGCTTTCTACGACCATATACGTAGAAGTTCAAAGCCTAAGTAAATAAAAATCATTTGAGGTGGGTGCAGGTATGCACTAATTTCAAATATCAAGCCTGTGCCGATGAGTGGGGTGGAAGGTTTTTTTTTTTTTAGTTTTAGAACTGTCTTTTTTGTTAGTTTGGAATTGTGTTGACGCTACTTCAAAGTTAAATAGTGCCGACGGGAGACGGGATGGGTGAGTGTGTCAGCTTAACTGTAGTTTTTATTTTTTTGAAATGAACATTCGTATTTTCTTTCATACAGCGACGGAGTCTTCTGCCTGGGAAGTTTAAAACTAAACTCGTGTAGACTATATTTTTTTATTTTTTGTTAATTATTGAATTATATCGTTTAATTATTGAAAATCAAAAAACAAATTTTGTGTCTTTCTTAATTATAAGCATATCAAGTAGTATGCGAGATTTCAAATCTGAATGACCTCTCGTTTGTCAGTTATAAGTCGACACGTACATACCAAACTTCATTTTATATATATAGATAGACATATATGTGCTGGTGGCCGTGGCTGAGTATGTCCTAGGTATGGCGTTATACTGCATCTTGAGTTGAATCTTCACTTCACGAGACTGAAGTACCCCTTCATAGGCATCACTCCTAAGTCTACTCTTCTTCGGATACTAGAAAAAAACATGATCCGTTGACTCACCCATTGAGCTCAGATTGGATTGTTGAAAGCAAATTACAGGATAATATTATTTTGTCAATTTAAAGTTTTCCAAAACTGTCCAAATAAGTTGGATTTTATTGAAAATAAACACAAAAAATGAGGGTTGTACTTTTTTGCAACTTCTATAATTTACCTACGTCCGTTTTACGCATGTGCAGATGCTTATATTTTTCTGCCGTACCATACAGTTGACAATCTCTTCATTTACGAAGATTAAGTTTCCTATTTATTTGATTTTATTTTATTTACAAATTCAGAAATAAAACAATCTAATTCTGTAATTTTATATACATTTTTTGAATAGGCTAGTTAACCGGTTTCAGTAAAATAGACTTACTTTTAGGTTTATTTCACCAGTTCTAATAAAATAGACCACAGGCTATTTTGCCAGCAAATATATTTGAAATATATTTAAATATATTTCAAACTATCTAAAAGCTAAAAGATTAAAATAGTTGTTGACAAGCAATCTGGGATTATCTAAAAGGAAATTGCTTAAAAACTAGTTGTGCAATTCAAACCAACTTTAAAACAATCTATTTTAAATCTAATTTCTTAAAATGGTACTTGACAAAATTTTAATCTTGTTAGGGTTAGGGTTAGTTTTAGGGTTGGGTTTGGAGTTAGGGTTACAATTTTATGTTTTATCAAATGCCATTTTTCCACTTTGGAAAAAATTCATCATAATCAAATTGACCTTCATCATTTCCTTTACTCTTTTAATTTTTTGTAAAAATTCACATTTTTGACTACAAAGTCATTAACGGTATCTATATTTTTCATTTAGAAGAATGTTGTGTATGTTTATCCGGCACAAAATATAGATATAAATAAATTTTTGTGTCAAATATATTGTTATTTTTAACTCAAATATATCGTAAAATTGGTCGCCAAAGATGACGTGAAGTCCATATTTTACAAAATAAACTTATCCCCCCCCCCCCACCGATTGAAAAAAATTACCAAAAATCAAGGAATTGTCCGATTGTAATGAAAAGAGTACAAAAAAAAATCAACAAATATTTTTTTAGTTTTTATTTTAAATTTATTTTTTTATTTTCGGTAGTTATTTTCTACCAGGATAGCCACTCTTAATTTTTTTTTCTTTTATTCACACCTTTAGTTTTTTGTCTTTTTATTTATACTGTAATTAGTTTCAACTTTATTTAACCCCACCGATATTTTGCACCCAAAAAATAAGGGGTGGGGGTCAGCGTTAAGTGACCTTAAAAAATCAGTAAGTTTTGAAATAAAATGTAATGGGGGAGGTAATGTATTTTGTAAAATATGGATATTGCGGCAAATTTGACAGTGCCTAGCAAGTAGGTTTTTATATATTACCGAAACAAGCTAAATAGCATCTCCTAAATTTTTTACTAACAAATATTTGATGTGCTTACCCCTTTGACTCTATACATTTTTAAAAATTAATGATTACGATAATTAAAAATACTAGCAAATATATGCACCCTCCGGGTGCAAGTATTTAAATTTTGATATAATAAAATATCATATTAAATTAGAAAGGCTAATGAAACTGACGAAGAATGCAGATAAAAAGATCTGCAACAGAGGGGGTATAATCGAAAAATAGAACAACTTTGAAACTAACTATTCCATCATTTTCCATTACTCCCCTGTTTCATTGGTAAATTTTCCTAATTTAACTATTTAGTTAAAATAGGAAGTAAAGGATAATATTACAGTTTTTTCTTCTTGTAAATAGATTTCTTTTAAGATTTATCCACGAGATTTTTGTTTATATTTCTTAAGATAAAACCAAACAATTAGAAATCAATAATACCAAGCACATATTTATTAAAATAAAATATTAAATATCAATATGCAAATTAGCATTCTCGTTCAAACTTTAAACCGCTATTTTGTTGTATATATAAATACAATTGCATGTTATTAGTACGTAGATATGGTCAACAGTGGCTTCGGCCTCTGGACCATTAATATAATTAACGGCGTCGATCCCAGGGGGCCATCCCCCCCAGGCAACACCTGCCCCCTCGATTTAAAGGGGCAGGGCTGGTTTATTGCCCAGTGCCTGAGGCGCCCCTTGAGGGGAATGCCGACGGGATCGACGCAATTTTTCACCTGCCACTCCATGAGCTTCGGTTGTGTGGTCCACGTTAATAGGGACTTTGTGCTGACCCGTACAGTGGGGTACGCGGTAAATATCACGTAGATATGGTCAACAGTGGCTTCGGGCTCTGGCCATTAATATAATTAACGGCGTCGATCCCAGGGGGCCATCCCCCAGGCAACACCTGCCCCCTCGATTTAAAGGGCAGTGCTGGGTTTATTGCCCAGTGCCTGAGGCGCCCCTCTTGAGGGGGAATGCCGACGGGATCGACGCAATTTTTCACCTGCCACCCCATGAGTCTCGGCTTGTGGGTGGTCCCACGTTAATAGGGACTTTGTGCCTGACCCGTACAAGTGGGGTACGCGGTAAATATCGATATGGTCAACAGTATTAATAATGTAAAACAATTTTTATTAATAACTGAAGGTTTAAAAGAATGAAATCATGGAGAATTTGACGTAAATAATTAAGGGAATTGTGACTTGAGTAGTAATATAGTTTCGGTTACAGACAGAAAAACACACAATCTCCATTATAATAAGATATATTTTAAAGCATGATATTCAATTTTAGTTGAGCGTAAAAAGAAAAACTTTTGTTTTGTTTTATTAAAACAAAACAAAAGTTATCCTCTGTAGCCTGTAAAGATTGAAAGAAGATTTAAGCGTGGTAAGGGAAATATCACTCTGGCTGCTGATAAAGTTTTTTCCCACACACTCTCCTTTGTCTTAACTCTCTAGACAGAATATTAGTGAGGGGGAAAATTCCAGCAGATATTTAAGAGAGAGTCGGGTGAGTTTTTGACTTAATTGCAAATTACGACTAATTAGAACCAATTAAAACGGAATTTTTTCAAACATTTAGTAATCCTAAAACTAAGGAATAAATTAGTATAAATCTCGTGTCACAAACTAACCAGGAAAAAAGCCTTTAGAGATTAAAAGGTGAAAATCTCAGCTTTAGTATAATAATAGAAGATATACTCACAAATAATAATGATAATGATAATAATAACAATAATAATCTGTATGTGATAATTTATTTCCAATATGTCTATCAACGAAACTTAACAAAAACAGCCAAAACAGACTGGAGAAAAAAATACATGAAAAATAGAAAAGTTCAAATCATATGCGCCACCTGAAAATAATCAGTCGGCACTACTTTAATGATTAAAAGAAAAAACATACCGTAAGAGTTGTCTAAGTTAACTATAATATAGTACTCAATACATTAAGTAGAGCCAAAAAAATGATGATTAATAATAATTCAGAATTATCCTGATGATCCATTAGTAGAAACCTGGGTAGATAGTCTCTGACTCATTAGGCTTAACTTTTGGTATGAGCTCTCTAATTGGTAATTTGAATTAACTCTCACTACTAAGCATATAAGCAATGATCGTTTCCTTGGAAATTTGATCTCCATGTGACCGTAAAATACATAAACAAACCTATGTACTTAATAGTTAAAAAAAACACCAGTCCCAAACGGTCAGTCTAAGTTCGACCCTAGCCAAAGATAGTTGTGTCTAGCCACTCTGAAGAGGCGTGAAACGTCGAAACACGTGTCTGTGGATGACTTATTAATATATATATATATATATATATATATATATATATATTATATATATATATATATATATATTACCTTGGGTAGGTAACCAGTCTAGGAGAGGATAACTCTGAATTCAAAATTCATGAGGTCAGTCGTTGATTGGGTTCGTGGCATTCCTTGATGCACCAATCCTTTCCTATCGACTGTGTCAAAAGTGTGGAATGGTCCTACACAAGCCTTCACCACTATAAACAAATCACTGTGTTGGTTGTTCACTGGATGAACACTCATGCGTCGAAAATCGACGAGAGAGTCATATATATATATATATATATATATATATATATATATATATATATATATATATATATATATATATATATATATATATATATATATCACTCAAAAAGTCCCATGGCCTAACTAATAAAACAACCACTTTTAAGCAAAATTCTACTTTATTCATCAGCATAGTCCCCCTCTAGGGTAATATGGGTGCAATATTTATAAGTAAAAATCATTGATAGAGTATTTATTAATGTAGCTTAGATGTGGATCAACGGCGCCTGGTTACTGACAGTTTCTCGCCAATGCGATCCTCAGACCAATATTGTTAGTAACCAAGCACCGTTGACTCCATGTCAACGCTACCTCAACTTGTATATATATATAAATTGAGTTAAGTGCAGCTGATTATTACTTATAGAAGATTATCAAGGATAATGATTGAAGAAGGAAAAGTAATAAAACACTGTATAGTTATATAATCTGTACAATACCCGTATGGCAAGACCTGACTGATTGTATATTTCATGGCTGTGAGAGGTCAGTTTAGGCACGTATTAAGGTCATTTACGATTTTGATTGGATTTTGGGTACTTCCGCTTTGCCGGTGGGCATTTCATTTGATATATTAGAATCTGAATCCCGTACTTTCGAGGGGAAGATAACAATTCAAAATAGATAAGTGGTCTCTTGAAAAGCAACGAGCAATAGAAGATGGCTAAGATATGGAATATATGGAGCCGCTCGTTGTTTAATGGTTATCGTCTTAAGAAATGAACACGGTGTACCGAGTTCAAATCCTAGACGAAGCTATTTCCATTCCACATAGCGTTGGTAATTTTTTTAAATACAGTCGTCGAGCTGGCCTAAAGTCTGTATCAGCCAGACGAGGGAGTCTATTCCTTTTTTTATGCTAGACCAAGGATATTGTATTAACGTCTGAGATGGAGCACCACACCAACCATCAGTTTCTCACTTTACCACGCAGATCCCTGTACTACTCATACGTTGAGTTGACGAGGGCTGGACGCTCTACCGTCTGAGCTAAACCGACCCTAACTTATGAATCCAACTATTCTCCATCCAGCTATGGGTAAATAGTAGGGCAGCTTCGGCTCTTTAATCTTGGTTAAGTGAACTCTAAAAGAAGTAAAACTCCGCTTAAGATATTGACCTTGTGTCACATCCTACTAGTGCGGGGGATTGGTAATTGCATATATGGTCTATTTTGTTAGTATCAGACAGACAGCGAAGGAGTTTTCGAGAGCACAGGATCAGAAATATATTTTAGCTGAGGTGGATCGCTACACTCACTGTCAGCTAAATACCTTTAGTAAAGGTTGTATATCCCATCGTTGTGTTATGTTCGGTTAGCTCACCACGAAGATCCATTACGACTGAATAACGAGTTAGATCACAGTGAGGACCAACATACTTGCGAACACTACATTAGATAGAACTCTGGTAATGGAGCCTCACCATCAGATACATTTTAATGTCATAACCAATACAGTCCTTTTTTGGTTGGGCTTGAAGCAAATGCAGACAGCGTATCCTAAGTTCCACGGACAGGTCTTTCCCCATTTTCAATAACTTAGTTTAAATCTACGTGAGGCCCAACAAAGGTTTTTACGTTTTGAATAAAACTACATCTAATTTGAGTTTATACGATTTCAATCTTTAAAAAAATATGTTTTCATTACTAGGACTTAAGTAGAAATCGGGAAATAAATAGAAAAAAAAAAGTTTGAGAGAGAAAATGACAAAAAGAAAGTAAACTAAATAAATAAGTATTTAAAAAAAAAGAATAAAAATAAATGAATTTAACAGATAAGTGCAATGGAGATACTAGATTAACAAAAGAAAAAAAGTGTAAAAAAAAAAATAAGATATATCATTAAAAAAATAAATAAATGAATAAAACAGAAATGTAGAAAGAAGAACAAAAAAAAAAAAAACAAAAAAAAACTGGAGATGATAATCCGTCCCTCGCTGAAATCACGTCAACATCACGTATTCCGTATTAATCTCGCTCTCTCACGTGAGATCTGGAAGCTCATTCTGATAAGGAACGAAGCTGCCTCCCATTCATTTATCCGTGGATACTTGTCTATTCTACACAGAGAATCGGTCCAATACCAGCCATTTTAATGCAAAGACCGCAGAAGAAAAGAACTTTATAAAAAAAACGAAGAAAGTACCAGTAGGCCGATTATATGGCGGACTATGAGTGAAAGAGTTGGATGTTCCTAAACTGAGGGTGTGGTGAGTATATCAAAAAAGCTCCAAGACACGTACAACATAATTTTCAATTAATTCTAGATTTGTATTTCGTATTTCAAATCACAACTGTGGTGAAGTAAAACATAGTTATCTTCCCTTGGTTCAGTTCACTATCTATATATTAATACTCTTGCGGGGTGTAATGGTTAGAGTCGTAGAAAATTGACTCGTCGACCCGATTTCAAATCCTGGACGAGCCTGTTTGCATTTCACATAGCGCTAATACTATTGGGAAATGTATGAATCCAAATACTCTCCCCCCAGCTATGGACAAATAATAGGGCAGACTGGGCTCTTTAACCTTGTCTAGATAACTAGTCTAGAAGAAAAACTTTGAATTCAAACATGTTAAACTCCGCTTAAGTAATTGACCTTGTGTTACATCCTGCTCGAGCGGAGGGGTTGGTTATATATATATATATATATATTATTATATATATATATATATTAATACTATTGTTCCTTAATTGTACGGTCATTATAATCTTGCAACACCTTCTGGTTAAAAAAAAAACGTCCAAATCCTTCAAAACGAAATACAAAGATATAATTTCTGATTATCTGGTGTTGCTTATTCACCAAAGTCTTATTTCTTATGAGTGTTGTCGCCTCAGCTAAATAATGAACCATTCCGCTTTTTATTACAAAGAAAGAAATGAAAGAAAAAGGTCATGTTGACTCTAAAAAAACGCAGAGAGAAAAAAGTTATAGAAAATTGTATTTTAAATTTTTTTAAAATTAAAAATGGAAAATTCATTTACCTCTTGGCCTGAGAATAATATAAGAGGGGGTGGGTGACTAAAAGCGATTATCTTGCAGGAGTTTTGATTTCGTGTGAACATTATGGAATTGCAAGAAAGTGAGGTTTGAAAAAGAGTGTATAGCTGAGAGAGAATGTGGTCGAGTTTGACAAACCACGTCACTTGAATTACAAAATTGAAATCGATTTCATTACTCCTAAAATAGAAATTATATTGTGGTGAATACTTACATAATTGCCCCCCCCCCCGGATCAGTTGGCTATAAATACCTAAGAATCCTCACCTCAACTTGACCATAGTTAAGTTATATTGAATAAAACTTGTCTTTTATTACACATAAAATAGTAATATTTCTCTGAATGTTTGAAATGAGGCTTGATGATTAGTATTATCTACGTTATTCGGACTATTGTCCCCATCTTATTTGTTATTTGTACAACGTTTCGGCCGATATGCCCTCCGGCCTGCTTCAGGTATTTCTTGTCGGACTCGGGAACCTTCTCGGACTCGGGAAACTTCTTTTCGAACTCGGGAACTTTCTTGTCGTAATCGGGAGCCATCACGGAACTTCGAACTTAACCCTTTATTTAGTCCACGGGGGTATCCTGTTCTCATTCCACTAACCATAGCTGGGGTAGGAGTTGTGTTAATTATTTTTCTATGTTACTGCCTCTACTCAGGATTGAACCCGGAATCCAGAGATAACTGTCACTTAGAACTGTCTTAACCTAACTACCTAATCCACAAGGCCATGTCTCCAATTGGACACATGGCCTAGTGGATCAGGTAGTTAGGTTAAGACAGTTCTAAGTGACAATTATCTCTGGATTCCGGGTTCAATGCCTGAAGAAGGCCGGAGGGCATATCGGCCGAAACATTGTACAAATAACAATGAAGATGGGGACAATAGTCCGAATAACGCAGATAATACTAAAATAATAATGTTTATTGTCGTGAAGACATACATAGTTGCCTCCCATTGGATCAGTTCACTATAAATACTTAAGAATCCTCACCTCTACTGTTGTTAGCTCAGTCGGTAGAGCGTTCGGCTAGAAACCACAAGGTTCCTAGTTCGATACCGGTCCTCGCCAACTCAGCGTATGAGTAGCACAGGGATCTGTGCGGTAAAGTAAGGAGCTGATGGTAGGTGTGGCGCTCCACCTCAGATGCTAAAACAATCTCCCTGGTCTAGCGCTATTGAAAAGGAGATAGACTCCCTCGCTGACTGGCTGATACCGACTTTAGGCCGCCCCGTCGACTTTTAAAATAATTATTTTGTTCGTCGTTTATTACACATAAAATCAAAATGAATATTCTGATGAAGTCAATCAGAGTTATCCCCCCTGGTTCAGTTCACTATAAATGCGAGTGTCTCTTCACCTCAACTGGACCATAGTTAAGATACATTAAATAAACCTTAAGTAAAGCAATTATTTTGTTCGTCCTTTATTACACACTAGAAGCGGCTACCCGTCGTCGCTTGAGTAATGGGGAGATTTTTTAAAACGTTAGCCCTGCAGATAAATTATTACTGAATCGTGAGTTGGATTCTCCTAGAATGCCCAATTACATAAAAAAGATCTTGCATTGATCCCGCCACTCTGAAAAGAAATGTATAAAGAAAAATGATCTCAAAGTTTGCAAAATATGAAGATAATCACGAGTGTGGCAGACAGGTGAAGAGTTAAAGAATAAACCAAACAACTAGAATTGGAATAAAAGACATGTATTACAGGCATAAAACAATAGGTTTGCAGACTTTTTGGTTTGTCTGCACAAATGTTTACATTTTGTCCACTTAGCTGAAATCCTGAGGTAGGGTTAGTTACCGAAGTCCCTTAGCTACGGCCATCTTATAATTCTGCTGGATATGATAGACTATTTTGACGTCTGACTCCGGTGCTGGTCAATCAGAAAGAGCGGGAAAGAATTTGTCTCTTTGGCTTTGGCGCCAAAGTATGCTGGCTCGTGATTGGTTGGTTCGATAAAGAGGCTAGTAGACAAGGACGATAACCCCTACCTCAGATTTCTTAATAAATGATAATGTCTACTATTTAAGATATTAAACGCAATAAACTATGTTGTTATCATTTAAATGTTATTATATTTTGATTATCCTCACGAATATAAATCAGATATTTATCATTTTTGCTCGAAAAGCAAGACCTGGAAATAATTAATGTATACTTATATTTACTTTATCGTTAATTGTTTTATTTTTGTAATGTTCTCCGGACATACATACACACAAACCGCCCTTTATATATGTATAGATAGAATCAAAATGTATATTTTGAGGCCCTACATGGTTTTCTCTCCCTGGATCAATCAATTAATTTTAGAGTTTAAAAGAACAATTCAATTACTTTAAACTCTATGCATATTTGTGTTCGGCAGAAAATGGTTCACTTACAGTAGTGGTGTAATGGTTAGCAAGATAGATTCACAGACCATTGTTAATGAATTCGATTCTCATTTGGCGCCCGGTACTTATGGTTTGTGCCACATCTAAGCTAAGTAAGTTTAATAAATAAGTAAGAATAAACAGTAGGCGTAGTATAAGGTAAGCAAGAATGTGTCTCAAGTTTTCTCTCTCTCCGGATCAATTAGTTTTAGAGCTTAAAATAACTATTCAGTTAGTATTATTTGTATTATTCGGACTATTGTCCTCATATGTACAACGTTTCGGCGATGTGCCCTGCGGCCTTCTTCAGGTATTTTTTTTTTTTTTTGTCGGACTCGGGAACTTTCTCGGACTCGGGAAACTTCTTTTCGAACTGTGAAACCTTCTGGTCGTAATCGGGAATCTTCTTGTCAAGTTGGTTCCCGAGTCCGAGAATGTTCCCGATTCCGACAAGAAATACCCGAAGAAGGCCGAGGGCACATCGACCGAAACGTTGTACAGATAATAATGAAGATGGGGACAATAGTCCGAATGATAAATACAAATAATACTAATCATCAAACCTCGTATAAAAAAATTCAGAGAAAAACTATTCAGTTATTTTAAACTCTACAATTACTTGTTTGACATAAAATGGTTTATTTGCAGTAAAACCAACAAAAGAGGCAACCAGACTGTGAGCGTAATATACGTTAAGCAAAAGGGTGTCTCAAGTTTTCTCTCCGTGGATCAATTAATTTTAGAGTTTAAAATAACTATTCGGTTATTTTAAACTCTACAATTACTTGTTTGGCATAAAATGGTTTCCTTGCAGTAAAAACCAACAGAACAGGCAAGCAGACTGTGAGCGTAATATACAGTAAGCAAAAGAGTGTCTCAAGGTTGATGATTACATAGAAACAAATGATATTTGTTGTTTGTTGAATAAATAAAACAAAAATCTATTCCTTCGTCTCGGCCATTGTTTTGAAGTTAGAAACTTAGCCAATGAACCTTTTCCCGCTTTATTGTTTCTATTTGTGTGTGTGTTTTTCTAATCTCTATCATCAAAGACAAAAACTTTTATTGCTGTCTGTATCTATTGAATCTGTTGCATTTTTAAAATGTGCATTTCATCACTTTGCAAAAGTGATTGCAATGTTTCGCTTTTTTTCAAATAGACTTTTTTCCTTCTCTATTTTATTTCCTTGTATTTTTTTCTTTTCTTCTTTTTTTTTTAGTATTCATTTTTCATTCTTTTTTTTTCTATTTTATTTCCTTGTATTTTTAAATTTATTTTATTTTAGTATTCATTTTCTTTCTATTTTCTCTTTCTCTTCTTTCTGTATTTCATGTAAATCTTTCTTTATTTTAGTATCCAGGTTTCTTATGTATTTCTTTCTTTTCATTTCCTTTTTTCTTTTTTGATCTGCTTAAAATTTTTCTTTTTTGTTTACATTTTAATTCATTGACCAGATTTTTCCTGTTTTCATTCCTATTTCCGATTCTTTCTCTCTATCTCTTTTTTTCTCTCATTCATTAATTTTTTTTCTTTCTTTCTCTTTCCCTCCTTCTTTATTTCTATTTCTCTGTCTCCCTCTCTCTCTCTGTTCTGTCTGTCTGTTTGTCTGTTTGTCTCTCTCTTCTCTCTCTCTCTCTCTCTCTATATTATATATATATATATATAATATATATATATATATATATTATATTATATATATATATATATATATATATATATATATATATATTATATATATATATATATATATATATTATATATATGATTAACTCAACAAATTGATATTCCCCGTCACCAGTAGATATTTCGTTGCCTCTCTTAGGCATATCAACTACTTTGTAACTTAAAAATAACTTTCTAAGAACATCGGACCATGACAAAATGTAAAAAAAAAAAACTATTCCTATTATTCTTATTTGTGATCTTATATATACATACTCAAATGCACACATACACATATTATATATATATATATATATATATATATATATATATATGTGTGTGTGTGTGTGTGTGTGGTGTGTGTGTGTATGTGTGTGTGTGAGCTATTCAATACTTGGTAGTAAGGGATGATTCTATATGTGATTTCTAAGATACACTGTATTATTATTGAATGGTCCAGTATGTATAAATACAGTGAATCTTTAAATCACTTCAGAGAGCTCAATGTATAATAATCTTTTTAGATTATATACAGACCAATATTTATCTTTGAAAGAAACGAAAAACTCAACACCGTTACTCCATAATAAATTTACTTCGACCAAAATTGGATAATCATCAATAATTATCGATGATTATCCATCTGATGAGACTTGATTTTGGGAGCTTTGTTAAATCAACTTAGATTTTTAAAGGCCCCAATTTAGGTCGAAATAAATTTATTATGGAGTAACAGTGTTGAGTTTTTCCTTCCTTTCAAAGATATATATATATATATATATATATATATATATATATATATATATATATTGCCAACTATTGTAGTGGTTAGGATGTCCGCCTGTCAGCCTGAAGGTAGGGTTTGAATCGCACACAAAGCACTGCCCTGTCTATAGCTCTACTGATGAGGCCTAATGGGCTGAAATGTACATACAGAGATCGACTTTTTCTCGATTTGTTTACGCTTTACATTTAAACCGATATGCACACCTAATTCATTTAATCATAATTAATTAATTAACAAATTAGGTATGACTTTAATTTAGCACATAATTTTCCAAAATTTGTCGGCCTTCGCCATTTCAAACACATTATTTGACCACTATATATATATATATATATATATATATATATATATATATATATATATGTGGTGGTGTGTGTGTGTGTGTGTGTATGTGTGTGTGTGAGAGAGAGAAAATGGGAAATGAATCCGACAATATGAGGAAAAAATGAGTAAGAAAGAAATGTAGATGGATAAAAATGAATTTTATCGATATCACTTTTAATCGATATCACTTACACATGTGTTTCGGTCTGTTTATCAAAATGCATACGGATTTACGTTATTATTATTATTAAAATAATCAGATGGAGTTGAAATGATGATGATAATAAAAATAGGAAAAATTTGTAACCGTCCCTAACGGCCTCTGCGTTCATAAACATTTTTGAAAATATTATTTTTCGAACTTTTGAAATTCTATTCTTGTCTCCAACTCAAAAAAATAAAAATACTACTCTGATGAAGGTCGGCAAAATCTGTGTACGGAACATTTTATGCATTTTTCCTATTATTATTATTATCATCATTTCAACTCCATCTGATTATTTTGATAATAATAATAATGTAAATCCGTATACATTTTGTTAAACAAACCGAAACACATGTGTAAGTGATATCGATTAAAAGTGATATCGATAAAATTCATTTTTATCCATCTACATTTCTTTTCTTTACTCATTTTTTCCTCATATATATATATATATATATATTATATATATATATATATATATATAATATATATATATAAATAAGTTATTTATATGTAGAAAGCGATTGATATTAGAATGTCACACTTTGTCTTTGTTTTGTCTCAGTCTGTGCGATAAGCCATTAACATTATTAATCTTTTAGGAAACTAGAACTTTTGTCTTCTAATCTAACTAATTGCTTAAAAAAAGACAATGTTTGACATGCGGAAAAAAATCAACTGTAAATATATACATCATTATAAATACAATCATACATTCTTTTATTCACGCTATTTCTTCTTCATTTTCGAAAAAAAATGTTTCACCATCATCATTATCATCACCATCAACAGTATAA
>CM042169.1:39909184-39944184 GCA_023376005.1 Doryteuthis pealeii
TCGCTTCCGACCCAAAATAGAGAAAATACTTAGGAAAAAGCAAAACAGATTCCGTAGAATTCAATCCACAACCTCTCAGATCCTGACTATACGACGGATCATAGGAGGAATTCGAGCAAAGAATCTAGAGGTAATGCTACTATTCGTAGATTTTTCCCGGGCATTTGATTCCATACACAGAGTGAAAATGGAACAAATACTACTAGCATACAGGCTCCCCAAAGAAACGGTCAAGAAATCTGTGTCGCCATCAGGTGAGCGTACCATTGCTTTAGTTTCCTTGTAGACCATCATTATAGCGGGCGGTAGAATAAAATATAAACAGCTTCAAGAATACTTAAATGCTGTTTAGATCTGGCCCTGTGCAAGACGGAGAACCATCATCTGTGTAGTCAGCTCTACAGGTACTTATAGACAGCAAGTGCTCACCAATGGCGGAATCATGCGCTTGGATGTTAAGGTACCGGTGTCACGAAATGCTTAAGGAACATGTTGTCTGATGCTAATGTCCAGTCTACAGGTACTTATAGACAGCAAGTGCTCACCAATGGCGGAATCTTGCGCTTGCGATGTTAAGGTACCGGTGTCGCGTAATGCTCGAGGAACATGTTGTCTGATCCTAATGTCCAGTCTTTGGGATGTGCGACCTATATATACCGAATTACATCGGCATTTATATTTGTATATAAGGTTACTTTGTTGAAAGATAGGAAATATATTTTGTAAAGACCGGAATGCAGTTCGGGTGGCAATTATAGTACGCACCATCACCGCATTATAGCAATGCTGACCGAGTAGGTGATCTTGTCAGCGATGGTCTGACTGGCAGGGCCAATCCAGGGGAGTCTGATGTAAACTGGACATTTAAAAGGGCCAAATGGCTTGTTACTTCTAAATTTGTTTACAGTTAGATTAATGTTGTTGATAATGACTTCCTCTGGATACCCATTAATCAAAAATAGATTCTTAATTTGTGCAAATTCACTCTCAATCCTACTATTTGAACACATTTTTTAGAGCCCTGAATGTCAGGCACTTAATCAGGTTAACTTTTCTCGACGTAGGAGCAAAAGAGTCCCAACTTAAATAGCGCCCAGTGAACGTAGATTTTCTGAAAAACGCTGGTTACGAAATTCGACGAACTCTTTTCTACTAATATATATATATATATATAATATATATATATATATATATATATATATACACACACAAGCGATGTGTTTATATGGCTTTTTGTAGCCGATAATTTTTGGGAGAAATGGTGCTTAATTGAAGTCGTACCTAATTTTGAAAGTTGATTAATTAATAATTAATTAATTAGGCAGGCATATCTATTTAAATGTAAGGCTAAACAAATCGAGAAAAATCAATCTCTGTATGTACATTTCGACCTATATATATATATATATATATATATATATATATATAGTCATCCACATACACCGTGTTTCGACGTATCAGATTTCTTCAGTGTGGCTAGATGCTAGACAGCTACCTCCAGCCGGGATTGTAACCTAACCAATTTATCATCCGTCAGAGTTCTTAACCACTAGGTCATCAGCACACCTGCAATTTGGAGCGAAAATTCAACACACACACAACACACACACAGATATATATATATATATATATATTATATATATATGTGTGTGTGTGTGTGTGTGTGTGTGTGTAAAGGCCATCAAAAGAGAGAGTTCCATTAGTTTTATAGGGGAGGATATATATATATATATATATATATATATATATGTGTGTGTGTGTGTGTGTGTGTGTGTGTGTAAAGGCCGTCAAAGAGAGAGCTCCATCCGTTTTATAGGGGGATATATATATATGTATATATATATATTATATATATTATATATATATATATATATAAAGGAGAGATAGACAGAAGTAGCTGGGGGATGAAAGGCTAGACATAGAAGACGAAAGAAGAAATGTTGATGAAAAAGAACTAACTTTTTCGAACTAATTCAAGAAAGCTGTAGACGAAACCTTATTTCAAATACCCGACCCGTTCCAATGAAACACATTATTTCCCCACCGTGGTCGATGGGGGGGGGAAGAACGGGAAATTAGTAGCAGCTCGGAAGTGGGCACCAGTAGTGCAGGGGTGGTGGAGGAGGGGTATTCCTTCTTTCTGATGGACATTTTTACAAATCAAAGAAAAACCACCGGAAAAGCCACCCTCATTCATTATCGCACTCGCTTTGGTTTTCAGACCGACAGGGTCAATACTAATTCAGACTGTCCGACACCCCGCACATTTTTATGTCGGAAGAATAAGAAAAAGGAAATAAAAATGAAAAGAAACAGAAACAGGGGTGTGAGGGTGGGGTGACCAATTCATACAACCCAACGCCGTCCTAAATTGAAACGATCCAGCATGACTAATATGTTATCGTCCACATAAAACCGGATGCGGCACCATTGACGAGGCATGCGCACTCGCGATCGCAGGTGATAGAAGACGTACTTTTCTCTGTCGGCGTGAATCTCAGAGATCCCCCTGGGAAATCATGGCGGTGTGTTGCAATCTAGCCGCGAAACGCAATCAGAAACCTAATGCTGGGAAAAACTTGGTTCCAACGAGGGTGTGGTCTGTGTGCTGGGTGGGGCTGGTGATGATCATGATAATTCCTTGAAGTGTACCTCGTTGGCGGTGGGGTGGGTGGTTGTTTTCTGAATAACACTTCAAGTTGTGATTGTGCTTGTTATAATAACTGTATTGGTGTTCTGTATCTGACTACAGTGATTTCATAGTGGGGTCTGCACTCGATGTTATGCTAGTAAGAGTATATATATATATTCGTCAACACCTCCGCACGAGCAGGATGTGACACAAGGACAATTGTTTTAAGCGGAGTTCAACAGGTTTTAATTCAGAGTTTTCCCTCTCCTAGACAGGTTGCCGAAACAAGGTTAAAGAGCTCAGTCTACCCTGCTATTAATCCATAGCTGGAGGGAGAGTAGGTTTCATACCTTACCCAAGGGTATTAGCGCTAAGTGAAATGCAATTACCACATCCAGGTATTGAACACGGGGCGACGAGACCATTTCCCATGGCTCTAACCATTACACCACTGCTAGTAGGAGTATAAGTAAAGTAAGGTTGGCGAAGTAGCCTATTGTCGGTATCAGCCGGCAACGAGAGAGTCTATCCCCTTTTTGCTAGCGCTAGACCAGGGAGAATGTTTTTTTGTTTGTTTTTGTTTTTTCTTGCTGGGGTGGAACGTTACCTCTACCGCCATTTCCACACTTTAGCGCAAAAAAAACCCCAGATTATCCAATTTGTGCTTCTAATACGCTGAGTTGGCGGGGACCGGTATTGAACTCGGAACCTTGCGATTCCTAGTCGGGTGCTCTGCCAACTGAGCTTAACCGGCCCTGAATGAGTAGGAGTATAAATAATCGATACTAATTTCTATTGCCGCAATGTTGCGACGAATGTGTATCGGGTTTAGAATAACGAAAAATAAATAAATATACTTTATTGATTAAGTTAACCTGTCGGTGGGGCTTAGAATACACACACTCTGTCTCCTACAGAGGGGGAAGAGCTTTCCTCCAAAAATAATTTTTCAAAAAATTCTTAAGTAATACCCAGCGACGAAATCTGTATCGGGATTAGAATAAAGAAAAATAAAGAAATATACTTTATTGATTAAGCTACCTGTCGGTGGGGCTTAGAATACACAGACTTTGCCCCCTATCGAGGGGGAAGAACTATCTAAAAAAAAAACAACTTTTTTAAAAGATTCTTAAGGAAGACACAGCAAAAATGAATAAAATAAAACGCCACGCCAAAGAAACTCTCATAAAAAATAAACCTGTAAAACAGTCTTGTCTCGCACCCTCACATCTGAGTTTCGTTTAACGGCATATCAACCTCTGTGGGTCATTTAATGCCAGAAAATGTTATTTTGGATTTTCGTCTTTAAAGTAGTGGTTCTATGGAGGTACCCGGTTATGTTTTGTTATATCTTGTTGAAAATGATTTTTTCTTTTAGAAAATTTAAAATGTCTTCTCAGTTTGTATTCTTAATGATGTCCCTCAGGTTTCTTCTTTGATAGTATTTGGTGCGTGTGTGTTTGAGACTGTTTCTATTTAGAAGGATATGTTTGATTGTAAGTTTTACTTTGCATATTGGGAAACGGGGGCGTCGTCCCTTTTTAAAAGGTAATAATGGGTGTTGTGGGTGTGCCCAATACGCAATCTGGTGAGTATTACTTTTTCTTTTCTGTTTTTTTTTCTGTGGCCTAGCGGCCACTCTCCAATATCTTATTGTATCTCATGGAGTTTGTTTTGAGTCTGATTGTCCCATGATTTTTGCCATTTGTCGGATATAAATTTGTTGATGGCTGGCTTTAGATCTGTATATGGGATTTTTTATTTGCTCATGTCTGGTAGGAGTGTTTTTTTTTTCAGCTTTGTCTAAAAATAATTTAAAGATAAAATATCTCCCTACAATCTATTCTCTTATAAATCATATATGGAGGCGCGTATTGTAATGATTAGATTCGTAGGAAATGGACTCGTCGACCCGAGTCCAAATCCTGGACGACGCTGTTTGCATTTCACAGAGCATCATCCAGGATTGAAACTCGGGTCGACGAGTCCATTTCCTACGACTCTAATCATTATAACACGCGCCTGCACAATGGATTCATACCTTTCCATGGGAAAGGTATGAATCCATTGTCTCTCGAGCTATGGGTAAATAGTAGGACAGACAGGGCTTTTTAACCTTGGATAGGCAATCGGTCTAGAAGAAGGAAAACTCTGGAATTCAAACCTGTTGAACCCAGCTTAAGAAATTGACTTTGTCTCACAACCTGCTCGTACACAGGGGTCGGTAAATAGGCACAAATCATATATACTAAAAACAAAAAAGTTTTGACATTAAATAACCCACAAGGTTGATATGCCAAAAAACGAACCTAACCAAACCAAACCGATTTGTATCGGCTGAAAATATTTTATTTCGTTCGTGGTTCTCAACCGGAGACCATATGTTACACTACGCTCTCCTTCTCGGAATGGAGAGATGACGTGTCAACTTTTGTTACATTTCAGGTCTTATGTCATAATAGAGTGATATGTTGATAAAAAATTATTTGTATACTTATCTCTTGACCAGTACTACATGAAAAGGCTGGAATCCTGGTTGCTGAGTCGATGCTTGAGTTTTCTGACAATTCCTGGAGGTTTGGAGTCTGGAACCCAACTTGGGTGCTGGCGGATATCTTGCCTTTTGCCATTTAGAGTTTTAGTAATAACACATTTTTCCCAAACCAAACTGTCGAGAGCCAAAAGCTCCATGTCTCACTATCGATGCATAATTTCAAACTCAGCCACAGTCTCACATATCACCCCTCTCTCACCCACTTCGCCACGTCTCACGTCTCGTCCTATAGAAACTATGATGATTTATCTTTAAACTTTTCCATTCTCATTCCATTTATGCTAAAAACCTTTCCATGCTAATTTACACGTCAGTGTTACACTCATGTATCCACCACCCAATAGATTACATATATGCCCCCGAGTACTATAAAACTTTTTTTGGGTCCAGGCAAGAAACAAATATCTATTAAAATAGCAATCTATACGTATGGAAGCGCGTGGTGTAATGGTTAAAGTTATGAGAAATGGACTTGTCGACCCGAGTTCAAATCCAGGATTGATAATTGCATTTCAATTAGCGCTAATACTCTTGGGAAAGGTATGAATCCTCCTCTCTCTCTCCAGCTATGGATAAATAGTAGGGCAGACTGGGTTCTTTAACCTTGGTTAGACAACCAGTGAAGGAGAAGGAAAACTCTGAATTCAAACCTGTTGAACCCCGCTTAAGAAATTGACCTTGTGTGATATCCTGCTCATGCGGAGGGGTTGGTAAATATATATAGGTATGGAGCTAAAATAACCCCCAAACATCATCGAACCACTGCCATTGTTTAATGTTGGCACTGTGTTATTGGGAAAGAAAACCTAATTTTTCTTGCGCGAAAACTTCTCTAAGTCCAAAAACCTCAATTTTTGTTTCATTCCTCTGTAGCAATTGTCTGCCCCTGTTTGGATTGATAGTAGTCCAGTGGAGTTATCTTCCCTTGCTGTGGATTTTTAGGTAGCAGACCGGGAAAATTCCTACTCTTTCCTCTGGACAGGCAAGCACTTCACATGTAGACGCGTGTGCCTCTTACCTTTAAGTGGGAGGGCGTCCCCCCCAGCCAGTTATGAGTAAATGATATTCCTGAAGGAACTTTATATCACTTCTTTAGGACGAAATCGTACTTTCTTTATACATGTGTATATCTATTTGTTCACTATGTATTGCTGTACCATTTGTAATTAGTATATATATTCTTGTCCTGAATGTATTTCTATATGCTCACTATTCAAACCTATATTTGTTATATCTTATAACTTCTTTGCCGGAATATTTTTCGTACACACATGTGCCCACGTTGGAAGGTTATTTTAAGCCTTCCAGCTTTATCATAAGAACCTTAAATCTTAAACCTCCATAGTTATGGTCTACAAAAGCAATTTTCTTTGTCCAATAACGTTTTGGCAAAATTTAACATTTCTTTGGATAGTCAAAATTTCGTCACTTGCACAATTCCTACAGAATTAACTTCGTTCCAGTTGTTGTTCTTTTAGGCTCTATACTGTACTCGTATGATGCATTTACTTATTGAGTTGAGGGCTTCGGTATCTTTGCATTTAATCCACGCTGTCTATCCTTTAAAAACCCGCGGGACTTTTAATGATAATTCTTGTTAATCAAGTAAATCATGACATGAATTTAGAATCGAAGATGCAACTGCCTGGTGAATACAACGTACAAGTTAAAACTTACCAGTCTTTCCTTAATAAAACTAGCAAATATATGCACCCTCCGGATGCAAGTCCGCCCTGTCGGCTGGGCGTTATAATAAACCGAATGCACCTCTGCAGAGGAGTACAACTCCCCCAATGGGGCCAGCTGTTGGCCGTGAGTGGCGACCCGTGATGCTTAAGGATAGAACCCAGGTGGATGAGCAGCTCAAGACTTGCAATAATCCACTGTGGTGCTATCTTGGGCTAGACGGGCGGTCGGAGAGGCCCCCTCCGATCAATCGGCTGGTCACGTCAAGCCTTAGCCCTATATGATTTTGCCAACTCTATTGTCCTTATGGCTAGCTCCAACCCCTTTTTATCATATGAGTGCAAGAAGGTAGTAACTGAGGGTCTACATGTCCTGGGAATGACGTTAAACTCTACCTGATGGTGAGGTTCCAGTTTTGGATGTTTGGGGAATGTGGAGCACCCCTTCATCACCATTGCTCCCTGGTCCACTCTGACCCGGAGTGGTAGTACCTGTTAGGGTCCCATCTATGGGTTAAATAGAAAAATGTATTTATAAAAAAATGTATTATCCATTAAAAATTGATTTATTTCAAAACTTTATCGGCATTAAATGACCCACTGAGGTTGATATGCCGTAAAACCAAACCAAACCAAACCAAACCAAACCGGATGCAAGTATTTAATTTTAGATGTAATAAAATATTGTTTTAGAAAGGTTAAGGAAGCCAAAGAAGAATACAGATAAAAAAACAGATTTGAAACAGACGGGGATATAATTTTAAACTAACACTTCTATCCTGTTCCATCACTCCCGCCTTACATTGCTGAATTTTCCTGATTTAACTATTTAGTTAAATTAGGAAGTAAATAATAAAATTAAGTTATTTGTTCTTGTTAATGGATTTCTTTCAAGATTTACCGCCAAGATTTTTGCTCATATTCATTAAGATAAATCAAACAATTAGAAATCAATAATACTAAACACTTACTTATTAAAATCAAATTTTTAATATCAATATGTAAATTAGTATTCCCAGTCACACTGTAAACCACTATTTTGTTGTATATATAAATACAATTGTATGTTCTTAGTATGTAGAGATAGTCAACAGTATAAATAATGCAAAACAATTTTATTAATAATTGAGGTTTAAATAAAAAAATAAAATCATTGAAAATGTGACGTAAATAACGAAGGGAATTGTGACTTGAGTAATGACATAGTTTCGGTTAAAAACACACACACTCCATTATAATAAGATTTGCTAAATGTTGAAATGATATGACATTAAGTATTGGGTACTGAGAGCCTGAACTATTTGCTGAATATCCAAATGTTCGCACATGTTAGTTGGTTGGATTTTACGGCATACTAATCTCTCTTTGGTTATTTTATACCGAAGACGTTTTGTTTTATTCATTTTTGATGGGGAACATTTTTCTAAACATATTTCTTAATTTTTTTTTCTTATATTCAAACCACAAATGTGACCCTGAAGGCGCTTGGTCTAATGCTTAGGAAATGGTTCGTCGGTCGAGGCTGTTTGTATTTCAAATTGTGCTAATACCCTTGGGAAAGGTATGTATCCAACTACTCTCTCCCAATTATGTAGGACATACTTGGGTAGGCTATGCTTTTTTTATACTTGGCTAGGTAACCAGTCTAGGAGAATGAACACTCTGAATTCAAACCTATTGAATTCCGGTTAAGAAATTGACCATATGTCACATCCTGCTCGTGTGGAGGGGTTATTAAATATGTAGAGTGGACCCTAACAGGCTCTACCACTCCGGGCAAGAGTGGATCCCGGATTAATTGCAATGAAGGGATGCTCCACATTCCCCAGACATATATATGATAAAAAGGTTGGGGTTTGCCATATGGGCAACAGGTTTCGTACAATTATATAGGTGCTAGGGCTTGATGTGACCAGCCAATTGATCGTTGGGGGCTCTTCGATCGCCCATCTAATCTTCGTATGGTTCAAAGTGGAGTGTGAGAGAAGAGGGCGTCGGGGTGGCCTAAAGTCGGTATCACCCAAATAGCGAGGGAGTCTATCCTCTTTTCACTAGCGCTAGACAAAGGAGATTGTTTTTCCGTCTGAGGTGGATCGATGCACCTAACATCAGCTCCTTACTTTGCCACACAGATCTCTTACAAGGTTGATGTGCCCATGCAGTAATGATTATTCGAAATGGAAACGTTGATCCGAGTTCCAGTCCTAGATGAGACCATTTGCATTTCACATGATGTACAGACTGAGTTAAATTACAACTACTATTCTTCCACTAGGATGGGTTTGGAATTGGATGACCCATGAAGGTTGATATGCCAATTGAGAAGGAAATCAAACCAAAACCCCGGCAAATTCCTCTGTCCGACAATACATTCGCTTTGCAATGATATAATGGGCTTTAATGCAATAGTTGAAATCCAATTAGTATATGAAATTGTTTCTGATGATATTCAGGTCCAACACTTGGAGACTCGAGCGGAAAACAATATTGATTAAATTCACTAAGAAACCACAAATAACTTATGTAACTTCTGTATTGTTTGTTTTGTATTACGGCATATCAACCACGATGGGTCATTTAATGCCGGTAGAATTTTGAAAGATTCGTTGCGATAGTTTAGAAGAAAAGTTTTTTAAACTCAATTTTTAAAGCAATTTTAACCTATCTAACCTATAGATGGGACCCTAAAAGGTACTACCACTTCGTGCCAATGTGGATCTGGGATCAAGGTTGAAGATGGGGTACTCCACATTCCCCAGATCTCCAGAACTGGAACCTCATCATCAATTCCAGTTTAACGACATACCCAGGACATGAAACCCTCGGCCTCTGCCTTCTAGCACCCATATGATAAGGGCAATAGGGTTGGGACAATGATATAGGTGCTAGAGCTTCAAGTGACCAGCCGATTGATCAGAGGGGGCCTCTCCGACCACCCTTCTAGATTATGTGGTGTGTTGCATGTCATGGACTGCTCATCCACCAGGATTCCGTCCTTAAACATCACAGGTCGGCACCCACGACCAACAGGTGGCCTCATTGTGGGAGTCTTATCACTCTGTAGACGTCCAGTCGGTGTATTATAAAAGCCCCTGCCAATAAGGTTGGTCCTGTATTGAAAAACCCACACTGACTTGCATAAAGTTATAAAATATTCAAGTCACATTATTTGTGATATAGATATTTACTAATCTTAGCTTAGATGTGGCTCGAGCCTAGTTAGAATCGAACTCACTAACAATGGCTTGCGAATCTAGATTGCTAACCATTACACCACATGATATAAGGAGTGCTGAAGTCTACCACTTAAACTTATAGAATCTGCGTGGGTGCAGAGATTCAATCAGCCAATCAACACGCTCGAATAGTTAGTTAACTATTTAATCTCCGAATTTGAAAGCAGTTCATTTGCACCTATTCGACACAAACGAATGGATCATAAGCGAAGGACTCTGCTCAACCAAAGGATTCTACCCAACACTAAAGGACACCAAGAAACAAACAAAGGATTCTTCCCAACACTAAGGGATACGGAGGAACAACCAAAGGATTCTTCACTAAGAATCATCCTCAGCATAACACAAGGGATTTCCATCGTAAATGCTCTTGAAGCCTAAAAATGGCCACACAAATCTTAACAATGTAGTATGAAATTTGCTAAATAATTGATTTGGTTTAGTTTCCTTGTTTAACCTCTCGAGATAATGACTCAATGTCAGTGTTATTTTCATATTTGCATAATCTAGACGACAATTTAGCCATTGCACCTTGAATATGTTAAAAGATAGCTGAATAAGAGGGACAACTGAAGTTTACCCTCTAGACTGGTTGCAGCAATATGGGCAAATAACCCAGTCTAAGGGCCTGTTTAAGCTCAATCGGTAGAGCGTTCGGCTAGACAGCACAAGGTTTTCAGTTCGATACTGGCCCTCGCCAACTCAGCGTATGGATCTGTTCGTTAAAGTAAGAAGATGATGGTAGGTGTGGCGTTCCACCTCAGATGCAAAAACAATCTCCTTGGTCTAGCGCTAGTAAAAAGGGGATAGACTCCCTCTCTGATTGGCTGATACCGATTTTAGGCCACCACGACGACTTTACTTATACTATTCAGACTTTGAACGACGTTATTTTATTCTAGATTAATAAGTATTTTCAGGTGACACATTATGAATAAGTGTTGAGCAAAATCTTTGAGAGGTTCGTTCAAAATGTTCTAAGACTCACTTTATCAGTGTTTTGGTCTCTGTTTTGTACATTTTTAGTCTTGTCGCTCACATTTCACCTTCCTATTGCTCTCACATGCACATATAATGTTGTGTTGTACGTGTATATAAAAACTAAACTTATATAGAGTTAACTCCCTTGCCGTTTTAGTAGTAAACACTGTAGAAATAAAGTCATGATTGGCAGAACACGTGTATTGTTATCTATGTAGACGCTGGGAAATCATCTTTCCCTCACAGATCCAAGTCCCAACACGTCTCCAGTAAGTCTTATCTCACTTTCTTCTTTAAATACATGTTGTTGTTTCTGCATATGCAGTGAAACTTAGCGATCACTTGAACGAGAATTTACCAAGATATCTGATAATGAAAATATATAATTTTAAAAAATACTCTATATATCTCAAATTATATGAAGTTATAAAAAACTCTGTATATCTATCAGCAATAAAGAGTTGCTGTCTATCTGTATGCAACCGTAACTACGTAACTGCCTACGTCACAATACCCAAATAATTAATACATTGAATAAAGAACAACATTGAATGGGATGCATCTTAAGTAATTTTTTAAATTAATCTTTTTTGAATATTTAATATTAATATTAATAAAATGAATAAAAGCTGTTCCTTATAATTCAACATTTTAACCCTTTCTATTACGCCACGAGACTCTTCTCCCTCCATTTATTCAAGACGTTTTAAATTAAACACAAGTGTTGATACAGGCAGAAATCATACCAGCTGAGTTAGAATGTAACGAGACAGAAACTGCACTTACCAAGAAAGTTTATGAACAAAATATAAAACGTCGAAAAAGCTTCCTTGAAATTAAATACAGGTATTCCAGAAAGTTTTTTTATTGGCCGAAGCACCTTTGAAACTCTTTGTTTAATATAGTGCGAAGGTACGCCATCCTATTCCTTTTCGCACTTCATAAATTATACCAAATGTGACTTAAGCCAGCATCAGATTGATTTTCAGATCCAGCTTTTTATATTATCATTTTTTGCTGGTTACAGAATCAGATGCAATTGCCAATTTCGTTGCAATACACGTTGTAAAGAAAAGGTCTTATACGACAAAAAACATTGTCACGAACACCTCTGAGTTAATAAGGAATTCCCCGTTCATCAGAATGTATTGGAATGTTGATTGCCAGGTTTTCCTATAACTTGCATATGACTTGAGTCATACTTAGTTAAAATGTAGTTTAAATCATTTCTATTATTTGTCTACCAAATTTCCCCCACAGCAGTACCAAATTTTCCTGGTATGTTTTACCTGTATAATGAGATGTTTTAAATTTCTCTATCTGTTCACCCCACAAATTCTATTCAAATAAAGCTATGTTATTATTGTAATCTGAATCCTTCTGTTCAATTATAATGAAATAATCATCATATTTTTGTATTTTGATCGTAGTGGTCTGAGACCTACTATGAGCGGCTTAAAATAGGTGAAGGGTTAAACATTATCTCTCATATATGTACTGCACCCATAGATGGGGCACTATTCTCTCTGAATCAGAATAGACCTGAGAGTAATGTCAGTGTTGGGGAGAGATCCACAAGCCCATATCTTCAGAAATAGCGCTTGACCACAAAAAGGCGTTTGACATTTACCTACAACACTTTTGGGAGTCATGTATGAAAACAATGGAAATACTTTTTTACCATCTCCTAATACAGTGAAATAAGTAAATTCGTCTGGGTGACTTAATGTTGGTATCAACCAGACAGCGAGTGAGTCTATTGTCTTTTAACTGACACTAGACCAAGGATATGGTCAGTGTTGGGATAAGGTTTTGCCAAGACGTGGCATCTAACAGACAACGTGCCGAACTCAATAGGACTGCATAACAACGTCGTCTTCATTGTTATGCACCACAGAATGCAGAGGGAAATTTGCCTTGCGTGTGTGACGGCACCTGGAAGTCCAGAATTGGACTAGTTAGCCATTATCTGCAACAGACTACAAAAAGGAAGAAAGAAGGATGGATGCTCCATACATGCGACCTCCACCGTAGTGAACGGGTTGGCTAACTACCTATTTACTCTTCTAAAACAATATATTTTTAAAAAAACCTGCTATGACGCCAATCTTAGAGACTCAAGTTAAACACCGCTTTTCAAACACAGCGGTGATCGCCGTCATGTTGGATTAATTAGACTCCACGTTACCCCCACCCCCCACAACGATCTGATTTCGCCCCAGAAAACAAAGCAGACAAGTAAATAGGCGTTATGATATAATGGGTAACAATACGTACTTGTTAATTTTACTTCCTTTTTTTTTTTGGTTCGTTTTAATTTGGCGCAATATGTTCGCCAGTCGTTGCAAAACATTATTGGCATCGTTATAGCTGAGCTGTGTCAACAAGGAACGGATCAGGCAACGGATCATCGCTGTTCCTTTTACGCTCATTCAATTACAGACTGATAACTAGCGAAGAAGTCTCAAGACAATTATCGTTATCCACACCGACTTTCACGGCTCACTCGAACTCTGTCCGGAACAATGAATAAACAAATTTAATCTCAAAATTGGTGACTCTGATATATTTTCTTTATCTTACTTTATTGTACACTGCGAGTAACCTACATACGTACACATGAATGCAAAAACATATCTACATACATACAAACACACACACATACACATAATATATATATATATATATATATATATATATATATATATATATATATGAACAAACTCACACACACACACTTATATATCTATTTTTTAAATATAATATTATATATCATATTTTTATATATGCTGATGAGGCATAATAGGCCGAAATGTACATACATAGATTGAATTTTTCTCGATTTGTTTAGCCTTACATTTGAGCAGGTATTAATTGATTTTCAAAATTAGGTATGCCTTCAATTAAGCACATATTCTCCCAAAAATTGTCGGCTAAGGCCATATCAAACACATTGTTTGTTTGTTTACTTCTCATATATATATATATATATATATATATATATATGTATATATATGTGTGTGTGTATATATATATATATATATATATATATATATATATATATGCGTATATATATATATATATATATATATATATGCGTGTGTGTGTGTAAAATAATCCAATTGACTGGTAAGTAAGGGATAATTCTATTTGGGATCATCAAAATCTCACTGTACATTCATACTGTATGCTCATGTAGGAGCAAACTTATAGATTCATAAAAGGATTTTTATAAATCCCTAGGAGAGCTCAATTTCTTATATACAGGTCAATATTTAAATTTCAAAGAAAGAAAACTTAACAAACCATCATTTGGCTATGATAAATTTATTTCGATTTAAGGTTCAATGTGAGTCTAATCATAAAAGTATCATCATAACTAGATTATTTCTATCTGAAAGACTATCCGATAAGTCTAGACTCATATTGAGTCTGTGGCGGAAATAAATTTATGATAGTCAAATGACAGTTTGTTAAATTTTCCTGTCTTTGATACACACACACACACACAAAAACACACACACACACACACACACATATATATATATTTCTAGGCATGTTCTATTGAACAACACGGAGTACTCCTTCATTTTTTGTATTTGTATTTTTTCCAGTCTTCATGCGATCTTTCTTGAGTCTCTATCCAATTGGTATATAATATTTCCCAACCTCAACATGCCTAGAAAATAACTTGCTGCCAAAATACACAACATATATATATATATATATATATATATATATATATATATATATATATATATATATATATAAGGTTCTCCTTAAAACAAATAGTTCACAATTAGGCAGTTAATAACACATGTATGTATTCATCAGTTAAAATTCACTTCGGCTAGTGTGGCTTGCTGATAACTCGGTGGTTAGAGGTACTAACTGATGAGTTTCGATCCTGGCTTGACGCAGCCTGCAAAGTCTAGCCACTCTGAAGAGACATGATACGGGATTAGCCTAAATAGAAACGAAAACAGCTTCGTCCAATTTCCATTTTCAACGACGATAACCGTTACACTTCGCGACACTTCTTGTATGTAAATGGGCCTAAGTTTAAATGTTTTTCTCTGTCTGTCACTTTCTTTCCCATTCTTATTTAATGCTTTCACTCCTTCTATCAGACTATATCTTTATTTCTCTCTCAGTTAATTCTCTCTCTCTCTCTCTGTCTCTCTCTCTCTCCCTGTCTCTCTCTGTCTCTCTCTGTATCTATCTATCTATCTATCTAAATATATATATATATATATATATATATATATATATATATATATATATATATTCCTCTCTCATTTAATGCTTTTGATATCTCTGTATATTCTTTCACTATTTCTATCCCTCTCTTTTCTCTATTTCATTTAATGGTTTCTCTCTCTCTCTCTCTCTCTCTCTCTCTCTCTCTCTATCTATCTATCTATCTATCTATCTCTATCTATCTATCTATCTATCTATCTCATTTAATGTTCCTCTATCTCTCTGCCTGTCCGTCTATCTCCCCCTTCTATTTTTCTCACTCTGTCTCTCTGTCAGTCTGTTTTTCTGTCTCTATCTCTTTGTCCCTGTCTCTGCCTCTGTCTCTCTGTCTCTGTCTCTGTCTCTTTATTGCTGTTTCTTTCACTCTCTCTTTCTCTTTCTCTCTCTCTCTCTCTCCTCTCTCTTTCTCTCTCTCTCTCTATCTATCTCTTTCGCTCTCTCATTTAATGACTTCGCTCTCACTATCTCTCTACTTCTCTCATTATATGCTTTCTCTTCCTCTGTCTATTTCTCTCTACCTCCCACACATGTATTCGTATATCAATATGTCAGTTGTTATATATTTAAGCGTGTATGCATGTGTGGTTTTATAGTCTATACCAATTTATTTTATTATATTTTACTAGCCTATTACGTAACTGATACATTTTGAATAGAATTGATTGAAGTAGTGGATCAAATTTTTACTCAATCAAATGTTAACATTCACATACAATCTTGGAGAGGAAATTAACTAACCACGGTTGTATTTTAGAAAATACCAATTTAACTCTAGTGTATAGAAGCTTTCTTTTCTGTGACCACAGAGTCTACCATACCTCCATGCCAACATTCTGTGTAGCGTTAGTCAATTTTTTGCTTTTGTGAAATAAATATTTCTGACGGCAGGAAAATAAAATTTAAGTATTTTGGAGCCAAGATACACACACGGACACATAGACCTCTCCCCCATTATATATATATATTATATATATTATATATATATATTAGTAATATACTAACATAGTAATCTACCGTTACACTGTATTTCCTGTTTTCAGAGGAGGGTTTATTTTATCAATATCCTTTATATCCTTCTTAATGAAAGTGTTCAAATACAAAGCTATATATATATATATATATATATATATATATATATATATATATATATATATATGGGGGGTGGTGTGTGTGTGTGTATGTGTGTGTGTATGTGTTAAAAGAATAGAGGGAAAACGTGGACAAAAGAACAACTCAAACAATTAGATGTAAGAGAGATATTTCGCTGTGCATTGAGCACGGCTTCTTCGGTCATTTATTTGAACATTTGTGCATCATACATTTGTATTTATAGGAGAGAAAGTGACACCAATAATCATACCCTCATAAATATATATATATATATATATATATATATATATATAATGAATAGTGAATGAAAAAGGGAGAAAAGTACTTGCATGGAAAGGTGCTCAATGCTAATAAAGCAGAGCAGATTTATAATCAATGGTAATATTATGGTTTCACACTGTAGCTTAAAGTTTCATGGTATAGTTATGAGTGTGAAACCATAATATTACCATTGATTATATATATATATATATATATATATATATATATATATATATATATATATATATTATAATGCCATACACAGGAATAACCTACTCGAGTTTCACCATAAGAATCATCACAATACGAATCTTCAGATCCTTATGGTGAAACACGAGTAGGTTATTCTTGTGTATACCGTTATAATAATAAATTTGCTCTACTTACGTATTGTGCACTTTACATTTCTTATATCGCTGTCTTATCATTGTGAAACTTGTATCAACTAACCATTGTGAACAATCTGACCGGTAAGTCACCATTTTCATATAAAATCATATATATATATGTATATATATAGAGAGAGAGAGAGTGAGAGAGAGAGAGAGAGAGAGAGAGTAATGAACATACAGTACTGTTTCCTCGAATCACGGCCATCAGTGCGGTCGGGATCGAAACCCACCGATTTTTGTCAGTCAGAGCCTCTACCACCAAGTTAACAGCACAAACCACTCAAGAAAGGACATTATATTATATATATATATATATATATATATATATATATATATATATATATTATATATATATATATATATATATATATATATATATATATATATATATATATATATATATATATATATATATATATATATATATATATATATATATATATATATATATATATTATATATTATATATATATATATATATATATATATATATTATATATTATATATATATATATATATTATATAATATTATATATATATATATATATATATATATATATTATATATATATATATATATATATATATATATATATATATTATATATATATATATATATATATATATAGAGAGAGAGAGGGGACAGAGAGAGAGAGAATGAGTGAGAAAGAGAGAGAGAGAGAGAGAGTCATCAACATACAGTACTGTTTCCTCTAATAACGGCCCATCAGTGCGGCTGCGATCGAAACCCCACCTATATTTGTCCGTCAGATCGTCTGCCACCGAGCTAACAACACAAACCACTCAAGAAAAGAAATTTCTTAATGTTATTAATTTTATATAATATATATATATATATATATATATATATATATATATATATATATATATATATACATGAGCCGAGAGAACGGGATTGAGTGTCATAAACGTAATTTTAGAAAGCTCGCATCGAAAAACCTAGTTATAAACGCGTGTGTGCTTCATCCAGTGTCAGGATGTTGTTTTTTTTATTACTTTTATTTATTTTCTTATTTTTATTAAGTGTTGCCATTTTACATACATATATATATAAATAGGTTTGTTTCTCATTACTCCGTTCGTCTTGCAACGAGTAAGGAAGCCCCGAGTCGATAGGAAAACGCTACCATTTTGAGTGGCTATCAATTTCAATACAAACACCTCTAATTGATGTCTCGGCTGACATTCATCAGGCAAGAAATTCCCGCCATTTCCGTCTTTTATCTAACGCGTCTGGTAATCTGAACCAGGAAACAGACAGACGCCCCATACTAAACTACAGACTCCACTTATTTTCCATAATAGATTTCTTTGTTGATGTCTCAAAATCAAATTACTGTGTAAATGTTCGACTCAAATCATGAGAGTAAAGTAAAGTCGTGTGTTAATTTCTTGCTTAGTCTTTTTTTTTGTCTATTCTTGTCTACCGTACTCAAGAGCCATATATGTATGGACGCACTCTTAAGATACAATTGAAAGGTTTCTTTGTTGCAACCGAAGAAAGAAAAACAAAACAAGTAAAAACGACTGAGTTTTTTTTTTTAATTCTTGGGATAGTATTATTTTTTTAGAGTAGAAAAATAGTTGAAAGTTTTTTTCTTGAAAAATAGCAGAAACCCGCCCCACATAACTGAAGCTTATGTAACTCAGTAGCGATGGCTGATAGGGACGGTTGTCGAGGAAGAATCATGGAGATCGATGCTGTCGACACGATTTGAGGGTATATATATATATATTATTAGGTTAAAAATACCATAAAATTACAGTTATCATAAATATTGAAATGTACACTACAACATTTTAAAATTTATCAAAATGGAGTTTTTTTCTACAGTGAACGCATAGTCACTTTGCAAACTAATGGAATACATCACTGACTATTTGAGTGTATTTTACAACTATATATATATATATATATATATATATATATATATATATATTCTCTTACCTCTAATTTACGGATCTCCCATCAACAAACTTCCGATACAAACAGCAATATCTACAGGCACAAAAAAGATAACCATTACACCGCGCACCTCCTACACAACACACACACACACACACACACACATATATATATATATATATATATATATATATATATATATGCCTGTGTATGTGTGTGTGTGTGGAGGTGCGTGGTGTAATGGTTATCCTCGGAGGAAATGGACAGGACGATTCGGCTTTAAATGATCCAAGAGGCTGTTTGCATTTCATATACTCTTAATCATCTTGGGAAATGAATCTTTCTTAGTCATTTTTGGTTCTTTTTTTTTTCTCTCTTTTCATTTCTCTCTTCTTGTTTGCTTTTTTCCCTCTATGTCCTTTTTCGTTCTCTGTCTTTTTCTTTGTATCGCTTTTTTCTTTTTTTTTCATTTTCTTTTTTCTTTTTCTCTTGTTTCAAATTCTACATTTTCTTTTTTTATTAAATCTCTCTTTCTTCTACTTGCTTTCTATTTCTCTCTTTTCTTTTCTCTCTTCTTGGTTATTTTTTTCTATGTCTTTTTTCTTTGTATCTCTTTTTTTCTCATTTTCTGGGTATTTTTTTTCTTTTTTTTTCCATGCCGAATTTCTTTATTTTCTTTGACTTAATTTACTTTTTATTTCAAATATTTTCTTTACTGTATTTCTTCTTTTTCTTCTTCTTTTTCTTTTTCTTTCATCCCTTTGCTTGTTTTCTTCTTTTTTTTTTCTTTTTAACATTTTTGTTTAATGTCCTTTGTTTTTGCTTTTTTTCTCTTTCTTTTCAACCTTTCATCCTCATTCAGTAACTTTTCTCTTTTCTTTTTCTTTTCTCTTTTCTTTCTCTTCTCTCTTTTTTCTTCTTCTTTCTTTCTTTCTTGAAAAAAGAAAACGACTAAATCTTTACCTTTATTTTTTTTGGGGGGGGGTGAATACGTTTTAGTAAAAAAAAAAAGTTGAAATTGTCGTTTTAAATAGCTGGAACTCACTTCACTCTGCATAACTGCAATCGTTACCATTCTAGGAAATGGACACGGTGATCAAAATTTAAATCCTGGGCGAGGCTGTTTGTATTTCCCTGAGTAAAACTCGAATCCAATTGTTTTTCCTGCAGCTATGGGAAAATTGTAGAGTAAACTGAACTCTTTAACCTTGGTATATCAAAAAGGAAAGTTCTGAATTTCAAAAAATATATCTGGTGTCACATCTTGCTTGTGTGGACGTTAAAATAGGTATATTCGGGCATTTATTTTTTATTCAAACAATTTTGGTTAAAATAATGGAAACCTTGTTGTTTTGAAGTTTTTTTCAATTATTTTTTCTTTCAATTTTACTAACAATTTTTTAAGTTGTCATCATGAGAGGAATTAATGAATTGCCCGAAAGAGTTTTCATTAGTAGACCAAGTTCTTTCAGTTCTCTTCTGGACCGTTATCAACATACACAGCCTTGATAATCCTTCAGAAAGGAATTCATTTCATGATGATAACATTAAAGAGAAGTATAGAAACTATAAATAAAAAAATTCAAAGAAAAGTATTACACTTTTAGTCAAATCTGTTTGAATTTAATTTTATTTTGGGTTACAAATGTTTGAACATCGGTACTTAATAAAACATAATGTGAATTTTAACTAAAATGTGAGTTTTAATTAAACAAATATATAATAAGCGTTGACTGATTTGGACCCTAATAAGGCGCCTGGAGAATAAGCTAGATGGGAGCTGTACAAGAATGCTGTGTGCGATCTTGAACAAGTCATGGACACAACAACCCACAAGGAAGCATCTGTATGGCCACTTGCCCCCCATCTCACAAACCCTGCGAGTGAGACGAACAAGACATGCTGGACACTGCTGAAGTAGCACGGACGAACTCATAAGCAACATCCAGCAAGGACCTACATTAACCAGGCTCTGTGCGGATACTGTATGCTGCATAAAGGAACTCTCGTGGAAATGAATGATAAAGAAGGTTGGTGAGATATTGCCATGGATATCCGTGCTAATTGCGTGACATTGATGAGGATATAGTATTTTAGTCTTATAAAAACAACTAATCTAGGAGAAGGAAAATTTTAAATAATAAACCAGCTGTACTCTGCTTTAAAAAATCAAGCTAGTCAAATCCTGTCGGGGGTGGAGAATATCGGTTAATGCGTCCTATCTTTCGAGTGCGGCTCGCAGGCACTTGTCATCGGAAGCGAAGAGGCATGAACAATGTGGGGAGATGTGGGGGTAATAGTGCTTTGTAGTTTATGAATTACTTTATCCGACGGTGTTATTGTAGTTTCAGTATCCGTTGTAGAAATCAATGGGACGCATTTCTTTCAGATTGAACCTCGTATAGACGCCCGAAGTGGATTGAGGTAATTTTCAGAGCTAAATGCATCCAAGAACGAATCCAGCGAGAATAATTCCCAGGCTGAATCTTTTGCTCGTGTCCCGGGAGACAAAAGAAAAACAAAGAGACTATGAGTCATTCAACCGCCTGTATGTATGTATGTATATGGATGGATGGATGGATGATGGTTAATATATATATATATATATATATATATATATATATATATATATATATATGAAGCTTTTTCTTTAAATATCGATGTCTCTGTCAACTGCCTACACATGTATGTATCTACGTATATAGCTATCTGTCTATTCATCTATCTCAGTCTATTTCTATTCATTTACCTACATATATCTCTATCAACTGCCTATATCAATCTATCAATCTATTTATGTATATGCCTTTTTTCTTTCTTTCTTTCTCCTATGCGTATCTATGTGTATATTTATGTATATATCTGTCAATCTTTCTGAACATTTGCATTTCCCTATACCTCTCCCTCATATACAAATACACACATACAGACACACAGACACAGACACAGACACACACACACACACACACACACACACACACACACACACACACACACAGACCCACATATATATATATATATATATAAAATGTGTCATAAAAGTATCGAGATTGAAGGTGTATTTACCAAGATAAAAATGAACAAGGAATTGAACGTTACTTTTTTCAGAATATAAGGTGTGTCAAAAAGTTTTAAAATCTCAATAGATTGTGGACACACCTTGTATATATACAGGAATGAGAAAGTTATAGATAGAGAAAGGCAGATTAAGAGAGATATAGGGAGGTAGACAGCTGAATAGATAGATAGATAGATATACACTCAGCAAAATGACACACTGCTCACTTTGTGAGAGAGAGAGAGAGAGAGAGAGAGAGAGAGAAGAGAGAGAAGAGAGAGAGAGAGAGTTAGGGACAGAGAACGGCAGAGAGATAGAGGAAGGGAGACAGCTAAATTGATAGATTGATATAAACTCAGCAAAATGACAACACATCATATATATATATAATATATATATATATATATATATATATATATATTGTGATGAAAGTTAGAAGTCAGCAGTATGTCATTTGACTGAGTGTACAGATGCCGAATATTAAAGGACCTTAGGGATTGCTGAGGTGTCAGCCGTCGGCTAATGGACAGAGTAAGCTAATAAATAAGTAAATGACATAATGATACGAACCAGAGCAAATCTGGAGAAATCAAATAGGATTGCTATTTGTTTAGTGATCGGGTGACGATGGAATGTGGAAGGAGGTGAGGAGCGTGTGAGGTGTAAGGAGTACGACGCAAGCTAAATACCTTAATAGACTAATATTGAAGGAGGCTGGAAGCGAAAAGGAGATGAGAGGGAAGTGAAAAGAGAAAGGTAAAATAAAAGATATTAATGAAAAAAAAAAGGACACTCTTGAACTTTCCCGTTTCACTTTCATTTTATCACGTGGGATCGGTGTACAGTGAATTATCCTACCTTAAAAATAAGAACGCTAAGTTTATTGATTGGTTGGCTGGATTTTACGGCATCTCAAACCTAGCTGGGTTATTTTTGATTTTATTCATTCATGTTGAGTATTCAATTTCTTTTCAAACTCCATTTTTTTCAAACTCAATATTTTAAACACAAATTGTTTAATATTCATATTTTGACCTATTCAACACGTAGATGACACCCTAATCCTCACTACCAATGTCGATCTGGGAGTAATGCCGACAAAAGTGTACTCCACACTCCCCAGAGTTCCAGAATTGGAACTTCACAACTTGATACAGTTTAATATTATAAGACTTTCTCTCAAGATGTCGCTTCTCACCGCGCGGTTTTGAGAAACCTTGTGGACTGGGATTGGAAAGGGAATAGAAAACTACAAGTCTTTGTTAATTAATCCAGAAGAGATGAGGCGACGGCCAGACCGAACAGAAAAGAAATCAACCAGGAGAAAACAGCCCAAAGAAGATGACGAACGACTAAGTAAGTAAGCAGAGAAAATAAGTTTAAACCAAATCAATCATCCCCTCATCCCGTTTTTCTCTCACCATTTATATAATTATATTAAGGGACATATAACAATGGAATTATTAATACATTACATTGATTTTTTAAACCTATGTTTGCTCCGAGTCCTTCGACTTATATTTAAATATCGACGTTCAGAAATATTTATTTAAGTATAATTCAAAACTAAATACTAGAGATTTAAAATTTGACTAATAGACGGACAACTACAGTAAAGACAAAAACAATAGGCAACGAAGACAAACAGAAGAAAAGAAAAACGATATATAAACGCCTAATAAGGGGTCATATTTTAAAAGAATAAAGTTTAAAAACAAAAACAAAAAGACAAGGGAAGAAAAAGACGTAGAAAAAAAAAACGAGAGGAAAAAGATGAGTGGAAAAATTAACCCCTTGTACATGAACGAATGAATATTTAGGTATAATTCGAACTAAATTATTAGAGATTAAAATTCGACTAAACACGGGTAAATACAGTAAAAGGATCAGCGGAAATACTAAAACAATTGATAAAGAAAACAAACAGAAGAACAAACAAAAAATTTGAAAAGGGGAATATAAACCCTGAATAAGGGGGTGATATTCTTAAAGACTAAAGTTTTTAACCTAAATACGAGGGCTTTAAACTCGACTAATACATGAGTAAATACAGTAAAAAAGGTTACAGGAAAGTTCCTTGGCTGTTTGGTTGGATTTTACGGCACGTTAACTCATTGGGTTATTTTATGCTGAAGACGTTTTGTTTATTTATTCTTGATGGATACTAAATTTTTTAAACACATTTTTAACACTCATTTTTTCTATTTAACATAGATTGGATCCTAACAGGTACTACCACTTCGCTTTAGAGTGGAACTGAGAGTAATGGTGATGAGGGGGTATCCGACATTGTTACAGGAAAGACAAAAGCAATTGAAGAAGAGGGCAAACCAGAAAAGGAAAAAACAATTGATGAAGAAAAAAATGAAGAAAAGACAAAACCTTTGAAAAGGGAAATATAAACCCTGAATAAGGGGCTCAAATTCTTGAAGGCCAACATTTTGAATCTAGATGCGAGGGCTTTAAACTCGATTAATACATGAGTAAGTACAGTAAGAAAGTTACAGGAAAGTTGGTTGGTTGGTTGGCTGGATTTTACGCGATGTCATCCCATTGGGTTATTTTATGCCGAAGATGTTTTGTTTATTCATTCTTGATGGGGACTAAATCTATAAACAATTTTAAAATTCATTTTATTCTATTTAACTTATAGATGCGACCATATCAGGTACTACCACTCCGGTTCAGAGTGGAACTGAGAGTAATGGTGATGAAGGAGTAGCCGACATTGTTACAGGAAAGACAAAAACAATTTATGAAGAGGGCAAACCAGAAAAGGGAAAAAAAACTTTGAAAAGGATAATATAAATGCTGAATAAGGAACTATGTTCTTGAATGCAAAAGTTTAAAAAGAAAAAAAAAACAAACAAGAGAAAAACGTAGGCGTAAAAGAAAAACGGAATAAAGAGATGTGTTGAAAAATCGCCGCTTGTAAGCGAAAGGATAAGAATGGAATTAAACAAAACAAAAAATGGGGGCAAGTGATTTGAAAAGAAAAGGAAAATAAACGAAATTCTAAGAAAGCATTTTAAAAATAAATAAAAAAGTGAAGATTGTAAAAAAGAAAAAAAAGTAGGTATAAAATAGAGTCCGTTGTCCCTGACAGCGGCAGGATTTTTTGAATGATGTTTGTGAGAAGGTTGTGATTTAATTAAATTGACCGTTTTTTGTGTGAGGGTGAATTAATTTGAGTTTTCTCTTCTCACCAACACCCCTATTCCCTCCTCTTCTTTCTTTTTCTTGGTTTACTTATATTTCTTTCTTTCCCTTCTTCTTCTTTTCTTCTTCTTCTTCTTCTTCTTCTTCTCGATGCTTCTTTTCTTTGCGTATACTTTCTTCCTTATTTTTAATTCCATTATACTCTCACTTACCATATTTACCTCCAAATAGCATCGTAACTTCCTGTGCTTCTTCTTCTTCTTCTTCTTCTTCTTTCTTCTTCTTCTTCTTCTTCTTCTTTCTTCTCATTATTATTATTATTATTAGTAGTAGTAGTAGTAGTAGTAGTATTGACTATCTGTCATTCCACACATGCATGTACATAAACATTCAAACATATAGACACACCCACGCATGTGTAATTGTGTATGTTTTTGTTTGTGTGTGCATCTGTGTGTGTGCTTATGTGAATGATATATTTCGATAGGCCCCAAGACGCACACAAACTGAGGCAAATCGCTATGCATTCGCCCATATGGCTGAGAGGTTAACGAATCAGGCTGAGGAAAAGTGAGTCGGGTTTCGCTCCTGGTCTAACCACACTGAAAAGACGTGAATCGTCGAAACACGTCTTATTTTATGCTCCCCAAACCCAGTAGAGCTATTTAGTGGCGACTTAAATTATTTTTCACTGCCTGCATAAAGCAATGATCGTCTGTTGTTTACAAACTGGATCACTTTGTTGATCGTAAAATATTTAAACAAATGTATGTATTTAATAGTTTAAACACCACCCCTTAACGGCAGCTGTCAAATGGCTGAAAGGTTAATCGGGCTGAGGAAAAGTCAGTCAGGTTTCGCTCCTGGTCAGACGTAGTTGCTGTGTCTAGCCACACTGAAGAGACGTGAAACGTGGTTGACTTATATATATATATATATATATATATATATATATATATATATATATATATATATAGGGTGTTCGGGAGAAATTTGACAGTTTCATAAGGAAAAAGAAAAAGTACTTGTTACCTGCAAAATTAATGGATTGTAAAGAAATTCAAAAGCTCGGAAATTACACGACTCTCAACAAGTTTCACTCAAAATAACCACCATTAGCGTCGCTCACAGCCTCTATCCTGCTCCGGAAATGGAGCCGGAAAATGTAACAGTTTCCCTGGGAAAGGTCTCAAAAACTACCTTAATTCTGTCGATTAACAGAGCTTTTGTAGTACTGGTGATTGGTGTCTTTCTCAACAGCGCCACATACATAATAATCCATGGGGTTAAGATCTGGGGAGTTCAGAGTCCAAACATCGGGACTGGTGTAGTCGTAAAAATTCGCCGACAACCATTTTTGATTTTTCAAAATGTGAGGGAATAATTTGACGAAGGGAATACCGATCACAAACAACCAATCAAATTAATATTTCGACTCGGTTAATTTCAGAAATTTCATCAGAATTACTTTATTTGTTTATACAAATTGGTATATAAATGAGTTAATATGTATGATGAGCTGTTACCCAAGCAGCAGATACCCCCTCTCTACACTGGCGTTATGGTCCAAAGTAAAGGAAGAAAAAAACAATGGTAACGATATTGTCATAGGAGTTGCTGGATAGAAGTTCATTATACTACCCAGGGCTCGACATTAATGCGTCCCGTCGTCTCGGGGACGATAAAAATTACATCCGGGACGATCAATTCGTCATCCGGTACAGTTTGCCGGGGTCGGTAAAAAAAATTCCAAAAGTTAGTACTACATTCCAATAATGTCCGTTCAGTGATTGCCCAAATGCTGACCTCAAAATGAGGCTACGGCCCGCAGGTCTATTCTCAAAACCATGTAATGAATAATGGTGGAGGAAGATAGTTTAAAAGGACTGAATTATGTACTACTAACCCTACTCAGGGTAACTTAAAGTTTTAAAAAAGTATTTTTTTAAGCTCAAAACACACTAGGAAATGAATTTTTTGTCCAAATATCCAGAATTATCACTGCTTCAGCTTTTCTTAATGTTTTATTACATGTTATTATGCTACTGATGACTGAAAAGTATAGATGATGCTAATGAATTAAATAAAAATATTTTGATTTGGGGAAGATCCGAACCCCATTTGGGACGGTTGATAATTTTTGTTCGGGACGGTCATCAAAAAAGTTTATGTCGGGGCCTAATACTACCACCTTAAGGATCCGGCTCCGGATTTGATTTCGGGGTTTACTCCCCTAGACATTCATTCGAATGAGGTTATAGCCGCTATACAGCGAATGATTTATAACAGACTTTTCATTGTGTAGATGGATTGCCGTTCAGGGGTAAAGAGTCCCATCTACCCTATTTGAGGATTTATGTAAGTAGTAAGTAATCCGATCCTACTTCATGTCAGTGTGTATGGCCGTTGGCTCCCATAGAGCTCATCCGTCTTTTCAAAGGTCTTGTTTTTAGTGATGCTGGATGTTTTGTGCAAACTCATAAGTGACGTTCTTCTGTGGAAGCCAAAACATGGGCACATCAGAGTAGGTCGCCCAGCAAAGACGTACATTGTTCAGCTCTGCGCGGATACTGGATGCTGAGCAGAGGACCTCTCAGGGGCAATGAATGATAGGGAAGGATGGCGAGAGATTGTCATGCCAGCGCGACAAGATGATGATGATATGAACCTATATCAGGATCAGATACGTTTTAGTGGTACCATTTGAGTGTGGAAGTGTTTGGGTGCCAAGATTTTAAGGAAAAACTAAACATGAAAAAAAAAAAAAAAGAATTTATATCTTACATTAATAGTAAACTCAAATTAGAAAATAGAAACTTCTATGGGTTAAAACATTATATCCGGAATAGTATCATTCCTTTGTAACATGAAATGAGCCCGAAAAGCTTAACATCGTAAAGATGATGTTACATGTGTCGAATGAACTTCATTTCCTGTGCCATTATACAAAGGCGGTCTTTTGTGTAAAAGTTCTCCTTAATCTAATGTCTACCATATTACACAGAACTTAACTCATAGATTCACAGACTCATATATACTATAGTACTATTATATATATAATATATATATGTATATATATAACTTATATATACTATATTTGTGTTGTTTGTGATTGTAAATACAAAGGTATAATAATTGACATTGTTGATAATATATATACCTTAAATCTTGCTTACTAGAAATATACATCATATATAATATATATATACATATTATGAATAAAACCCTATAATATATTTATAATAGATATACTTATATACTATATACACTCATATATACGTACCACACACCACCATCATAATTTAACATATAAATGAAGTCAACATTGTATATAATATATTAATTGTAAATTAAATGATACGTACATTATAGATACATATAAATGTACGACTAACCATGCATATATATTACTATATATATATGCGTGGTGTTGAGTGTTATATAATATAATATAATATTTCAATATATTGATATATAGGTAATTATTCATGGTGTGTTGTAAAGACGCATTCCTATACACATATTATATATAATTTTGACAATGGATCTTCGAATTAGCATATTTCTGTAACATGCATACTTATTTTTCTGATAAAGAGTTTTAATCCATGTTCCCATATAATACTACTATACTATATACTATCACATATCTACTACATATACTATAATATAATGATTATAGATATATATATTAATATATATATATATAATAATATTATGAATACACATTACATATATATACACAATATATATAATGATGTATATACAAATATATATATACTTGCTATATATGTACATGTATACACATAATTATATGGTCAATTCCCCGATATTTAATATATCTTTTTAAATATATTTATATAAACTTATATGCATATTACATACAAAACTACTACATACTAATATATATATACTATATATTATATAACTATTATATATATAACTACTATATATATATATATATATGATATATATAGATATATGGTATATATACTACTTAATATAATATTATAGTATATCAATATTATATATTAATCTGTTGATGTGGTTCTGGTAAAAGATGTTATATAAAGTTTCAATAAGAATGTTAGCATGGTCTAAATTAGTTACATTCCGTAAATAAATGGCTGTTTTTTTTCCGGGTAAAGAGACTATAATTCATGTTTAGGGATGCCAGTATTCGTGTGTTTTGTCTTTTGCCTCTCACATGGCGTAGACAGAATAAGATATACTCATGTTTTTGTTCCCGATTCTTCTTCACCTTTCTTATATATCGTTTCTCTTTTTTTCATTCCCATTATATCTTTTCTTTTTTTATTCATTTTTTCTTTATTTTTTTTTTCGTGCTATAAAATGTACAGCAACGACTGCGACACATCCCTTCCTGGCGGACCACCTTGGAAATTCAGGTTTATTTTATTACAAAAGTTTGTTTCATTGTTCACTTTCTATCTGTGAATAAAAACAGCCTTCAATTTCTAGCACATTTTTCACACAAAAGTGAACAATAAAAAAAGAGAATATTCAAAAATACGAAATGAAAAGAAAAGGATTAAAAGCGTAATTTTGTAACGAAATGGTGGACATCAAATAAAGTATAATCACATTTTGGTCTAAGCGCTGAAATAAGAACAATAGCGAAGGGAAGTATTACACGTAAAGCCACTTATATTGCTCTAATGATTATGGTAAACCAGACATTAAGGCCTCGTGCCCTCATAATTAAGATATACTATATATATAATACTATATATCGTATATATACTTATATTATATTATAATATCGCGCGCAAGTAGCGTGTGTTGTGTGTGTGTTTCGTAGTTTCTTATTTTATGCTAAAAAGGGGGCATCTGATTCGTGAGCCCCCCCATGACATGTAAAATGTACTATATAAATATATATCGTGCGTGTGTGGTAGGCTGCATATTGATGTGTGTACATATATGTACCATATATATGTGTTCTCGTGTGCCATATATATACTTATCATATAATATTAATATTATCATATTATATATATATTATATATTATATACTATATGAGTATATACATTAACATATGAGCATGTGCATTACTGTATGTAACCATATTATTTCAGAAAAGTTGCATATATTATACATATATATGAGATTGTGTGCGTCATGTTAATATACATTCATATGCACCGTAGTTATCATTTAAGTATATCATATATATACTATATATTATATCAGATATATATATAACTACATAATATGTTACCCATATATGTATATTGACTGTCACATATATATATATATATATTATTAATATATTATTATATATAGTATATATATATTTATATATGACCCATACATTCTGTGGAAAACCCTGTTTCGTTTCCCTTTGACATAGCGGAATACGACTTGGCGAAAACAGATATGCATTTTCAAATTCTCTCTCTCTCTATCATACTACTCTTCCTCACTACTTCTCTCATACTCTCTCTCCTCTACCTCTCTCTACCTCTCTCTTCTCCTCTATGGGTAAAAAAGGAGGCAGTTGAGTTGTCTACATGAATTTTAGGCCATCTAGCTCATAGGAACAATTTTCAAACTCTGAATTTGATAACCTGTAATAAATTCCGGCTATTCGTGTAATGGATGCGTATCTTACAAAAAAACCCTTCTGTGGGTTATATGCTATACAAGAAATATTATTAGTGTGAATACATCGAATAAACATATGTGTTGTGTATTTGAGTGAAGACTCATATATATGCATATATATTACCATATGTTAAATGTAATTCATGACATTGGGAAAATAATATATGACAATGAACATATTGTTAACACCATAATCAATCGACAAAGTTAAAAACATTGTTACAACATACAGTTTATTAAACCACCAATAAACTTTCTTCTGTTTATCTGGTGTTAACTTATGTAAATATAACTGTTTTTCTCACTCACTTACTATGATATTATAATTATATATCATAATATATAATAATATATATATAAGGTCAGGGCTTTTTAGGGATTTTAAGCTAAACTGATAACCGAACATTAATTCGCTTTTCCTATTTTTCATTTTCTCTATTACGTTTTCCGTTAATACAGTCGGATTTACATTCCCTTTTTCTCCCTCAACAAAGACCACGACACACAGCACACACACACATACCACACACCACACAACACACAACGCACACACACACCACACTATATCATATCATATATATTATATATAATATATATATTAACATATATAACCTGTGTCGGTGTAGTTGTCTGTGATACACATTAATGTATATGTGTGTGTATATATGGTGCTATAAGTGGTGTGTATGTTAAACGTATATACATGTATATACACACGTATGTACTAATATATATACCGTGTATCGTATACCATATGTGTATATTAGTATCATATTAATATGATATAGTACATATGGTGCATATATGTGTCGTATATACGATGTGATACATATGTGTATATCAATCATGTATATGTATATATTAATTTGTATATCATATAACATATTGTGGTATATGTATGTATAAACCATATGTGATATAAAATGTGTCGCTATCAATAATGGAGCTATGTCACCCACAACAACACACAAATATATATAGTATATATACTATTAATACCTTATATATGATATATATATATATAACTTATTCAGGGTCAGCTGTCAGGCTTTGGGATCTCTAGCTAAACACAATCCCGACCAAGTCCAGTTTCGTCCAAGTCTACGTATACATTGCCCGGCAATTTTACAAGCTTAATTATTGGTGCAGTCTATCGCTGTAGTATGCCCTTAACTGGTAAACGAAGCCCGGCTACCTCTTCATTTCACCATTGTCGGCTCCTTTTAATAAAGGTGAACTGGTTAAGTGTATCGCCGTCAGGTAGGGGCTTTGCTATGTGCACAATCGCTCGGAATAGCTATATCGAAATAAAAGAGAGGGAAATAGAAGATGCGGTTTTTCAATGGCCAAAATATATTCTAAAGCCCGCAGGTCTTCTTTCTCTAGATTTATGTAGATGCTGTGTGTGTGTTGTGTGTTGATCGTGAATGTGTGTGTTAGAGGAGAGACGAAGTCAAGAAAGGAAGAGAAGAGAGAGAGTAGTCGTGTTGTGGTGGTGTGTCATGTAGTGTCGGTGAGTGTGTGAGTGTACGTGTCGCGAAGAGAGAGAAAGAGAGATGTCGTGTGTCGTCTAAAAGCCGTGGAGGCATGTAGAGAGAAGAGCAGAGAGGAGTTGTAGTTGTGTGTCGTGTCATGTGTGTCTGTGAGTGTGTGAGTCGATGTTGTGCGAAAGAGAGAGAGAGCAAGAGAGAGAGTGATCGTGTTGTGTCGATACGACGGACGAGAGATGAATGAGAGGTAGTGTGTTAGTTGTAGTGTTCTAGTTCTGAGTTCGTGCGTAGTCGGTCACGCCATCGTGACGGCGAAAGAAGGAGAAGAAAGGTAGTAGTGTGTTGAGAGATCAGAGTAGATAGATAGGATAGAAATAGATAGAGAGAAAGAGAAGAGAAGAGTGAGAGGAGAGGAGAGGAGTAGAGATTTAAATATCCTGAATATATTTCTCTTCCTATTCTTCTGTCACCATAATTATTCAGTTCCGATATTATTCTCAACCCTCACCCCTCCTCTCTCTTCATCTCTTATCACTCGCTCTAATTCTACTTACTATACTAACTATATAATACATATATAAGTCGTCATATATGAATATATACTTATATTATCATCTCATATATATTATAGGATGTGTAGCAGCTTGTGTGTGTGTGTCGTGTAGTTGTGTGCGCGAGCAAGCGTGTATGTGGCCACTGTTTCTACTATCTCTGATGTGATGTATCTTTTCTCTGTCTCTGTCTGTCTCTGTCTACTGATCGACTGTTCTGTCTAGTTTGGCTCTCTCTCTCGATGTCTACTCTCTGGCTTCTCTGTCTCTGTCTTCTGTTCTCTCTCTACTCTCGTGCTCTCTCTCTATCTCCTCTCTCTACTCTCTTCCTCTGTTAGGTTCTGTTACTATTTCTATGCGTACCTTTACATATCTCAACGTCCCCCTATGTTGACATAAGGCACGTTGAGCCTCCTCTTGTCTTTCTTTCTGTTCATCTCCACTCTCATCTGTTACCTGTATCTTCCCCCTTCTCTCCATCTTGTCGTCTCGTGTTCCTCTCATACTCTTTTCTTCGCTGTAATACTTAATCCATCTTATTCTCTATATTTCCTAATCATTAAATTCTTGCAAATTCCCCAGGTCATTTACTCATGCCCGCGTCGTGAGTATTCTTATGCAATTACTGAACACTTCTGGAAATCTTAGGGATTTACGACCATTCTGCCCATTGGTATAATGAGAGATAAAAAGTTACTATGCAACATTCTTGGAACATTACTGGAGAATTCCATGCTAGACTTGTAATTGCCATCGCCGTGGAAATTATTTGCATTAGTAAGATTATATTGAAACAATTTCTGGAAATATCTGCGACAATATCCATAATGTCTGATTTCCATATGCTATGCTTGTGGAATTATTTGCATTTAGTGAAAGATTAATATGGACAACCCATTTCTGGCAAATTCTTGCGATTCGGACGAGATAAGTCTTCCACCTCCTATTGTACTTGCATCTTATGCTCGCATCTGGAACTTAATCTTCGCATAGATAAATGGCCCAGTATATGAAACCCACGATAATTCATGCGACAAATTCCATATCTGAGTTTATGGTGCTGTGGCAATAATCTGTCATTAGAAGAATTATATAGAAAACATTTCTGCGAGAAAATTTAGGCGCCTATCAGCTTAAAGATATGTCCCAACGAACCACACACCACACACACACTATCTACACAACCACACACAGCACACACGACACCACACACACAATGCACGTACAGGTTTTATCAAATAGCACTACATCACAAACAAATATTTAGCAACTAACTCCCCAGTTGTATTGATTTGTAGCCGATCGTTATGAACTGGGAGAGAATTCTCATTTCTGATTGCTAACCCTAACAAAGGTATGACGAAAAAATAACCAAACGGATGTTGGACAAATTTGAAATGTGAATCTGGTAAAAACTCCATGAAAACTTCTTGTTTTAATAAATTTCATGGTGTTCCAGAAGAAAACTGAGAAGCCCCAGAGAAAATTTGTAATCATATGTTAATTTTTCCGCCCCATTAACCAAAATAACAATTAGGAGTTTAGTGTTAGGGTTTAAGAGTTAGGGTAGATATTAGGTTCTAGGAAGGGGTTTGGGGTTAGTCATTAAATGGGAAAATAAATGAATAATTTTCGGTTCTGTTTTTCTGGTCGCCTCAGGACTGTACCCAGAATATACGAAGCCCAGGAACTCCAACATTATTACATCATGTCATCTCCCATTTAAACCTAACTCCAAACCCCAGACCCTAACCCAATAACCCTAAACCCCACCCTGGGAACACATAACCTTACTTAACAAAGCCAAAGCTTCATTAATTACCAACTGCCAATTCTTCATAAGATATAAACATAAATAACTAATAACTAGCCAATGGGCATAAAGAAGTTAATACCGACTGCTGTTGACGTAAGACTATACTTAGAGCTCGATATTTTATGAAGATTGGGAACATTAACCATTCAGATTCATAGGGAGGGTAAAGCTATAACAACATGTGACACATTCCACCATGAAATTATTCCAACATATTCAATTACCAGGTAGATTTCGAACAATCTCGCATACCAATCAGA
>CM042169.1:39949184-39969184 GCA_023376005.1 Doryteuthis pealeii
GGTAAGAAATACCTGAATAAGGCAGTTCACATCGACCGAAACACTGTACAGATATCAATAAAGATGATGACAATAGTCTGAATAATGTTAATAATAAATCTTAAAAATAATCTAAAAAATTCAGAGAAAGGGTTGGGTATTTTCCATAAAAGGACTAGGGTTGGGACAATCATATATATTCCTAGGGCTTGACGTGAATAGGCGATTGCTCGCAGGGGGTGTGACCACCCGTATAGTCTAAGTACCTAAGCATGTCATGGACAGCTCAGAAACATGATTCGATCCTTAAGCATCACAGGTCACCACCCACGACCAACAAGGGGCCCCATTGGGAAGGGTCTTGGCCCTCTGCAGTATTTTGAGAAGTAAGGTGTAATCTGAGTGGACGAAAGGGTGTCCGAAAATGTGTCTATGATGGTGTGATGTATATATATATATATATATATATAATATATATATATATATATATATATATATATACACGAGGATCATTCAATGATTTGGATGATATTTGCCTAAAAACTTGACAATAGTATACATTGTTTGGCGTTGTAAAATGTTTCATGGAAATCAAAATTCTCTAAAAACGTTATATTCTTGAAATAAATTCACATAATATATTTTATTTATATTATTTAATATATGATTTAAAGTGTAAGTTTACTGTCAACAAGAAATTCAATTTGCAATTTACAAATATTTTTTGTCTTACAAAAAAAATCTAATGTGAATTTTAAAAAATATTTTCGAAATAGTTTTCTTGAGATTCTCTTAAAAGCACCTTACCATTTTAAACAATATTTTTGATGGCAGTCAAAATTCTGTTTTTCTTTTGAAACATTTAAACTAGGAAAATATCTTGGCAGAACTGGTTCTTTAATTTCTAATCTTAATTCCTGTCCCAATAAACTATCAGCCTGTCCTTATTTACTGACCACTGTGTCTAAAATGTCTTCTTTACCGGTGCCTCAGTGTGTTTTTACTACATAGTCTGTCATTTCGACTCAGGGTTGGAAAGGTAAACCCATTTTGAGCTTATTTGTAAAGCTTCTCTTTTCTTTTTCTTCTTCTTTTTTTAGGGGTGGGGGATTTTACGGCATATCAACTCTCAGGTTATTTTTTGTCTAAGAGGTTTTGTTCTATTCATTTTTGATGGGCATTGGACATTATTTTTGAACACATTTTTGTTAACTCATTTTCTTCTATCTAACTCATAGATGGGACTCTAACAGGTACAACCGCTCCGGGTCAGGGTGGACCTGGAAGTAATTGCGATATATGGGAGCTCAATATTGTAGCTTCACCTTCAGATACAGTTTAACGCCATACCCAGGGCACTAAAGACCATCAGCCACCGCCTTCTAGCACATATATGATAAAAGGATTTGGGGGTGTAACATAAGGGCAATAGGGTTGGGACAATCGTATAGGTACTAGGGCTTAACTTGACCAGCCGACTGATAATAGGATAAATAGAACGGACAGTGGCTGATACTGTGAGAGAGGAAGAAATCAAGTTTGTGGACGAGAAGTGAAATTCGACGACTGATGTGTTTGGGGTGTCGGGAAGTGAGAGTAACGTGTTCAGTTGGTAAAGACTGTGCTGACGGCGAAAGGAATTTACATTTCGTTTGCTAGAGAAACTTGCAAAAAATTAATATTATCTTAAATTTTTAGACCATTCAAAAAACATCGGCTGGAGTGGCAGTGTCCAGTATGAATACGGAAAGCCAGATCTGCCCCTGATGGGAATTTTATACCTTTCTACCGGAATGTGCGCACGTCTGCCTTTCGTCCTCTCCGTCCTCCCGTCTGGCCAAAGTAAGGGCCAAAGTAGACTATTACAAGTCATAGACTGCTCAGCCACCAGGATTCCGTCCTCAGCCGACAGGATGAAGTTAGGCTTTTAAAAATCTTCACCACAATTGATGTATACAATCTTGATTATCATGATTTATAACACTAACACAGTTTCAGCCAGAGTGCGTACTCGTCACACTGATTCTTCTCTCCGTGTCCTTAGAACTCACCCCTTCCTCCGTACATACAAATCAATGTATATATTTACTAACCCCTCCACACGAGTAGGATTTGACTCAAAGTCAATTTATTAAGTGGAGTTTAATAGATATGAAATCAGAGTTTTCCTTCTGCAAGCCCAGGTTAATGAATCCGATCTGTCCTACTATTTTCCATGGCTAGAGGGAGAACCATTACATCCTTGTCCTTCCTTTCACGTGGTGTAATTCTTAACAAGCTAGATTTGCAGACCATTGTTAGTTAGATTCTCATTGTGCGCCCCATACTTCTAGCCTTGTGCCACATCTAAGCTAAGCTTAGTAAATAACTATATGTAAATAGTACGGAGGCACGTGGTGTAATGCTTAGAGTCGTCGGAATTGGACTCGGCGACCTGAGTTCAAATCAAATCATAGCGCTTGGAAAGTTATGCACCCAACTACTCTCCCTCCAACTGTGAGTAAATCGTAGAACAGATTGGGATCTTTAATCTTGGGTAGATAACCAAAAAGAGAAAAAAACTCTGAATTCAAACCCGCTAAACCCCGCTTAAGAAATTGACCTTGTGTCGCACCCTGCTCCCCACGAGAGATTGGTAAAAAAGATATATGTATATGTGAAATGATGTGTGAAATGCAATCATACAAGGTGTGTCAAAAATATCGAGATTGAAGCTGTATTTACCAAGGTAGAAATGTAGAATGAATGGAAACGTAAATTTGTTTCAGAATACAAGGTGTGTCAAAAAAAGTATCAAGTTTAAAGCTGTATTACCAAGATTGAAATGAAGAATGGATGGAACGATAATTCTTTTTAGAATACAAGGAGTGTCAAAAACGTAGTAAGGTTTAAAGCTGTATTTAAGTAATGAAGAATGATTGGAACGTTATTTTTTTTTCAGAATACATGGTGTGTCAAAAAGTACCAAAAAATCTCGATACTTTTTTGACACAGGTTGTACATGCAAATGAATTGTAAACATACTCAAACATTGAAGATTTGAACTCGATTACACCGAATCCATGTCCTATGTCGATAACCATTACCCAAACTACGCTTAATATACTTCAGCAGTAACGTAACGCATTTCTCTATTCATTTATTGAATATTTAACACCAACTCATGGGAATAAACAAAAAAATGTCTTTGTTAATACCGGAAACCTACAACACATTGTCCATAAATCTTAAGCGATGTGAGCTATTTCAACTAAGACCCGTGATCTCAATGAGGCATTGGGCACTTTTCGCAAGGGACTTCACTCCCAAAGGACTCTATGCCTGCACGGAAAGCGAAGGGAATACGCTAAGACGTTGTGCCATTAGTGGAATGTCGAATCTATTCGGGTCATTGGACATTATTGATAAAAGCTTTATAGGTACAATCTTTCCTTCTTCGGTGGATGGTATTGTTCTGGGATATTCACAACGGATTTATTGATTGCTGCACTAAAGAATACATTTAGGATTTATGGCACTTCTATCCGGATATTACAGACAGCATTAATACAGGTCAAATTACGATGCGCGTATTCATGAACTATAAAAGCATTTTTACATTAAAATCGTTTTTTACATAATCGGCAAACTAAAATATATATGGACATATTCAATATATATATATATATATATATATGGACATATTCAAATGAACATATATATATATGTGTGTGTGAACACACACACGCACACATACACACACACATATATATATATATATGACTATATATATATATATATATATATATATATATATAAATGTATCTTTGCGTAAATATTTATTTTCAATGTAATCGTTTTCAAAAATGCTATATATATATATATATATATATATATATATATATATATATATATATATATTGCTTAAGCAAGATTGCATGGAAAATAAACATTTACGCAAAGATACATTTATAGTTAATTTATACATATATGAGTTTATGTGTGTGTGTGTGTGTGAGTGCATGTTGTGAGTGGGTGTGGGTGTGTTAATTGAATGAGACATATCCTGTTTGAAATAGGGTGTATGTTAATAAATCGTTATGTATATATATATATATATATATATATATAATATATATATATATATATATATACATACATACATACATACATACATAACTTTAAATACATGCATATATATATATATGTATCAACTGATCTCTATCTATATATATATATACACTTATATATACGTCTCCTCTATATATATACATATATATATATATTTGAATATATGTGTGTATATCCCTGAATATATATACATATGTGTGTTTGCATGTGTGCTGGAGACATTGCAGGAATATATATATATATATATATATATATATATAATATATATATATATATATATATATATATATATATTTTTGTCAATCTATCTGTGTCTGCCGACGCTCCCATCTATGGTTTGAATAGAAAAAAAACGTGTTCGAAAAAACGTGTTTAAAAAATTGAGTTTAAAGAAAATTGAATACCCATCAGGAATAAATAAAACAAAAGGTCTTTGGCCTAGAATAACACAGGATGGGTTCACATGCCGAAAATCCGACCAACCAACCCTAACCGACCTAATCCTTCTTAAAAAGGACAAACCAAGAGAGTGAGATAAAAAGCAAGTGGTATTAGACAGATTAAAGATGATTTATGTTTTAATTATTCATAAGTATTCACAAAGCAAGTAGAATTAGAAAGTTTAAGGATAATAGTACTCAAAATTAATAATTATCTAAATATTAAAATAAAAAATATAATTATATTTTTTATATATAAGTTTGTTCATCTCAGGAAACCCTAAATAACTTTTTAGATTTAATTTTAAAACAAAAAAGGCACATTAAAAATGAGGGCACTTAATCAAGTAAATTTAATCAGTAAAATATATTTCGGGGTTTATTTGATTATTACCCTCCCTTCCTACATTTTAACACTCATTTCTACTCTGAACCGGGTGGTAATTCCTATTAGGACTATATTTGTTAGATAGATAAGAAAATGTGTTAAAAAGTGTTTAAAAATATATTATTCATATTTTTAAAGGCAATTACAATGCGTATAACGTATAGCTGCACCCACAACATATACACATGTTTCGATTAAATATTTAACATGCTTCTAACCACAAAGCTTTCAACGCTCACTGGGCTACCTACACAAGTTCTGTCAAATAGTGGCGTATTTATCATTGAGAAGTTGATTTGGTGAGTCTGGTGTGTGCGTACCGGTGGCCAGGGGTAGAGTCTATGACTCTGCGTTGTGGGTTCTCCGGTTTGGTCTCTGTCGGGGGGGAGATCGTAGGTATATACTGCTGATGATACATAATAAGGGAAACAGCTGTACCGTATTCCACACGTCGCACACGGTATTCGCCGATTTTGCTTGTCGTGATTATTTCAATTAGAATTAACAATTTCTTTCTATGTATATGTTGTGGATGCAGCTATACGTTATATGCAATGCCTTTAAATATAAATCTATTAATAATGGAGATTGTCTCTATTTCTGTCTGTAACAAAAACTACTCATAGCTCTATGTCACAGCTTACGTAACAATATTCTTATGCTATATATACCCAAAATTTGAGTAAGAAATTTTTAAATTGTTTTTTACTCTCGTTCCCCCTTTTTTTACAGTAACAAGAAGTTAACTAAAAAGTTTACAAATAAATAAATACCTACGATTTTGTGAAAATTGATGTTGAAAATATTCAAAATAATTGTTTGATTATACATGCACGCAACATTTTATTTGAGAGGGACGGGGCTCAGTTTTCATTTCAATTTTTTTTTTGTTTTTTTTTTTTTGTTTTTTAATAAAAAAATATGAGGATTTGTCTTACTTATCATGCAAGCCCTTCCGACATTAATTTTTAACTCCTACCTCTCAAGCAATGTCTTTCAAAAATTATTTTTTACGACGCCCGGAGGGTATTTTCTGTTGCTAGTAATAATAATATACTTTACTTAACAATGCTTCAAAGCAAATTAATAAAATTACTGTTTAAATAGTTTTTAAAAAGTTTGAATACCTAATAAGAATGAATAGAACAAAAACGTCTTCGGTATAAAATAACCCAAGAATGACATGCCATAAAATTCAACCAGCCAAGTATATTGGTCAGACTATGAACTTTTCAGCCATCCCTCGTATAAATGTAGCTTTCTACAAATTTTCCGTATTGTGTTCCTCTCCATTCATTTTGCTTTTATTCCTCTTTGCTTTTCTTCCTTCCATTTTCATCCACATTTTATCTTGCTTTTCCTTCTTCCTATTCGTCATCCTCATCTTTTGATTCTTCCTCCACCCTTCCCACCTTTTTATGGGTTCAAACAATTCCGCTAGCCTTCACAACTGAGTGCGCTCAACACGTTGCACCGAGTGGCTGCCGGACAAGAGGCAACCATCTAAATAGAAGGTCATCATCGAGTGTCAAAGACCCGTGTTTTCAGGCACAATCCTCAGAGTGTTGCCCTTTTCTTCTGGATCTATTCAAGCCGAAGCAGAATACATTTAGCCCCAGGCACCCTTGGCCCATGATCTACTAACAGGTTTCACAGCTTTGTCAATCAATGAACAAACCATACATCATTATCTTCTTTCTTTTTAAATAATTCTTTAAATACCAGAAACAGGATTCGTCCGTTTCCATATTCGCTTCAAATTCCATTAATATCAAATGTTAAATTATTATTTCACTCCTTGAGAGATTTTCATACCAGAGTTAGTTGGTAATCTTTCGTAGTAGTCTAAGTGACAGCAAGTCTCCTCAGTTCTCGGGGACTCTACTTTTCAGAAATGATGTGGCCTACTGGTGCGCTATCAGCCAATCCAACAAGTGTATTGCAGTACTACACAATCTATCAAGGCAAGATCTAAGTATTCATTTAAAATATTTATTTAACTCCGTGTGACTAGTTCACATCCGTGTAAGCTGGTGGCCTTTCATTAGAATCTAAATAAGCAGCAAATCTTCTCATATCTCCTAAACTCTTCTGAATATTTTAACTGAGCTCTCCCAGATGAAAGTTCCATTTTTCAGCTGAAACCCGTGCAATAGATCTAGCACTTGACATAATCTATGAAAATAACCACAAAAAATACATCATCTTCTCAGACTCGCTCTCTGTCCTACTATCATTAGGAAATTTAAAAAAATGGAAACCCTCTCATCATTAATCTCCTGAATAGGTTAGACTTGATGTCTAACTTTAAGGAGATTATGATATGCTGGATCCCAATTTATATAGGAGTCAGGGGGAATGAAAGAGCAGACTCTGCAGCTAAATCGGCTCTAGATTTGATCCCCGACAATTTCAAGATACCATATACTGATTTGAAACCTAAAATTAATAGATTTCTTCATACAAAATGACAACAACACTGGAATAACAACATCCACAATAAACTGTTCCTAATCAAACCCATTTTGGGAGGCTGGAGACCAACTTTAAGAAAGTCTAGAAAGGAACAAGTCATTGTGTCCTGATTACGCATTGGTCATACAAGACTAACGCACTCCTATATACACAAACAAGAACAACAACCACAATGTGGAACATTTCAAACACCTTTGACAGTTAAACACTTATTCATGGAATGCAGGTTTCTTGCTCACATTAGAAACGTTATTTTAAAGCAAACAATATGAAAGATCTGTTTGAAAATGTCAACATGAAGATATTCTCTCTCTTTTTTTTAGGGAAATAAAATTATACCATAGAATATAGACATGAAACAAATCAATACCATACAACATAATCCCCAATAATGCTAACATATTTCTAAGACCAATTACTAAAAAGTATAAATATAAGTACACGATATATATAACTTCTTAACCGTTAGGCATGACATAACCCAGACGGTTTGATATGCCGTTAAAATCAATAAACAAACAAACATTAAACTTCTACTAAGCTTTCATTTATCTGTCACCCAGGTTTCCCAGTGGTCACCCATCTAAGTACTGTACAGGCTCCTCAATACTTAAATTCAGTGATCAAGTGAAAACTGGTGCTTTGGGTATATATTACCTAAATTTCGTTATGACAGCACCTCCCACAATCTTTAAAGATTTATAAAAAGTTTAAGATTGTATATTGTCACTTATTTGAATTGTTACCCTTAAGAACAGAGACTAAACTTACATGTAAAAAAATCTATGAATTTCTTAATCATAACAATGCAATAAATCAGGTTAAAAAATCACATATTCAAGAGACAAACAAGCGGCAAAAATGCGCCATTTTGACAGATTTAGTAAAATAGATAATACTGTTGGGAAAGGTAAGGACTTGGTCTTCCCACCCCATCTATAAGTTAAATAATGCCACTATTGTTCTTGTACAAGGATGGTTTTGTCATTAAATAAAGAGTGATATGCCATATGTTGTCTTGAGGGTGTCGATGATTCCTCTGATTTCCAATTCCTCCTGCCTTTTATCTAATTTCTTTACATGTCTCGAAGCCAAAAGGAAAATAGTAGACCACACTGACCTCTTTAGCACTGATAAAAGCAACATGAAGAAGTAATCCTACTCAGTTGGTGGTTTTCACTGGAGGCTGAGAGACAGTAAGTCTTCTTCGGTAGCCTAGTAAACTCCAAACACACCAGTGCTTATCGACCAGCAAAAGTTTACATTGATCAGCTCTTTGTGGACACCGGATGCCGTCAAGTCCTTAACTTTTCTAACAGTATTATTTATTTTACTAAATCTATAAAATGGGGCATTTTTGCCGCTTGTTTGTCTGATGGGGTGGGGAGACCAAGTCCTTACCTTTTCTATCAGTATTATTTATTTTACTTAATCTGTTAAAATGGGGCATTTTTGCCGCTTGTTTGTCTGATGGGTGGGGAGACCAAGTCCTTACCTTTTCTATCAGTATTATTTATTTTACTTAATCTGTTAAAATGGCGTATTTTTGCCGCTTGTTTGTCTGATGGGGTGGGAGACCAAGTCTTTACCTTTCCCAACAGTATTATTTATTTACTAAATCTGTCAAAATGGCGCATTTTTTAGTAAAATAAATAATACTGTTAGAAATGTCAAGAACAATGGAACCACCTGTTGGTCATGGGTGGCGACCTGTGATGATTAAGGGCGAAATCCGGATAGCTGACATGCAACACTCCACCTCGGACTTTACTTGGGCAAGACAAGCAGTCGGAGAGGCCTAACTCAATTGGCTAATCACGTCAAGTCCTAGTACCTATATGATTGTCCGACCGTATTACCCTTATAACAACCCTCTAACCAGTGTGCTAGAATACGGTAGCGGAGATGCATAATGTCCTATGTATGACGTTAAACTGCATCTAGGGTGATGTTCCAATTCTGGATCTCTGGAGAATGTGGAGTACCCTTTCATCACCATTACTCCCAGGTCCACTCTGACACGGAATTGTAACTGCTGGGATGGAGTTTTGTTCTGGGGAGCTCGCTTAGTTCGATGATCACTTTAGTTGTTGTTTTTTTTTTAAATAATCACACACAGTAAAGTAATGCACAATGTATCAGAGCACTAACTACCGCTATACCAACAACCATAGTGGGTATCATAGTAAGCTGTTGTCTTTTAATTTTTCTTCCGATTTCCAAGCCTTCCAATGCTTTTCCAAACAGCGTTAGAATACACTGACTTCATCTCTGTACAGGAGTGAGACCCCGACCCAATGAGCCTGCCTGTTGGTCTTGGTTGGCGACCCGTGATACTTGAGGACTCTGGTGGTTGAGCTGTCCATGACATGCTGCACCGTACTTAACGATCAATCGGCTGGTCACGTAAAGATCTAGCACGTATATGATTATCCAAACTGGGCGCTTCACGTGGTGTAATGGTTAGCAAGCTAGTATTCGCAGACCATTGTTAATGAGTTTGATTCTCATTGGGCGCCCCATATTCCTGGCCTTGTGCCATATCTAAGTTAAGCTTAGTAAATAACTATATGATTATCCCAACTTTCTTGTTATAATGACAAGCCTCATATCTAGTGCTAGTAGGGTTAGTGTCCTGGGTATAATGTTAAACTCTACCTGATGGTGACGTTTCCGTTCTAGAACTCTGAGGAATGTGGAGTATCCCTTCATCGCTATTACTCCCAGTTCTACTTTGACTCGGAGTGGTAGTACCTGTTAAGGTTCCAAGTATAGGTTAAATAGAAAAAAAGTTTTTAAAAATGGGTTTAAATAATTTGAATGAACTGCAAGAATAAATAAAGACATAAAGTCTTTAGCATAAAATAACCCACCAAGGATCTCTCACTCTCTCTCTCTCTCTCTCTCCCTCTCTCTCTCTCCCTCTCCCTCTCTCTCTCTCTCTCTCTCTCTCTCTCTCTCTCTCTCTATATATATTATAATATATATATATATATATATATATATATATATATATAAACAATTTTTTGTGATGAAACAAAGAAAATACAGTGCTCAATCACAAATTGTGAGAGCTAATATTTATTTAATTTGTTGAGTTTTTAAAAAAAAAAATCCTTATTATAGACAGCTACCCAGGTTGTCTTGCTAAGTCGCAATCATCAGGCTTTAAAATTAGATCTTATGCTGTTTATTTGAAGATCTTTTCTTAATGTTATATTCTGGACCGCAAATAACGTCGGTTGCTTTTGTGGACGCTAATGCGCTTCGGATTTTTTTAAAGTTCTATTTTTTCAAAAATTGCATTTTTTTTTCATAAAAATGCTAACGAAGTTACCTCCCTTTATTCAATAAAATAGAAAATTTTTCTTTTGAAAAATTTAAAAAAAAATTAATTCCGTATGTTAAAGGTGTATGTATTTTCAAAAAAACATTTTTATATATATGGTAGAATCTTTTAAAATTTTTCAATATAATTTAAAAGTGGATGGTGGTGTTCATTTGTCGAAAATCCATTCTTTTATTGAAATTTATACGTCCAATATCATATTTGATAATGTCAGTATGACTTTAGATTTTAAAAGTTTTTCATAGATGGCAAATCCTGTGAATTAATTATATATATATATATAATATATATATATTATATATATATATATATATATATATATATATATAGAGAGAGAGAGAGAGAGAGATAGGTGTAATGTTTAGAATGCCTGTCCATTACTACTGAAAAGTAAGTTCGATCCTCGCTCGTTGCCGCATGCTGGTTACCTTGTGCCAGATCCTATCCTCGGTGAACGGGTTGGGCATTTTGGAGCACCTCAGTGGGTGTAATGGTTAGCAAACTAGACTAGCAGGCCATTGTTAGTGAGTTCGATTCTCAGTGGCTGCCCCATACTTCTGTCCCTGTGCCGCATCTAAGCTACGCTTAGTAAATAACTATATATATATATATATATATATATATATATATATATATATATATATAATATATATATATATATATATATATATATATATATATATATATATATATATATATATATATATATATATATATATATATATATATATAATATATATATATATATATATATATATATATATAAATACATAAATATGTATATATATTGTATATTTATATATATATATGTGATATATATATATATATATATATATATATATACATATATATATATGTATATATATAGGTGAGAGATTTATTATATATATATATATAATATATATATATCCGTCATGCAGTGAACACCAACCCCCACCAATCAACGATATGTGTGAATAGAGTAGACAGAAAAGCTACTGGGGAATGTTGAGTATCCCTTCATCGCTATTACTCCCAGTTCTACTTTGACCCGGAGTGGTAGTACCTGTTAAGGTTCCATCTATAGGTTAAATAGAAAAAAATGTTAAAATGGGTTTGAATAATTTGAATGAACTGCAAGAATAGATAAAGAAATAAAGTCTTTAGCATAAAATAACCCACCAAGGGTTGTCATGCCGTGAACACCAACCCCCAACCAATCAACAATATGTGTGAATAGAGTAGACATAGAAAAGCTACTGAAAAAAATGATATAAAAAAACCTCACATGCTTCAGTCAAATACTCTAACTAGTAACAATATCCGGGATCATCTTTGACTAGCTAATTATCTTTGATGTAAAAAAAATAAAGTCTTTAGCATCAAATAACCCACCAAGGGTTGTCATGCCGTGAACACCAACCCCCAACCAATCAACAATATGTGTGAATAGAGTAGACATAGAAAAGCTACTGAAAAAAGAGTCGAAAACCTCACATGCTTCAGTCAAATACTCTAACTAGTAACAATATCCGGGATCATCTTTGACTAGCTAATTATCTTTGATGTTAAAAAAAAACGAAATGAAGAAAGGAAAAAAAAACAAACAAAAAAAAAAAGAAAACAGCAATCACATATCCAGAGGAAATTTCGAACGGACGTTTTACTGTCGCAAAAATATACGACAATCGAGTTACATTCCTATGTTTGCCGTCCATTTGTCGGCAATTTGGAATGAAAGAAATGTCTGTTGCATTTAGTTGGTAAAAAAACACAGAGAAAAAAAAAGGCGGGAAGTAAAATCATAATAAGAAAAAAACAAACACGTGGAGACGCGAAGTTCATTTACCGTTGCGTCTCTCGACTGAAAAATCTGTGTTATCTGATGAAGACGAACTGGAGACTGCGCAAATTCACTTATAACAACGTTGGGATTAAATATCCCCATCGGCTGATTTCTTATTGGATGAAAAGTTTAATACTTTTTCCATCAGGTAAGTAGAACATTATGCTATGCCATGCGCGAAAAATGCGAAACATATATATATATATATATATATATATATATATATATATATATATATATATATATATATACCACGCATATATATATATATATATATATATATATATATATATATATATATAAATTATAATAGATATATATATTGATTATAATAGAAAAGTTGCAGAAACAAACACAACTATCAAATATCGGACATATTCTGCCAAAATAATGACTCAATGACTGAAGAAGACAACATATCAGAAACACGTGTCGCGTATGTAAGATAAAAAGAAATTTTTTTTTCTGAGAACATAATACATTTTGCGGACCTTCTTCTTTTTATAGAACACACATATATATATATATATATATATATATATATATATATATATATATATATATATATATATATATATTACTGAATTATTCTAAAGATTGCATAAGTGAGAAACTGTCAGTTATCATATATATATATGTATATGGTAAAATAAGGAATGAAATAACAAAACCAGACAAAAATGTGTAGTATATTTCGCTGGAGTCTTGAACTCAGCTTCTTCTGCTTTGAAAAGCAGAAGTAGCTGAGTTCAAGACTCCAGGGAAATATACTACATATTTTTTTCTGGTTTTGTTCTTTCCCTCCTTATTTTACCTCATTCTGTCGGATTCATTACAACCCCCTTTTCACACACACACACACACACACACACACACACACATATATATATATATACCAACTCCTCTGCACGATCAGGATGTGACACAAAATCAATCTTTTAAGCGAAGGTTAACTGGTTTGAATTCAGTCTTTTCCCTCTCCTAGACTAGATACCTAGCCAAGATTAAAGAGCACATACTACCTTATTATGTACCCATAGATGGGGGGAGATTAGTTGTGTGTATACCTTTACCAAGGGTATTAGCGTTATGTGAAATGCAAACAGTCTCGTCTAGGATTTGAACTCGGTGGATAAGTTAATTTTCTACGACTATAATCATTACACCACGCATATATTGACTAGTCTGAAAATCTAGTCGGCTAAAAACTGTCAGTAACTAGACACCGTTGATTCCATGTCCTACCGTTACTTAGATTAAATTCTCTATCCATGGTTTTGAGCACTGTTAACTTAAAAATTTAGTAACCATATATATATATATATATATATATATATATATATATATATATATCTTATTATAATGGACTGTGGGTTTTTCTGTCTGTAACCGAAAATATATCACTACTCAAGTCACAATTCCCTTTGTTATTTACGTCACATTCTCCATGATTGTATTTTTATTTAAACCTCAATTTCTAATAAAATTGTTTTACATTATTAATACTGTTAATCAGATCTACAAATGAATAATATGCAATTGTATTTATATATACACTAAAATAGCAGTTTACTGTGTGAACCGGAAGGCTAATTTGCATATTGAAATTAAAAATTTGATCTTAATAGATATGTGCTTAGTATTATTGATTTTTAATTGTATGGTTTTATCTTAATGGATATGATCAAAATCTCTTCAATAAATCCTAAAAGAAATCGATTCACGAGAAGAAATAATTCTGATTTTATTCTTTACTTCTTATTTTAACTAAGTTATTAAATTAGGAAAATTTTGCAATGAAAGACGAGAGTGATAGAAGAGTAAGTTTCAGTTGTTCTATTTTTCGATCATACACCCCTCTGTTTCAAATCATTTTATCTGCATTCTTATTTAGTTTCATTAGCCTTTCTAATTTAATATCATATTTTATTATAAAATTTAACTAAAATACTTGCACCCGGAGGGTGCATATATTTGCTAGTATATATAACTTATTCTTTCTATTCAACCCATAGAAGGGGCTCTAACGTACTATATTTCTGGGCCAGAGTGGCCCTGGGAGTAATTGGAATTTCCCCATATAATAGAGTTTGACGCCTATGTAAGGACCAAAGTTGAGTGTTGCATGCCATGGATTGCTCAGTCACCAGCATTCCGTCTATAAGCTTCACGGGTTGCCAGTTGGCCAATTGGTGGGAATTTGTGTTCCTCATCTCCAGCTGACAGGGCGCAGAAGAATTAGTAAAAAGGCTATGCAACACTATGAGTAAATTCACCCATCTTTACATAGTAGAATGTCTCGCTGACATAGAATAATGTTACACATGACTATCTACAATGCCAGTGTATTTGTATTATCTGTGTTATTCGGACTATTGTCCCTATCTTCATTGTTATTTGTACAACATTTCAGCCGATATGCCCTCCGGCCTTTTTCATGTATTTCTTGTCGGACTCAGGAACCTTCTCGGACTCGGGAACCTTCTTTTCGAACTCGGGAACTATCTTGTCGTAATCGGGAGCCATCACGGAACTTTGAAACGTTGTACAAATAACAATGAAGATGGGGACAATAGTCCGAATAACACAGATAATACTAATCTTCAAACCTCATCTCAAACATTCAAAGAAATAGCCAGTATATTTATTTTTGTAAAAAAAGATTGTCATTTATTTAAATATTAATTGTCATGTTGGGATCTAGGTACACATTCGGGTGTTGAAATCTATTTTATATATTTTTTTTATTATTGAAAATATGTATAAATATATAAATTATAAAATAATTGTTCTCTTCTGTTGATCATTTGTGTATAGATGGAATGATGCTTATATATACTCCGTTCTTAAGCATCACAAGTCGCCACCTACCGCCAACTGCTGCACCCAATGGCGTGGGAGCTTTACCCCTTTGCACAGGTGGTGACTATGTGTTCTACAGCCCCAGTCGTCTAGCCTAAATAAAGTGGAGTGTTGCATGTCAACGACTGGTCAGCCACCAGGATTCCGTCCTTAAGAGTCACGGGTCACAATCCACGGTCAATAGTTGGCTCCATCGGGAAGGTGTTTTGATCCTCTACAGAGGTGCAGTCGGAGTGTTCTACAGCTCCAGTTGTCTAGCCTAGATAAGGGCCAAAGTTGAGTGTTGCATGTCATGGACTGCTCAACCACCAGGATTCCGTCCTTGATTATCACGGGTCGCAATCCACGGCCGACAGTTGGTTCCATTGGGAAGGTTTTTTGTTCCTCTGCAGAGGAACAATCAGAGTGTTCTACTTCTGCAGCCGTCTAGCCTAAGTAAGGTCCAAAGTAGAGTGTTGCATGTCATGGAATGTTCAGTCACCAGAATTCCGTCCTTAAGATTCATGGGTCACAATCCACGGCCAATAGGTGACTCCATTAGCGGTATTTTATCCCTCTGCAGAGGTACAGTCGATGTGTTTAACAGCTGCAGCCGTCTAACCTAAGTAAGGGCCAAAGTAGATTGTTGCATGTCATGGACTGTTCAATCACCAGGATTCCGTCCTTAAGATTCATGGGTCACAATCCACGGCCAATAGGTGGCTCGATTAGCGGTAGTTTACCCCTCTTCAGAGGTGCAGTCTGTGTGTTTTACAGCTGCAGCCGTCTAACCTAAGTAAGGGCCAAAGTAGATTGTTGCATGTCATGAACTGCTCAGCCACCAGGATTCCATCCTTAAGATTCACGGGTAACAATCCATGACCAAAAAGGGGCTCCATTAGGGATATTCTACCCCTCTGCAGAGGTGCAGTCGGTGTGTTTAACAGCTCATATCATGGACTGTCCAGCCACCAAGATTCACGGGTCACAACCCACGGCCAATAAGTGGCTCCATTAGGGTATTTTACCCCTCTGCAGAGGTGCAGTCATGAACTGCTCAGCCACCAGGATTCTGTCCTTAAGATTCACGGGTCACAATCCACGGCTAAAAAGTGGCTCCATTCGGAATATTTAAGCCTTTGCAGAGGAGCAGTCGGTGTTTACTACAGCTCCCCCGACAGTACGGCGGTAACGAAGTAGTTTCAGGTTATATGGTTCGATAGATAATCGTATAATGTTACAATCTACACAGTGTTTACGTTTAATTATACAACTCGATACATACATGAAGAGACAAGGATGTTTATTACTTTGATATGATTAACGAGCTCTTTTGTCGAGATCTGGTTATAAAGCGAGAGCTGACACACACAAAAACGACAAACTGTAGATAGACAAGCAATCGGCAACGAACAATATATCGTAACACCTGATTCCTCCATAATTAATCAAACGTTTCTCCTACCATCTTCAGATGTACAGGAATTGCTCCGCTCACAGGCCAAATTATTCCGTCCATATTTTATCTCACATATTTCGCGTTTTAGCAGACGGTTAGTGTTTCTGCGACACGCCAAAATTTAGGACACGCATTTTGACGCAAAAGGAATGGTTCAGAGTTGTTCCGTGTGTAGAGTAGATGAGCAGGGGTTTTGCTGTTTATTAGGGGATAGAAAAAAAAGATAAAAAATGACATTTGTTTGTTAGGGCAACTGTGTGAATATTTATAAAATTTGTCACCGAAAGACTGGCTACGTAAATATGATATTGATAAGGGAATTGATAGCTGAATTATATTCAAGCAAAGAATAAAAACGAGAATGGAATAAATTAATCAAAGATCACATATTTTAATTTAATTTACCCACTATCATTCTTATTCAAGTCTCTCTCTCTCTCTTCTCTCTCTCTCTCTCTCTCTCTCTCTCTCTCTCTCTCTCTCTCACTATCTCTCTTTATATATATTATATATTATATATATATATATATATATATTTAATATACCAAACTTATTGGTAAATCTCGCAGTGAGAAGAAAAAAAAAACAGCAAATAGTTTGATTGTAAAAATATACTACCAAACATTAACCGGGGAAGAAAAGACCAAGATCATTGTACCAACAAAAAATAATCTTTTGGTACAATATTTAGGCCAAAAGAAAAAACTATATATACATATATATATACATATATATATATATATATATACTAGCAAATATATGCACCCTCCGGGTGCAAGTATTTAAGTTTTAAAGTAATAAAATATCGTATTAAATTAGAAAGGCTAATGAAACTAAATAAGAATACAGATAAAAAGATTTGAAACAGAGGGAGTATAATAAAAAATGGAACAACTGAAACTTACTCTTTCATCACTCTCGTCTTTCATTGTTATTTTTTCTAATTTAAGTATTTAGTTATAAGAAGAAGTAAAGAATAAAATGACAGTTATTTTATCTTGTTAATGGATTTCATTTAAGATTCATTGAAGAGATTTTGCTTATATTCATTAAAATAAAAACCAAACAGTTAGAAATCAATAATACTAAGCACATATTTATTAAATTCGATTTTTAATATTAATATGCAAATTAGCCTTCCCATTGACACTGTAAACCGCTATTTTGTTGTATATATAAATATAATTGCATGTTGTCAGTATGTAGACATAGTTAACAGTATTAATAATGTAAGACAATTTTATTAATAATTGAGGTTTAGATAAAAATAAAATCATGGAGAATGTGATGTCAATAACTAAGAGAATTGTGAATTGAGTAGGAATATAGTTTCGGTTACAGATAGAAAAACACACAATCTCCATTATAATAAGATTATATATATATATATATATATATATATATTACATATATATATATATATATATATATATAAATATATATATATAATATATATATATATATATATATATATATATATATATAATATATCGTGAGATCGTGGTGTAATGTTTAGAATGCCTGTCCATTACTACTGAAAAGTAAGTTCGATCCTCGCTCGTTGCCGCATGCTGGTTACCTTGTGTCAGATCCTATCCTCGGTGAACGGGTTGGGCATTTTGGGTGTAATGGTTAGCAAACTAGACTAGCAGACCATTGTTAGTGAGTTCGATTCTCAGTGGCTGCCCCATAATTCTGGCCCTGTGCCGTATCTAAGCTACGCTTAGTAAATAACTATATATATATATATATATATATATATACATATATCCGTCTTTCATTGCTAAATGTTCCTAATTTAATTATTTAGTTAAAATAGGAAGTTAAGAATAAAATTACAGTTATTTCTTCTTGTTAGAGAATTTCTTTTATAATTTAATCTAGAAATCTTAGCTCATATTTATTAAGATGAAACCAAACAATTAGAAATCAATAACACTAAGCACATATTTATTAAAATCAAATGTTTAACATCAATATGCAAATTTGTCTTCCCGTTCATACTGTCAACCTCTATTTAGTTGTATATATAAATACAATTGCATACTATTAGAATGAGGGAAAATAAGGAATGAAAGAACAAAACTCATACAAGTGTTTTATAGAAGGGGGAGGTAGGTAGGTGTGTAGGTTTGTGGCGAGGGAAAGATTTGATTGGTTATAGGAGACATCTTTGGGGAGGATAAGAGGGGAAACTCTCTTCCCATTTGTTTCCCCTCTTATCTTCCCCAAAGATGTCTCCTATAACCAATCAAATCTGTCCCTCGCCACAAAACTTACCGACCTACCTACTTCCTCCTTCTATAAAACACTTGCATGATCTTAATAATTCAATAAAAGCAGAAGAAGCTGAGTTCCTCACTCCAGCGAAATATACTATACCTTTTTGTCTGAGTTTTGTTCTTTCATTCCTTATTTTACACCATTCTGTCGGATTAATTCCAACCCCCTTTTCCCATACTGTTAGAATGTAGATATGTCCAACATATCTAATTCTGGTCTTGACCTGTGAGAGGGGTCTGTTGGCTTCAGTGCTGCACCTCACAAGTTAACATCGTTGATCCCAGGGAAGGGCAACACTTAAATGGGCATGGATGGGTTTATTTTCCAGTACCTGAGGCCCCTCCCCCCATTGAGGGTGAATGCCGATGGGGTCAACGCATTTTTTGCACCCACCACCTATGATCTTTGGTTCGTCAGTGGTCCCACATTAAGATGGTCTTGTTCCTAACCCGTACACGTGGTAAATATCCTAGAATGTAGAAATGGCCAACAGTATTATAAAAAATAATTTTATTAATAATTGAGGTTTAAATAAAATAAAATCATGGAGAATGTGACGTAAATAACAACGGGAATTGTGACTTGAGTGGAAATATAGTTTTGGTTACAAACACACAGACTCCATTATAATAAGATATGATTATTTTTTTTAAATACGACAAACGAAAAATATTGGATTTCATTTATTGTTTTATTTTTTTTCAGAAATGGATCTTAGTTTGGTCGGTATTCTATTACAAAAAGTTACGAGCACGTCTCTCACTGGGTGTTTAATATCTATTAGATTTGTAAATGAGTATATTGCTGTGTTTGTATATAAACAGCAGTGTTGACTGATAGGAATTTCTGCT
>CM042169.1:39971684-39974184 GCA_023376005.1 Doryteuthis pealeii
ATATATATTGTTGTTGTTTTATAGTTGTTCATGTACTGAATAGAAACTGTAAAAAAAAATACATTTGGAAAAAAGGGAGCAATGCGTGAACAAATGATAGAATACAAACAAATCTGAGAGAAACATTAATAGAAAGCAATGTCTAAACTCAGAGAAAAACAAAAACAAAAACAAAAAACAAAGAAAACCCACAATACTAAGCCACAATGCAAAATAAAGTGTAAATTAGCGCCCTGTTTTGTAAAACCCTCACACAACTAAACACATTCGCCAAAGTCCCAGCATTCCTTCTGTCATTCATTTCTTTTATATCTTATGCTTCTCCTCGCTTTCCTTTCTATTTTCCCGGCTTGAGTTTAGTTTTCTTTTTGTTTTTATTTCAATTTCCTTTCTTTATCACCCAGGACGCGTTACCGACCGTTAACGTCATTCAGGACTCCCTGTTTTCTAGGGTCTGCAATCGACCTGCACAATTCCCTAGTCACAGTTTTTAGCGATTCATCAACCTTATCCTAAAATCGATAACAAATACCAACGCCTAATCACTAGAAATTGATCAAATTTTTGTCGTTTTTTGTTACTGCTTTCCAGTGATTTCATTCTTTATTCAGTATTCTTCTTAGCGTCGTGGTTAGGAAGCTAGTCTCACTGAAAAGCGGGTTCGATCTTCCCTGAATGCCCCATACTTTTGTTGTGTGATTATCCAGCCAACTGCATTGCTGCAATCGTCTAGAATACTCAGAAGAGTCCTGGAGACAGGAGGAGACTTATTGTCACTCATACTCCAGTGAAAGACCATCAGCTAACGCTGTTGTGAAAAACTCACAAGGAGTGACGTAATAATGATACACGACTGGGTTGGGAAGGTGATCCACTGGGAATTATGCAAAAAATTACATTTTGACCATACAAAAAAATGGTATATGCATAAACCAGATTCTGTTCTTGAGAACGAAACGAATAAAATTCTCTGGGACTTTGAGATAAAAACGGATCACCTTATCCCAGCAAGAAGACCAGACCTAGTGCTGATTAACAAAAAAGAAAGAACTTGTCAACTGGTGAATTTTGCAGTGCCAGCAGATCACAGGGTGAAGCTAAAGGAAAATGAAAAAATGGACAAATACTTGGACCTTGCCAGAGAACTGAAAAAGTTATGAAATATGAAAGTCAAAGTGATACCAATTGTTGTTGGTGCACTTGGAACGGTCCCAAAAGGATTGTAAAAGGGTTTAGAAAGTTTGGAAATCAGAGGAAGGATTGATACCGCCCAGAACACTGCACTGCTGCAATCTGCCAGAATACTCAGAAGAGTCATGGAGACCTGAGGAGACTTGCTGTCACTCAGACTCCAGTAAAAGACTATCAGCTAACTCTGATTTGAAAACTCAAAAGGAATGAATAATGGAGTTGGGTGTACTTGTGTCTGTAACCATAACTACATCACAGCTTACGTCACAAAACGCTGATGTGAGAACTCAAAAGAAGTAAATTATAATAATAATAATAATAATAATAATAATAATAATAATAATAATAATAATGTTCAGCAATATAATAAAATCTATGGCCTGAACCTATTTTAAGCTGATTAGACAGTGTACATAAGAAATGAACAAAACAACCCAGGTTCAAATCTAGGAGAAGGCTGTTAATATCTCATTTCATTCTAATGTTCTTAGGAAAGACATGAATTTCGAGTTTGGAGCATATAAAAATTAACGGTTAATAGCAGGGAAAACTCCCTAGCCTTACTACAGCAACCATCCTAAGAGAAGGAAAAACGTGAATTCAAACCAGCTGTTCTCCAATTAAAAATTGACGTTTTGTCGCATTCTGTGAGTGGAGGATGGGTTGGATAAATGCGTACATTAAGCAGATTATTCGAACATGTGAAATCCTACCTCTAGGTGTCAATAAACCTTCTTTTTTTATACATATCATCATCATTTGGAAATGTTTGTTGTAATGGTTAGAGTTGTAATAAATGGATTCCTCGATCCAAGTCAAAATCCTGGACGTGGCAGTTTGGATTTCATGTAGCACTAATACCATTTGGAAGGTCTAAATCCAACTACTCTTGGTATATATATATATATATATATATATATATATATAATATAATATATATATATGGAATACGATAAGGAAATTAATCCGACAATATGAGAAGAAAATATTTAAAAAGTATAACAAATACAGGATGTTATGTTTAGGGGAAACGATTTTATGCGTCAATACTTAAGCATTTCGGTATATTATACCATCTTCAGGACACTATTAAGTAATGTTTATGTGAGGGACAAAATGAAAGATGTTAAGTGTATAGTGAATGTGTGAATATGATGTTATTAACCGTTAATTTTTATATGCGCGTTTATTTACGAAAGTCTCTGTATGATTATATGTGGATATGCGTATATATGGATTATATGTATTTATATACTGTTTTAATCTTCTTATTTTTCTAACATTAATATTCCATATGAAATACGTCATA
>CM042169.1:39978539-39981039 GCA_023376005.1 Doryteuthis pealeii
AAGAGTAGAGATTTGTCCATTTATTATTCAATTTGTCTATATACTGCATTGCATAGCCTAAGCAGTAAGTCATTGACTTTCCCATCTTCGATACTCCGGGGTATATATAGACTGCTGCTTTTTTACTTTTGGTTTCTTTAAAGCTTCGTTGAGTTCTTCTGTTATAAATCCCCAGTTTTAATGTATACGTTGTCTATCTATAACCCTTTGGGTGTTATTTCCATGATTTTGAGGTGGGTTCCCCAGAAGTTTCTGGAAGGGGTCTTTCCATTTCTGAAGTATGTATATATAGATTGGGGAAAATTATGGTTCTAATTCATTTTTAATTAGATACTGGCATTCTTTGGGTAAATTACTAATTTGACTACAACGGGAAAGGTTAAAGCATCATCAGAATATATATATTATATATTATATAATATATATAATATTATATATAAGTATTAGTATATATATCACCTTATTTCTGTATATATATTTTCTTCTATCTGTTCTGCACTAACGAAGATCTGTAATTCCTTTATATAAACATTAATTCTGTGGTTCTTATACATCTTACTTCAATCTCTCTCTCTCTCTCTCTATCTCCCCTCCCCTTCTCTTCTCTCTCTTCATTTTGGCCTGTCGCTTTCTGACTATTTACACCTTTATCTTGTTCTCCCCACCGCTTTTCACATTCTCCTTCCTTGTTCCTTTTCTCCCTTCTTCTCTATTTTTCTTCTCTCTTTCTTTCTCTTCTCTATAATATATTTTTTCTTTTTCCTTTTCACTCTATAATTTTCTTCCTCTCTTTTATTTTCTCTTTTTTTTACTGTCTTATTTCTCGTCCCGCCCCCTTTCTCCTCTCTCTCTAGTCTTCTCTTTCTTTTAATCTCTTTCCTCTCTACTTATTCTTCCTTTTTTCTTTTAATTTTTCTTCTCTACTGTTTCCCCTTCGACTTTCTCTCTCTACCGTTTCCCCTCTCTTCTATCTCTCTCTCTCTCTCTCTCTCTCTCTCTCTCTCTCACACACACACACACACCACTGTACTGTCTGATCTTCCTCCTCTCTTTAATTTCTTCAGTACTTTGTCCTTTTTTTACTTTCTCTCATACTTTTCTTCCGCTCTTTTCTTCATCTCTTTACTTTCTCTCTCTAATATTGTGTGTGCGTATCTGTGCCTTTATTATAATATATATATATATAATATATATATATAATATTATATATATATATATATATATGTGTGTGTTTGTGTTGTGTGTGTGTGTGTGTGTGTGTGTGTGTGCTTGCGTATTTGCTTTTGACAGACATATATGTACATTTGTCTGTGTGTTTGTGCGTGTGCACGTATATATATTATATATATATATATATATATATATAATATTATATATAATATATTCATTTATCTATCTACTTAGTTTATTTACAAATATCTAAATTTGCTTGAGAACGTGCACGTAGTAATAGATATATAGAGTTTTTTTTCCACTACCTTTGTCTCTTTAGTCAACGGCGTTTTGTTTTATTTACATTTTCCAATGTTTTTTTCGTCGTTTGTTCTGCCTTTGCTTCTTCTTGGAAGCATAACTTTCTGCGCTTTGAGTGGAGCGTGCACACATGCCGGTGTGTCAGTGCAAAACCCGCAATTGAATACAATCACTAGATGTTTATAATGGGAATCGTTACAGAACAGACAAGAAATAAAACTGAGAGATAAATAATAATATAATAATATAATATAATAATAATATAATAATAATAGAAGAAGAAGAAGAATACAAAAAGAAAGGTGGAAAGTTCGTCACACAAAAAGCAATAGATCTTTAATGGCGGGTGGGGATGTCGCAGAACGAAAATACGAGAAAGAGAAAGAAAAGCAAAGGTAAAGAAAAGTTGAAATACAGAAAGACGGCGGGAAATCTGAAACTGTGAAAAAAAAATGGAAGCTAGATTTAAGAAATAAGTGAATCCAGTGTATGTATAATTGAAAGAGAACAAATAATTTTATTTACTGATTGATTAATGGCACGTCAACTCATCTAGGGAATCGTTTTTATTCTACGTTCATATTTGATTGATTGAATAATTGATTGAATTTAATGGCATGTCAACTCGTTTAGAATTATTTTATGCCTTGAGTATAAGAATCACCTTCATTGTACCTTCAGTTTGGGTTGATTGGTTGAATTTAATGGCATATCAATTGTTTCCGTTTATTTTATGCCTTGCATTCACTGTACATCCATATTTGATTAACTGAATAATTGTTTGAATTTAATTAAAACATTTTTCAAAATCTTTTTTTTTCTCCTGAGGGTAATAGTAATAGGGTCAGGGTGGATCTCGGAGTAATGGCGATGAAGGGGTACTCCTCACTCGCAAGGGCTAAAATTGGAATCTCGCCATTTGAAGCATTTTAAAGTGTTACTTGTTCATGATGATGAAGATTAAACTGAAGGTGATTATACTGTTGATGGTGATGATAATGATGATGGTGAAACATTTTTTTTCGAA
>CM042169.1:39983539-39996039 GCA_023376005.1 Doryteuthis pealeii
CCTGGATACTAAAATAAAGAAAGATTTACATGAAATACAGAAAGAAAGAGAAAGAGAAAATAGAAAGAAAAATGAATACTAAAAATAAAATAAAATTTAAAAAAATACAAGAAATAAAATAGAAAAAAAAAAGAATGAAAAATGAATACTAAAAAAGAAAGAAGAAAAGAAAAAAATTACAATGAAATAAAATAGAGAAGGAAAAAAAAGTCTATTTGAAAAAAGCGAAACATTGCAATCACTTTTGCAAAGTGATGAAATGCACATGATAAAAATGCAACAGATTCAATAGATACAGACAGCAATAAAAGTTTTTGTCTTTGATGATAGAGATTAGAAAAACACACACACAAATAGAAACAATAAAGCGGGAAAAGGTTCATTGGCTAAGTTTCTAACTTCAAAACAATGGCCGAGACGAAGGAATAGATTTTTGTTTTATTTATTCAACAAACAACAAATATCATTTGTTTCTATGTAATCATCAACCTTGAGACACTCTTTTGCTTACTGTATATTACGCTCACAGTCTGCTTGCCTGTTCTGTTGGTTTTTACTGCAAGGAAACCATTTTATACCAAACAAGTAATAGTAGAGTTTAAAATAACTGAATAGTTATTTTAAACTCTAAAATTAATTGATCCATGGAGAGAAAACTTGAGACACCCTTTTGCTTAACGTATATTACGCTCACAGTCTGGTTGCCTCTGTTGTTGGTTTTTACTGCAAATAAACCATTTTATGTCAAACAAGTAATTGTAGAGTTTAGAATAACTGAATAGTTTTTTCTCTGAATTTTTTATACGAGGTTTGATGATTAGTATTATTTGTATTTATTATTCGGACTATTGTCCCCATCTTCATTATTATCTGTGCAACGTTTCGGTCGATGTGCCCTCCAGCCTTCTTCAGGTATTTATTGTTGGAATCGGGAACCTTCTCGGACTCGGGAACCAACTTGACAAGAAGATTCCCGATTACGACCAGAAGGTTCCACAGTTCGAAAAGAAGTTCCCGAGTCCGATATGGTTCCGAGTCCGAGAAAGTTCCGAGTCCGACAAAAAAAAACAAAAAAACATAAAGAAGGCCAGGGAATATCGGCGAAACGTTGTACATATGAGGACAATAGTCCGAATAATACAAATAATATTAACTGAATAGTTATTTTAAACTCTAAAATTAATTGATCCAGAGAGAGAAAACTTGAGACACATTCTTGCTTACCGTATACTACGCCTACTGTCTGTTTTACTTATTTATTAAACTTACTTAGCTTAGATGTGCACAAGACATAAGTACCGGGTGCCCAATGAGAATCGAATTCATTAAAAATGGTCTGTGAATCTATCTTGCTAACCATTACATCACTAGTGTAAGTGAACCATTTTCTGCAAAATACAAATATGTGTATAGTTTAAAGTAACTGAATTGTTCTCTTAAACTCTAAAATTAATTGATTGATCCAGGGAGAGAAAACTATGTAGGGCCACAAAATATACATTTTGATTCTATCTATACGTATATAAAGGGCGGTTTGTGTGTAAGTATGTCCGGAGGAAAAAACAAAAATAAAACAATTAACGATAAAGTAAATATAGATATACATTAATTATTTCCAGGTCTTGCTTTTCGAGCAAAAATGATAAATATCTGATTTATATTCGTGAGGATAATTAAAATATAATAAAATTTAAATGATAACAGCATAGTTTATTGCGTTTAATATCTTAAATAGTAGACATTATCATTTATTAAGAAATTTGAGGTAGGGGTTATCGTCCTTGTCTACTAGCCCTTTATCGAACCAACCAATCACGAGCCAGGATACTTTGGCGGCCAAGCCAAAGAGACAAATTCTTTCCCGCTCTTTCTGATTGACCAGCACCGGAGTCACACGTCAAAATAGTCTATCATATCCAGCAGAATATAAATGCCGTAGCTAAGGACTTCGGTAACTAACCCTACCTCAGGATTTCAGCTAAGTGGACAAAATGTAAACATTTGTGCAGACAAACCAAAAGTCTGCAAACCTATTGTTTTATGCTGTAATACATGTCTTTTATTCCAATTCTAGTTGTTTGGTTTATTCTTTAACTCTTCACCTGTCTGCCACTCTCGTGGTTATCTTCATATTTCGCAAACTTTGAGATCGTTTTTCTTTATACATTTCTTTTCGGAGTGGCTGGATCAATGCAAGATCTTTTTAATGTAGGGATTTTAATTGGGCATTCCAGGAGAATCCAACTCACGATTCAGTAATAATTTATCTGCAGGGCTAACGTTTTAAAAAAATCTCCCCATTACCCAAGCGACGACGGGTAGCCGCTTCTAGTGTGTAATAAAGGACGAACAAAATAATTGCTTTACTTAAGGTTTATTTAATGTATCTTAACTATGGTCCAGTTGAGGTGAAGAGACACTCGCATTTATAGTGAACTGAACCAGGGGGGATAACTCTGATTGACTTCATCAGAATATTCATTTTGATTTTATGTGTAATAAAGACGAACAAAATAATTATTTTACTCTAGGTTTATTCAATATGATTTAACAGTAGAGGTGAGGATTCTGAAGTATTTATAGTGAACTGATCCAATGGGAGGCAACTATGTATGTCTTCACGACAATAAACATTATTATTTTAGTATCATCTGCGTTATTCGGACTATTGTACCCATCTTCACTGTTATTTGTACAACGTTTCGGCCGATATGCCCTCCGGCCTTCTTCAGGTATTGAACCTGGAATCCAGAGATAATTGTCACTTAGAACTGTCTTAACCTAACTACCTGATCCACTAGGCCATGTGTCCAATTGGAGACATGGCCTAGTGGATTAGGTTAAGACAGTTCTAAGTGACAGTTATCTCTGGATTCCGGGTTCAATCCTGAGTAGAGGCAGTAACATAGAAAAATAATTAACACAACTCCTACCCCAGCTATGGTTAGTGGAATGAGAACAGGATACGCCCGTGGACTAAATAAAGGGTTAAGTTCGAAGTTCAGTGATGGCTCCCGATTACGACAAGAAAGTTCCCGAGTTCGAAAAGAAGGTTCCCGAGTCCGAGAAGGTTCCCGAGTCCGACAAGAAATACACGAAGAAGGCCAGAGGGCATATCGGCCGAAACGTTGTACAAATAAAAATGAAGATGGGGACTATAGTCCAAATAACGTAGATAATACTAATCATCAAGCCTCATTTCAAACATTCAGAGAAATATTACTATTTTATGTGTAATAAAAGTCAAACAATTCCGTTACTCAAGATTTATTCAATATAACTTAACTATGGTCAAGTTGAGGTGAGTATTCTTAGGCATTTATAGCAACTGATCCAGGGGGGGGGGCAATTATGTAAGTATTCACCCACAATATAATTTCTATTTAGGTAATGAAATCATTTCAATTTTGTTAATTCAAGTGACGTGGTTTGTCAAACTCGACCACATTCTCTCTCAGCTATAACACTCTTTTCCAAATGTCACTTTCTTGCAATCTGTAATGTTCACAGAAACACGAAAAAAACTCCTGAAGATAATCGCTTTAGTCACCCACCCCCTTTATATTATTCTCAGGCAAGACCAAGAGGTAAATGAATTTCCATTTTATTTTTTAAATTAAAATACAATTTTCTATAACTTTTTCTCTCTGCGTTTTTTAGAGTCAACATGACCTTTTTCTTTTTTTCTTTCTTTGTAATAAAAAACGGAATGATTCATTATTTAGCTGAGGCGACAACACTCATAAGAAATAAGACTTTGGTGAATAAGCAACACCAGATAATCAAAAATAATATTTTTGTATTTCGTTTTGAAGGATTTGGACGTTTTTTTTTAACCAGATTGTTGCAAGTTTATAATGACCGTAAATTAAGGAACAATATATATATATATTATATATATATATATATATATATATATATATATTATATATATATACCAACCCTCCGCTCGAGCAGGATGTAACACAAGGTCAATTACTAAGCGGAGTTTAACAGTTTGAATTCAAAGTTTTTTCTTCTAGACTAGTTATCTAGACAAGGTTAAAGAGCCCAGTCTGCCCTATTATTTGTCCATAGCTGGGGGGAGAGTATTTGGATTCATACATTTCCAATAGTATTAGCGCTATGTGAAATGCAAACAGGCTCGTCCAGGATTTGAAATCGGGTCGACGAGTCAATTTTCTACGACTCTAACCATTACACCCCGCAAGAGTATTAATATATAGATAGTGAACTGAACCAGGGGAAGATAACTATGTTTACTTCACCACAGTTGTGATTTGAAATACGAAATACAAATCTAGAATTAATTGAAAATTATGTTGTACGTGTCTTGGAGCTTTTTTGATATACTCACCACACCCTCAGTTTAGGAACATCCAACTCTTTCACTCATAGTCCGCCATATAATCGGCCTACTGGTACTTTCTTCGTTTTTTTTTTATAAAGTTCTTTTCTTCTGCGGTCTTTGCATTAAAATGGCTGGTATTGGACCGATTCTCTGTGTAGAATAGACAAGTATCCACGGATAAATGAATGGGAGGCAGCTTCGTTCCTTATCAGAATGAGCTTCCAGATCTCACGTGAGAGAGCGAGATTAATACGGAATACGTGATGTTGACGTGATTTCAGCGAGGGACGGATTATCATCTCCAGTTTTTTTTTGTTTTTTTTTGTTTTTTTGTTCTTCTTTCTACATTTCTGTTTATTCATTTATTATACTTTTTTAATGATATATTTATTTTATTTTTACACTTTTTTTGTTAATCTAGTATCTCCATTGCACTTATCTGTTAAATTCATTTATTTTTATTCTTTTTTTTAAATACTTATTATTTAGTTTACTTTCTTTTTGTCATTTTCTCTCTCAAACTTTTTTTTTTCTATTTATCTCCCGATTTCTACTTAAGTCCTAGTAATGAAAACATATTTTTTAAAGATTGAAATCGTATAAACTCAAATTAGATGTAGTTTTATTCAAAACGTAAAAACCTTTGTTGGGCCTCACGTAGATTTAAACTAAGTTATTGAAAATGGGGAAAGACCTGTCGTGAACTTAGGATACGCTGTCTGCATTTGCTTCAAGCCCACCGAAAAAGGACTGTATTGTTATGACATTAAAATGTATCTGATGGTGAGGCTCCATTACCAGAGTTCTATCTAATGTAGTGTTCGCAAGTATGTTGGTCCTCACGGTGATCTAACTCGTTATTCAGTCGTAATGGATCTTCGTGGTGAGCTAACCGAACATAACACAACGATGGGATATACAACCTTTACTAAAGGTACTTTAGCTGACAGTGAGTGTAGCGATCCACCTCAGCAAAAATATATTTCTGATCCAGTGCTCTCGAAAACTCCTTCGCTGTCTGTCTGATACTAACAAAAATAGACCATATATGCAATTACCAATCCCTCCGCACTAGTAGGATGTGACACAAGGTCAATATCTTAAGCGGAGTTTTACTTCTTTTAGAGTTCACTTAACCAAGATTAAAGAGCCGAAGCTGCCCTACTATTTACCCATAGCTGGATGGAGAATAGTTGGATTCATAAGTTAGGGTCGGTTTAGCTCAGACGGTAGAGCGTCCAGCCCTCGTCAACTCAACGTATGAGTAGTACAGGATCTGCGTGGTAAAGTGAGAAACTGATGGTTGGTGTGGTGCTCCATCTCAGACGTTAATACAATATCCTTGGTCTAGCATAAAAAAAGTAGACTCCCTCGTCTGGCTGATACAGACTTTAGGCCAGCTCGACGACTGTATTTAAAAAAATTACCAACGCTATGTGGAATGGAAATAGCTTCGTCTAGGATTTGAACTCGGACACCGTGTTCATTTCTTAAGACGATAACCATTAAACAACGAGCGGCTCCATATATTCCATATCTTAGCCATCTTCTATTGCTCGTTTGCTTTTCAAGAGACCACTTATCTATTTGAATTGTTATCTCCCTCGAAAGTACGGGATTCAGATTCTAATATATCAAATGAAATGCCCACCGGCAAAGCGGAAGTACCCAAAATCCAATCAAAATCGTAAATGACCTTAATACGTGCCGAAACTGACCTCTCACAGCCATGAAATATACAATCAGTCAGGTCTTCGCCACGGGTATTGTACAGATTATATAACTATACAGTGTTTTTATTACTTCCTTCTTCACTCATTATCCTTGATAATCTTTCTATAAGTAATAATCAGCTACACTTAACTCATTATATATATATACAAGTTGAGGTAGCGTTAACATGGAGTCAACGGTGCTTGGTTACTAACAATATTGGTCTGAGGATCGCATTGGCGAGAAACTGTCAGTAACCAGGCGCCGTTGATCTACATCTAAGCTACATTAATAATACTCTATCAATGATTTTACTTATAAATATTGCACCCATATTACCCTAGAGGGGACTATGCTGATGAATAAAGTAGAATTTTTGCTTAAAAGTGGTTGTTTTATAGTTAGGCCATGGGACTTATTGAGTGATATATATATATATATATATATATATATATATAATATATAAATGGACTCTCTCGTCGATTTTCGACGCATGAGTGTTCATCCAGTGAACAACCAACACAGTGATTTGTTTATAGTGGTGAAGGCTTGTGTAGGACCATTCCACACTTTTTGACACAGTCGATAGGAAAGGATTGGTGCATCAAGGAATGCCACGAACCCAATCAACGACTGACCTCATGAATTTTGAATTCAGAGTTATCCCTCTCCTAGACTGGTTACCTACCCAAGGTAATATAATATATTATATATATATATATATATATATATATATATTATATATATATATATATTAATAAGTCATCCACAGACACGTGTTTCGACGTTTCACGCCTCTTCAGAGTGGCTAGACACAACTATCTTTGGCTAGGGTCGAACTTAGACTGACCGTTTGGGACTGGTGTTTTATTTTAACTATTAAGTACATAGGTTTGTTTATGTATTTTACGGTCACATGGAGATCAAATTTCCAAGGAAACGATCATTGCTTATATGCTTAGTAGTGAGAGTTAATTCAAATTACCAATTAGATAGCTCATACCAAAAGTTAAGCCTAATGAGTCAGAGACTATCTACCCAGGTTTCTACTAATGGATCATCAGGATAATTCTGAAATTATTAATCATCATTTTTTGGCTCTACTTAATGTATTGAGTACTATATTATAGTTAACTTAGACAACTCTTACGGTATGTTTTTCTTTTAATCATTAAAGTAGTGCCGACTGATTATTTTAGGTGCGCATATGATTTGAACTTTTCTATTTTTCATGTATTTTTTCTCCAGTCTGTTTTGGCTGTTTTTGTTAAGTTTCGTTAATAGACATATTGGAAATAAATTATCAAATACAGATTATTATTGTTATTATTATCATTATATTATGGTATATCTTTTATATATATCTATTATTATAGTTTTATCTATTATTATACTAAAGCTGAAATTTTCAACTTTTAATCTCTAAAGGCTTTTTTCCTGGTTAGTTTGTGACACGAGATTTATACTAATTTATTCCTTAGTTTTAGGATTACTAAATGTTTGAAAAAAAATCCGTTTTAATTGGTTCTAATTAGTCGTAATTTGCAATTAAGTCAAAAACTCACCCGACTCTCTCTTAAATATCTGCTGGAATTTTCCCCCTCACTAATATTCTGTCTAGAGAGTTAAGACAAAGGGAAGTGTGTGGGGAAAAAAACTGTTGACCATATCTACGTACTAATAACATGCAATTGTATTTATATATACAACAAAATAGCGGTTTACAGTTTGAACGAGAAGGCTAATTTGCATATTGATATTTAATATTTTATTTTAATAAATATGTGCTTGGTATTATTGATTTCTAATTGTTTGGTTTTATCTTAAGAAATATAAACAAAAATCTCGTGGATAAATCTTAAAAGAAATCTATTACAAGAAGAAAAAAACTGTAATATTATCCTTACTTCCTATTTAACTAAATAGTTAAATTAGGAAAATTTACCAATGAAACAGGGGAGTAATGGAAAATGATGGAATAGTTAGTTTCAAAGTTGTTCTATTTTCGATTATACCCCTCTGTTGCAGATCTTTTTATCTGCATTCTTCGTCAGTTTCATTAGCCTTTCTAATTTAATATGATATTTATTATATCAAAACTTAAATACTTGCACCCGGAGGGTGCATATATTTGCTAGTATTTTTAATTATCGTAATCATTAATTTTTAAAATGTATAGAGTCAAAGGGGTAAGCACATCAAATATTTGTTAGTAAAAAATTTAGGAAGATACTATTTAGCTTGTTTCGGTAATATATAAAAACCTACTTGCTAGGCACTGTCAAATTTGCCGCAAAATCCATATTTTACAAAATACATTACCTCCCCCATTACATTTTATTTCAAAACTTACTGATTTTTTTAGATCACTTAACGCTGACCCCCACCCCTTATTTTTTGGGTGCAAAATATCGGTGGGGTTGAATAAAGTTGAAACTAATTATAGTATAAATAAAAAGACAAAAAACTAAAGGTGTGAATAGAAGAAAAAAATTAAGAGTGGCTATCCTGGTAGAAAATTACTAACGAAACTCAAAAAATAAATTTAAAATAAAAACTAAAAAAATATTTTGTTGATGTTTTTTTTTGTACTCTTTTCGACAATTATTCATTACAATCAGACAATTCCTTGATTTTTGGTAATTTTTTTTCAATCGGTGGTGGGGATAAGTTTATTTTGTAAAATATGGACTTCACGTCATCTTTGGCGACCAATTTTACGATATATTTGAGTTAAAAATAACAATATATTTGACACGAAAATGTATTTATATCTATATTTTGTGCCGGATAAACATACACAACATTCTTCTAAATGAAAAATATAGATACCGTTAATGACTTTGTAGTAAAAAATGTGAATTTTTACAAAAAATTAAAAAGATTAAAGGAAATGATGAAGGTCAATTTGATTATGATGAATTTTTTCCAAAGTGGAAAAATGGCATTTGATAAAACATAAAATTGTAACCCTAACCCCAAACCCAACCCTAAAACTAACCCTAACCCTAACAAGATTAACATCTTGTAAAGTACCATTTTAAGAAATTAGATTTAAAATAGATTGTTTTAAAGTTTGTTTGAATTGCACAACAACTTTTTAAGCAATTACCTTTTAGATAATCCCAGATTGCTTGTCAGCAACTATTTTAATCTTTCAGCTTTTAGATAGTTTGAAATATATTTAAATATATTTCAAGTATATTTGCTGGCAAAAGAGCCTGTGGTTTATTTTATTAGGATTGGTGAAATAAGCATAAAAGTAAGTCTATTTTACTGAAACCGGCTAACTAGCATATTCAAATAATTTATATAAAATTACAGAAATAGTTTGTTTTATTTTTAAATAAATGTAAATAAAATAAAATAAATAGGAAACTTAATCTTCGTAAATGAAGAGATTTTTAGCCGTATGGTATGGCAGACAAATCTAAGCATCTGCACATGTGTAAAACTGACGTAGGTAAATTATAGAAGTTGCAAAAAAGTACAACCCTCAGTTTTTGTGTTTATTTTCAATAAAATCCAACTTATTTGGACTGTTTTGGAAAACTTTAAATTGACAAAATAATATTATCCTGTAATTTTCTTTCAACAATCAAATCTGAGCTCAATGGGTGACTCAACGGGTCATGTTTTTTTCTAGTATCCGAAGAAGAGTAGACTTAGGAGTGATGCCTATGAAGGGGTACTTCAGTCTCGTGAAGTGAAGATTCAACTCAAGATGCAGTATAACGCCATACCTAGGACATACTCAGCTACGGCCACCAGCACATATATGTCTATCTATATATATAAAATGAAGTTTGGTATGTACGTGTCGACTTATAACTGACAAACGAGAGGTCATTCAGATTTGAAATCTCGCATACTACTTGATATGCTTATATTAAGAAAGACACAAAAATTTGTTTTTTGATTTTCAATAATTAAACGATATAATTCAATAATTAACAAAAAATTAAAAAATATAGTCTACACGAGTTTAGTTTTAAACTTCCCAGGCAGAAGACTCCGTCGCTGTATGAAAGAAAATACGAATGTTCATATCAAAAAATAAAAACTACAGTTTAGCTGACACACTCACCCATCCCGTCTCCCGTCGGCACTATTCACCTTTGAAGTAGCGTCAACACAATTCCAAACTAACAAAAAAGACAGTTCTAAAACTAAAAAAAAAAAACAAAACAAAAAAAAACCTTCCACCCCACTCATCGGTACAGGCTTGATATTTGAAATTAGTGCATACCTGCACCCACCTCAAATAATTTTTATTTACTTAGGCTTTGAACTTCTACGTATATGGTCGTAGAAAGGCAAATGATACTCATATATATTTTAAATCGATTATATGCCGAGGTCATGTTTGTTTTATTCATTATTACTGGGTATTCAATGTTTTTGTCATGTGTACAAAACAGTTTTTGAAAAATAGAATTATATTTCAAAACACTCTAAATTTAAGGATTACATTTTTTTAAAATTCTATAAATTATTTTCATCTTATTCTCTCTCTTACCCACTCACTACTTGGTGTTAAATTATTTTTAGTCCGGTCATGGACCGGGTACTTTTGCTAGTACATATATAAAGGGCAATTGTATATGTATGCCAAGAGGAAATTACGAAAATAAAACAATTTTCAAGAAAGTAAAAATATTTATCTATTAAATAACACCGATTCTTGCTTTTTTGTGCAAAAATTATGAAGATTTAACTTATATTCGAAAATATCTAAAAATTGAAATATTCATAAAATAGCTTTGTAATTCTACTTAATAATGACCAGCATTTGCAAATTTCAAAAGTAAACAATTCAGTACATCAGGGTCTTCTATCCACCTCTACCCAGGTGATGCTGGGTTGCCACTTCTAGTGTTATATAAAGGGTTAGTGTTGCATTATCATGCCACGGAAGAGGAAGCTTCCGGCAAAAAGACAAAGAGAAAGATATATAGATATATAGAAAAATATATATTAAAAAAAAAGGGAGAACGGAAGAAAGGTCTTCCGGTCAAGAAGCAGGGAGAAGATGAAGAAATACATAAAAGAAAAAAGGAAAACGGAAGACACCTCTTCCGGTGAAGAGGCGGAGAGAAAGATAAAGAAACATATAACAAATGTCTGTTATCAGATCAAACAATAAAAATGCGTTGGCATATTTATTGTATATAAAGGCCTAGCGGATGAAGGGTCAAGTCAGTCCCCAGCAGCAGCCGAGAAGATAACTTCGTCTCCCGTCAACCACTCGGGCATTTCCAGTGTGAACACTCGTCGCCGCCTTCGCCAGCCACCCGGCGTTTTCATTGTGAACACTCGTCGCCCCTCACCACCCACACATCGAAGAAAATAAAGACGTGTCCTACTTTTATATATAGGACACGTATATATAAAAATAGGACCCGTCTTTATTTTCTTCGGTATGTGGTTTTTATTGAAGTACAGTAATCGGCTATACAACATTAGTTTTTGTTTATAAGATCAATAGCGTCAGTATAATCATACAGGTGCTAGAGCTTAACGTGACCAACTGATTCATCGGAGGGGGCCTCTCCAACCGACCATATAGCCCAAGTAATGGCTAAAGGTGAGAGTGGCAAATCATAGTCGATTGGGTCACCAGGATTCTGTTCTTAAGCATCACGGGTCACCACCTACAGCGAAAAGATGGCCTCAATTTTTGGAAGGAGGTGTAGTCGACGTATTCTACAGCTCCAACCGACAGGGGTAATATAGTAAAGAGGATATTTTTTAAAATCGAGCTTAAATGCCGCCGATTGCAGTCTTTAGGCGATTTTTATGAAAAATGATTTACTTGCACTTTTAAGAGAATGCACTGTTTGCGTTGTTATCGCCATAAAACCTGTACATGTTTATATTTCTCTCTATGCAATCAGCGGACTAAATAATGTGTACGAGATCTTTTTCTCGCTCTTTTGGGCCCATTGCCTAGAAATTTGCTTCGTTTTATTTTGCTTGTTTTGTTTACGATCTTTTCCAACACAAAATCAATCGATGTTATCACATTCTGATAAATAAATCAACCTATCACATCTCATAACAATTCTCCACTGTTGTTAGTTTTTTTCTGACACCCTATCTCTTCCTTCGGGGAGAAAAAAAAAGATTGGCTTTTCTCTATGCGAACACCACAGCAAGTAACCTTGTATTTATATAGTACCCATTATCCACTTATCTATGTACAATAATATCGATTATCTTCGCAAAGATAAGGCATCTCTGTATGGGGATTATGTATATCGTTTTAATAAAATATAATTGTGTACTGTATTATTATAACCTGCAAAACAGCAAGAACGTAATAATAGAATTAATATCAAAACGAGGCTATTGACTTTATAAAGCAATTGGAGATGAGAATGATGTCATGAGTAGCAAAAGATGACAAGCAGAGGTACCGGCATTGCCCTATTTT
>CM042169.1:40001039-40011039 GCA_023376005.1 Doryteuthis pealeii
ACTTCAATACGAGGCAAGGTGTGTTCTCTATTATCTTGGTGTCATTGTCTGTTGCCGTTGTTCGGTTTAGGATTGATTTAACTACTACTTCCTCATAACTGAGGATACCCCATCCGTAGCATTATCTTACGAGGTATTATATACACTTGGCACCTCCGACGGAAGACGAACCCGTAATGCCGTATCCATTGAGATCTATTTACCTACTACTTCCTTATTACAAAGTGTACCTCCTCCGTAGCATTATCTTACGATATATTCGCTATATATTATATATATATATAAATAATCTGTCAATTGCCGTTGTTCAATTTGGGATTTATTTATCTATTACTCATTTATTACTAAGGATGCCTCACTTCGTAGCGTTACCTTACGAGGTATTCTCTACACTTAGCACATCCGACTGGAGACGAACCCACAATCCCCGACTTAGAAAGCCGATACCGTATCCATTGGGATTGATTTACGTACTATATCCTTATTACTAAGGATACCCACCTCCGTAGCATTATCTTACGATGTATTCGCTATATATTCTTCAATTATCCCAATGACGGCTCTTTTGTACGCTGTGACGAATGTATTGAATTTAACCTCGTAGATTATAATCGAAAGTTTTCCTATCAAACAATACAAATTACTCTGCAAACATGACCAAGCCGTTTTGAAAGTGTTACTATAACATTATTTGATGGCTCTAAAATAAATTCATCACCAAAATGTCGGATGTGAAGTTTTATAATTAAGGCGATAAGCATCTTGAAACCAACTTATAATTCACGAGTTAATTGTGCGACAAATTACATCTAAATTGATAAAACTCTCTTACAAAAGAAACAGAAAATGGAAATGTACGGCGATGTGAAAGTGAAAAATGCCTCTTTGTCTGCTTTAGTATTGATTGAAAAAAAACAAAACGAAATTTAGATTCGTTTGGCGCAGTCAGAATATCAGGACTTGTCATCAGTCTCTCATCATTCATACGTTGCTGGGTTCTTTTTTAACCATTTAAAAACAGAAATTTAAAAAACAAAACTTTAAGGAGTAAATAAACTAATCACAAATAAGCTGAAATCATTTCTTATTTAATAAGTGAGTATAAAATATTTTCTTAACCCATTGAGTCCAGAGCTCCTGAGCTTATATTTGCTCTCTGACCTTTGACCTTTATCGTCGTCCCGGGAAACATGTTTTATGGCGTGGAAAAATATATGTCGAAAAAAAAGTATTGATTCTGGTGACCAAGCTAGAGCTGATCGAGGGTTGCTAAAAATATACTTTAGCGACCCACTACTGCCTTAAGCCAGATAACTAAGGTGTAAAATTACAGACAGTCTTTTTTGGAAAGTTGCAGTCGTTTCTGAAGATGATGTTAGAGTGAAGCTGAAAGGTGAGGGCAGCCTATTTATAGGTGTTGTTTAACTACCTTATCCCCTCAAACTTCTGTCAAGAGATTATCAATTTTGTACCTTCCTGGCCTCGCCTTCTTATTACTTATATGCTGTCAAAGATTTCCTCGATCGAACCAGCCACTCCCGGTAAGACATCAGTCCTCCCATCTTTTTTTCATAACCATAAAATATTTCTTAACCCATTGAGCCTAGAGTTCCTGGGCCTAAATTTACTCGCTGCAATTTCACCGTTATCGCAGTGCCAATAAACGTGTTATGGTGTGGTAGGAAATATAAGTACCACTGGTAAACCGGATTAACGGAATCGAAGGTTACTCTGGTGGACCCATATAGCCAATCGATTTAAAAAAAAACCTTTTGTATTTTTTATAATCAAATCTTATTAGCAATTGTATTAAAAAATGTTAGAATAGTTTGTGTGTTGTTTTAACCATTAAAAAAGAGAGATTTAAAACCTATACAAAAAAGAAGATACTGTTTGTCTGAATTGTTTAGATGAGTCTTGATAATTTGTATTTTATGGATTTTTCACATTGTCCTCATCTATATTGTTATATACACAACGTTTCGGACGATCAAACACAACTGCCCCCGGTGTGGGAAAGTAGGCCTTAAATAATAAGTAACAGCCCTCCCCAAGATCTTACATCTGGGCCAAGAACACTCATGGCTACCCGATCCGTGCGAAATTTGCATATTCAACATGGGTGACAGTAGTCTGAATACGAGCCACTCCTCACGACGAGGAGGTTGAGAGTTTAATCTCTCTAGTTACCTGTTACCCCCCCCCCCTGCGCCTACGCGCAGGCCAGACATATACAGATGCGCTTCGTTATTGGAGGTAAGGAATCTTCTCGTCTACAATTTTAATCCTCCACATGAATTATAATCCACCAGGTCTCGAAAGATTGAGTAAAAATGAACGTATCTTGTGTTGTATTATGCAGAGAAAGGATTTTTTTTAAAGTCACATGTAAAGATTATTCGTTTTGCAGTCTTTAAATATGGAAATAAAAAAATCGAATCTGGAGATCAAGGGTGGAGCGGGCCTACTTATAAGAGTTGCTGTGTAAAAATTATTCGTTTTTCAGTCTTTAAATATATATTTTAAAACGTCGAATCTGTAGACTTATCGGTGTCGCTATGTAAAAATTATTCGTTTTGCAGTCTTTAAATATTTAAAAAAAAGTCGAATCTGCAGACCCAAGGAGGAGCGGCCCTACTTATCGGGATCACTAAACATATACTTCTTCAATGATCCACTCCTCCCTCTGGTCAAATCACGAAAGTAAATCACTGAAGTAACTAATAACAGTCGCCTCTGTCAACGAAATGTTGCTGTTTAAGGGAAGGAGGCCTATTTATAGGTGTTAGTTAACTACCTCACTCGTTCAACTTCCGGCAAGATATGCAAATTTAGTCCTTTTCTCAGGTTTTTAGCCAGACGTCCCCAACCGGAACCAGCCACTCCAATCGGTAAGTCACTAAACACCCCCCTTTTTTTCACAAGCAATATCACTTACCCTGAGTTGTAAAATTATCCTTATTCCGTGCCGTCGTGTCCACCAGGTATCTTGTAACCGTAAATGATTGAAAAAGGAAAACCAGAGCGAGGAGTAACCTCTTCCTTATATTCATACTTCACCGGTCACGTGTCACTTTGTCACATAAGCAATTACTATAAATGCTAGTAGAAAAATAACCATTACTTTTTTGTAGTAATATTCATCAACGTGGATGTTGTTCATTTATATTCAATATTTTGAGATGAAATATCCCTTCGTCAGAAGCCTTCTAAAGGGTCGGAGTCCTATAAAGGGATTTCCATGGCTGCTTGTATTAATCCACTCATTGATATGAAGGGATTGATACAAAGTGAAAACATTGACCTTGTGTCACATCCTGCTCGTAGCGGAAAGGTTAGGTAAATATATACTTTCTTTCTATTATCTTTTACTCATTTTTTAAAGAAAACATTTTGAAATTTGATTTGCTAAATTTCTGATATATCCAGGTTAAGGGATATATTATGAAGTAGGTATTTGGTATATTATCGCAGTAGTAGCTGGTGCGTCGAATAACACTACATCTTCCGAGCAGTCGTGGTTGTATTCTGAGTAAACTTAGGCTAGTAGGCTTAGGGGTATTTACATGTGTCCCACTTTCACACGATATGGCACAAGGCTGTTTTATGTGGGCACCACCCTCAAGCCGAGACTCATGGGTAGTAGGTATAAAAATTGCGTCGATCCCGTTAGCATTCCCCCTCAAGGGGGCGCCTCAGGCGCTGGGCAATAAACCCAGCCCTGTCCCTTTAAATCGAGGGGACAGGTATTGCCTGGGGGGACGGCCCTCTGGGATCGACGCTATCAACCAACTCAGCCGGTCCAGTGGCCGAAACACACTGCGTAGGTTTATTTTCCCAGTACCCCACGCGTACCGAGTCAGGCACGAAGGCCCTATTTATGTGGGACCATCCACAAGCCGAGACTCATGGGTGGCGGGTAGAAAAATTGCGTCGATCCCGTTAGCATTCCCCGTCAAGGGGGGCGCCTCAGGCGCTGGGCAATAAATCCAGCCCTGCCCCTTTAAGTTAAGGGGGCAGGTATTGCCTGGAGGGATGGCCCTCTGGGATCGACGCTAATAATTTACCATCTCACCGGTCCAGTGGCCGAAGCTCACTGGACCCCCCGTCCCGAAAGACGGGTTGGAGGCTGAGGTACTTGTGTAACGTAGCCGTTCGTCACAATACCCAATAGATATATTTGTTACGTACTTTCTTACTGCTTCTTACTCTGGTCTTCTATTCTTCCGGCCGTCTTCTGATCGTCTAGTCTTCTGTCTTCTATCTTCTAATAGTCTTCTAATGGTCGGGTATATCTTCTACAGGTCTCGTCTGGTCTTTCTTATCTGGGGATTCCGTGTCTGGTTCTGCTGGGGACCATTTCTTATCAGAAGCCTTGTGTCATTGTTAGCTTTTAGTAATAACAACAAGACTTCGATTACCTTTGATGTTATTTTATTCTGGATCCCCAAGACCAGACAACTGCGCGCTGAGAGTCACATCTTGCTAGCTTCTAACTCTGCAACTGACTAACTGCAACTAACTACTGCAGTTGCTTACCTTAAACCGGAAGGGGGCTTTCTATCGGGTTCCGTTCCCACGATTCTATCCCCAGAAAGCAAGGTGAGAGTGAGGTCAAGCATTGTCACTCACTCTCAAGGCCATCAGCTGTACTGATCGCCATAAGGATTCTATACTACCTTAAAAAGTAATAGGGATCCAATTAATATGTAACATCCCTCATAATCATACATTTTAAATTCATAATTAATTATGAATTTACTTTTTACTTGCCTCTCCATTTTGAGGCTCTACCGTATTCTGGTACTTTCTAGATTACTTCGAATTCTATTCTCTCTTTCTGCGCGGTTGTCTGGTTCCCCCCATGCATACATCAATTTTACATGATAACAAGTTTTCAACAAAAAAAACACTGCAGGGCCATTTACAATATCCTGACAAAAATCAAAACACAACTGGACCAACGTCTTGGTCCCAAAATCCTGGTCACAAACCAACGTGACCCTGGTCACTCCAGCAATACATTCGCCTGGATTCCAATGACCAATTCACCAGCTTTCCGCTCCACAGGTCACTTACCTGGAGACTGGGAAGGCAATTTACATCAAAAATACAATGATACCGAAAAAAGATTCAAAAACATTGCACACATGGTCCCTACAATACATTAAACATCACATGCATGGAGAAAACAACAACAATTTTATCGCGCAACAATAAAAAATCTACAACGGCTATGCGTTACTCATAATTTCTTAATATAGGATACACGACACAACACACCAATACCATTAAGTATTTTAAATTTTCTTCACAAAAAATATATTACTGTGCCAAATAGTTTCACTTTGAGGGAAAACTGTTTATCCTGATTCCACACTCGGTCACTGCCAGTGGCTTACAAATTCTCCAGGAACCCTCCAACACAAAAAGTAGGTACTTGTCTGTTCTTAACATATAATTATTCATTGACCATGCTATCCGTATCCAGACTCGAGACATCCCTCTCAGCCAAAACGTTCTGGAGACCATTCCAAAATCATAATTCCCCCAAAAATTCAATCCACATAAAACAGGGGCGGCCTCTTCGCCTTTCTTCTTATTCTGCTCTCAGAACCCCTAACATTCCGAATCCGTCGGAATAATAAAACCCAAAAAGCGCGGATTAACCTTCCGTAACTACGGTAACCACATGGGACGCTCATCAGGGAATCTCAATACGTGGAATGGTGGGCCCTCGATAGACCACTTTCATTACCATATCTCCACCGATTCCCAAAACACCGGAAAAAATTTCTCCAAATAGTCAGGCATGAGTCCAGAACTCGATCCATACTACAGCAAGGTCACAAAATTCACAATAAAAATTTTCAAAACTATCAATAAAAATTTGGCACTCATAAATCTCACTAAAATCAACTTTTTAACTATGTCAAACTTTCGGAAAAAATTCAAAAACCGAATTATACCACTGGTCACTGACAAAAAATGCAAAGTACAAAGTCAATTATTAATTTCTTTCTTTTAAAATATTGTCAATCAGCCTCCAAGGCTTTTCTCACGAAATCAAACCAAAGTTTGTTTTTTTTTCAAAAATCACCAGTGTCAAAATCCACAATTCATCAATATTAAAATTACTAAGTTACTTTTTTTTCAACAATCTCTGATTAAATTTAAATCTGACTTTTTTTTTTTCTAAAAATTTTAACATTCAAAATGGCCGACATGTGGGGAAAATTACCCGCTTGACTCAAAAAAAACGTTCATTTCAAAGATGGCGCCATGTCTACGTGACTGGTTATTCAAAAAAAAAATTTTCCATTCATCCTTCAGCCAATGAGAGACAAGGAGGGGGGGGTAAGTTGGTTCTTCTCTCAAAATCAACCCCAAAGGATTTTACAATTATACGCCATTTTTATTTTTCCTCCAAAATTCAAATAATTCACCAGCTTCTTAAAATTATCCAATTAATCAGGGTAACAAACCTTAGTACTTCTAAAATTCAAACTAAAAAAATAGGCACTTGCTCTTTCTGGAGTTTATTCATTTATCCGTTTATCTACGAAAATTCTTAATCTCTCAAATCACAATTTATGTCTTCACCCCACAACCTGCGTTAATCAAAGACATCAATCAAAGATCAAAAATTTGAAGAAATCGACCACAATCGTATTCCCAGAAAAAAAAAAAATATATACATATATACATCGTGCTGAGCAGAGTAAACACGAAAAACCTCTTGGAGCAGGGCACCACCATTTATCTCTTATTCTGACATATTCAAAACTCCAAAAAACACAGGAAAATGTAGGCTTCCACGCCTTTCGAAAAACCATCGAATTGCCTAATTAGGACATTTTCCAAAAACAGGATCTCTGGAATTGGTGAGTTTTCTGTAAAAACTACTTTATTACCGTGAGTCCAAAAAGATCCAAAACATACAACTTAGGCAAATCTCCAACAATTGACCCAAAATCAGACCTTCAATCGAATGAAAAACAGCATTGTGATCCAAGATAAAAAAAAATTACATTCTCAACTAAAAGTTTCAAAATTACTTCTTTAAAAATTAACTTTTCCTTGCACGGATAAAAACTCACTAGAATTACAAAATTATTTAAATCCATCATAACATTATGAGTACAAATGACATAAATGCATGGGTAATCTCAAAAAAAAAATACAGCTTCAATCGAAAAACGAAAAAAATCAAAAAGAAAAAATTCCAAAATGGCGGCTGAAATTTTCTTCTAAAATTCACCACGTGTTCCACCGGTCAAAAAAAAATCTTCCACCATGGTCATGGCGCACGTGCATTTCTTAACAATTACTGCTGGCTTGAATGCAACAATTACCCTCGGGGGGGGACACATCCGTTGTCTCTCTCTACCTCTGGCACATACATTCAGTATCTCCCACTCTCTCACTGCTTGGAGGGGAATGTATCCTCCTAGTGTCCTCTCTCTTTTTTCTCGATAGCATACACTCTCTTTTTTTTCTATCTTCAAAACAATTCAAAACTATGGCAAATGACCTAAATGGCAAATTCAATCATACAGCAAAAAAAAATTTTTTTTCCTTTCTCTCTGTCTTTCCTCACAAAATTTCAACTTATACATATCAAAACAAAATATCCCTTTCTCTTTTTCTCTTTCTTTGGCATATACACTCTGTCTCTCCCTTTTTTTTCATAGCATACAAACTGTCTCTCTTTTTCTCTCTATATTTTAAACAATTTAAACAATCTACTAACAATTTTCAATGGCATTTTTTTTCTTTAAACAATTCTAAAAACTTCTGCAAAGTTCAAAATTATACAACACAAATTAATTGTCTCTTTCTTCTTTTTTCTTAAAACAATGTCTCTCCTTCTTTCCTTCAGTCAAGACTTTAAGTCGGATTTCTTTTTTTTTCTCTCTGAAAGTACTTAACACAATGTCCCTTTTGTCTTCTTTTTTTCTTCTTTTCAACATTCTATCTTAACTTCAATTTTTTTTTTTTTGTGACAAATCTAGATAGATCTTTGAATATTAGTTCACTCTTTTTTTTCTATTGTCTTTTTCTATAGTCTGTTTCTAAAAACAATGTGTGTGTGTATGTGTGTGCGTTCGTTACTTACGTTTTTCTTTTTAAGTTCTATCACGTTTTTTTTTCTTCTTTCTTTTTCCTTTGCTTCATTTTTCTGCCTTTTTTTTTCTCTGTCTAGTGGCACGTTGTCCAGGTTCGAATCTGATCACGTCTTGATGGCGTGACTGGTCTTAAGGCACCAAATATCTATTATGTTACGTAGCGCCTTTTCTTTTCTTCTCTGTCTAGTCTTCTATCTTCTATCTTCTAATGTCTTGGTCTATATCTTCTACAGGTCTCGTCTGGTCTTTCTTATCTGGGGATTCCGTGTCTGGTTCTGCTGGGGACCATTTCTTATCAGAAGCCTTGTGTCATTGTTAGCTTTTAGTAATAACAACAAGACTTCGATTTACCTTTGATGTTATTTTATTCTGGATCCCCAGACCAGACAACTGCGCGCTGAGAGTCACATCTTGCTAGCTTCTAACTCTGCAACTGACTAACTGCAACTACTACTGCAGTTGCTTACCTTAAACCGGAAGGGGGCTTTCTATCGGGTTCCGTTCCCACGATTCTATCCCCAGAAAGCAAGGTGAGAGTGAGGTCAAGCATTGTCACTCACTCTCAAGGCCATCAGCTGTACTGATCGCCATAAGGATTTCTATACTACCTTAAAAGTAATAGGGATCCAATTAATATGTAACACTTGTACCACCACAGTGTCGAATATTTATAGATGACACAGTCCAATCAGATTATAGTGAGGGGGTACCAAGGTATTTACATATTCATTTCATCAATTTCAAATCACCATAATGTCTGTCATCAAACCTTTTATTTCATATTAATTTACAAACTTTATTTAAACTATGTTCTTCTTCATGAACTGTTCAAGCATTAAATAACCAACGAAACCGTTAAACACTCTTTAAAATTAACCTTGTGTCACATTCTGCTCTTAGCGGGAACGTTAAGTAAATACATATTTTCTTTCTGATATCTTTTCTTTATTTCTTAAAAGAAGATATTTTTTAATTTGTTTCGCTAAATTTCAAATCGCCAACATTTTTTCATTTCATATTTAATTACAAACTTTATTTAAATTATTCTCTTTAACATGAATTGCTCAAGGAATAAATAAACTACGAATATTGATATACGATTAAAGAACGAAACCATTAAACACCGTGTAAAAATTGATCTTGTGCCATATTCTGCTCATAAAGGGAACGTTGGATAAACACATACTTGCTTTCTGCTATCTTTTCCTCGTTTTTGAAAGAAAATATTTTGAAATTTGACTTTCTAAAATTCAAATCACCGATCAAACTTTTCATTTCATGTTTAATTCCAAACTTTATTTAAATTATATTCTTCTACATGTATTGCCCAAGCATTAAATAACCTCCGGATGTTGATACACGATTAAACAAAGAAATTAAAAGAAAACTTTAAAACCGTTTAAAATTGACCCTGTGTCACATCCTGCTCGTATCAGAAAGCTTGGATAGATACATACTTCATTTCTGCTATCTTTTCTTTATTTCTTAAAAGAAGATATTTTTAAATTTGTTTCGCTAAATTTCAAATCACCATCATTTTTTCATTCCATATTCAATTACAAACTTTATTTAAATTATGCTCTTTAACATGAATTGCCCAAGCATTAAATAAACTACGAATGTTGGTAAACGATTAAACAAAGAAACCAAACGAAATCGTTAAACACCATTTACAATTGACCTTGTGTCAAATCCTGCTCGTAGCGGAAACGTTACGTAAATACATACTTTCTTTCTATTATCTTTTCCTCAGTTTTTAAAGAAAATATTTTGAAATTTGACTCGCTAAAATTCAAATCACTATCATGTCTGTGATAAAACTTTTCATTTCATGTTTAATTACAAACTTTATTTAAATACTCATTTGTTTA
>CM042169.1:40018539-40033539 GCA_023376005.1 Doryteuthis pealeii
AACGTTGGCCTCTGTGAACTCCGATGAACCTGACTTCATGTGGTTTAAACAAATTAGAAAGGAAAGTCTCTTAAATTGGTGGGCCAGTTCATGTACCTAGGTAGTAATATCTCATCCACGGAAACCGATGTTGGTGCACGCATGAAAAAGGCTATAGACAGATTATCAATAATATGGAAATCTGATCTCGCTGCAAAGTTAAAGCGAACACTATTCCAAGCCTTATTCTTTCAGTGCTACGACTGCACGACTTCGGACCCAAAGGAAGCTGCTGGATAATAAGCTAGACGGGAGTTGCACAAAAATGATGCGGGCTGTCGTAAACCAATCGTGGAAACAGCTTATCCACATAAAAGCAGTTCCATGGCAACCATCTCATAAACCATCCAAGTAAGATGAATAAGCCATACTTGAAATAACTGGAGAAGCAGAGACGAACTCACAAGTAACGTTCTTCTATGTTCACCTACACATGGAAATACCAGTAAAGGCCGATCAGCAAAAATCTACATCTATCCGGTCGGTACGGATATTAGATGCAGCACAAAAGTTCTAAAAGGACCGATAAGAATGGTTAGCGAGACACAGAGAGAGAGAGAGAGAGAGACAGACAGACAGACAGACAGACAGAAACTGAGTCATACGAACTTCGGCTGTTAGTGTGAAATAATATATATATTAATAAAAATGCTTATGATTTAAAAATAAAATTTATTTTATTTTTAAACACAAAATACGCATTTTTAAACATTTAAAACAAAAATTACGGTAATGAGAGAGAGAGTGTTCTGTGCCTCGGGATCTATGATATTTTTTAATTCGTTTTTACATTTGCTTTGAAAAAGACCTCTTCATAGGGTCGAAACAAACGTTTGTCAGCAAAACATATAACATTTTGTTGTTTCTTTTCTATATAATTTCTTCATATATATATATATATATATATATTATTATATATTATATATATATATATATGATAAGTTGTAAACACGGTATGTTTGGAATGGCTTTTTTTGCCGACAATTTTTGGGAGAATATGTGCTAATTGGAGTCGTACCTAATTTTGAAAATTAATTAATTAATAAGGAATTAGGCGGGAATGCCTATTTTTAAAATGTATGGCTAAACAAATCGAGAAAATCAATCTCTGTATGTACATTTCGGCCTATTAGGCTCAGCAGAGCTATAGATAGGAAGGCCGCCCTGTGCGTGATTTGAAACCGGACTGCCAAGCTGACAGGCCGAAATGTACATACAGAGATTGATTTTTCTCGATTTGTTTAGCCATACATTTAAAAATAGGCATTCCCGCTATTCATTATTAATTAATTAATTTTCAAATTAGGTACGACTCCAGTTAGCACATATTTTCCCATATATATATATATATATATATATATACAACCACAACCACACACACACATATATATATATATGTGTGGTGTGTGTGTGTGTGGTTGTATATATATATATATATATTATATATATATATATACAAACACATACACACACACACACAACATATATATATATATATATATATATATATATATGTAATAGAACACACGCACGTATATATAATGGTGTAGGGGATGCAAAGAAAATAAATTATTAGCGAGCAAAAGTCTGCAGGCCTTTGCTTTTGGTATGTGGCGTCCTTTGATATTCAAATATTTGAGAAAGACATACTTTAAAACGCCAAATAAAGTTGGCATCTCCATTTAAACCGCGTGACGTAATTATTTCCCGAATATTGTTTGGAAATAATTTTAGTGAATGGAAAAAATAATCCTCATTTTATTGAATATTTAAATAAATAAATAAGCTTATTAAACATCACATGTCGTCACACACACCACACACACACACACACACATATATATATATATTATATATATATATATATATATATATATATATATAAGGGAGAGAAGAGGAGAGTAAAGGAGGACGTGAACTGATAGGTAGATATTTGTTAATTCCCACGGTTTCCTGTCATCATCAGGACATAATTATTTCATATCTACTTACATTTCAAGACTGCATCAATGTATTGTTATGTAATGACTTTACCACGGCTCTATTGCGACCTTCCTACCCTGAGCTGTCAGCTTGAGCGCAGGTGTGGTGCTTTGACAGACAGGAAAGGGTCAGAAGATGACCTTGATGTGAATCCGATAAGAAAGTGAATTCCGGGTTTATAACAGTTGGTTCTCAGACGAGCGAAAGGGGTAGACATCTGTGATTTCAATTCTTAATTATTACGAGTCACCAACGGTGAAGTGAAAGCATTTTCGTCCTTTCAGTAAGCGACGGTATTAGAATCTTTATCAATTTACCAGAAAACTAAAACAACATAACGACAAGTCAAAAAATAATGCCATTTTGTTTATAGGGTAAAATTCAAGTTCATCGTTATATTTTTTTGGTGGAATTTTATTTCTTTCAGGAAGGAGAAAATGTCATCTATATTGACATTTTTAAATGTATCCCCTGTTGTAAATATATATATAATATATATATATTATATATATATATATATATATATATATATATGTGTGTGTTGTGTGTGTGTGTGTGTGTGTGTGTGTGTGTGGTATTCTATTAGAATGTGTTTAACAGTAAAAGGTCTTTGATAAGCTATGTATTTTGATTGTTTTCTAATTTAAGGTTTGACTTTCTTGTTAATATCATATCTGCTTTCTTGATTTATTATGCTATAACCATGATTGGATAATGGAAGCTACGAGAGTGAGTCAAAGTAATACTATTTTGTTTAGGACAGGTATGTTAAGTATCTGGTCGGCATCCTTAGTTCCAGATGTAGTAAGTAAGTAAGCAAGCCAATAAGAATCCGGTGTTATAGTATTCTTTGTAAGTCCGACGTCCAAGATAATCCAAATAGTGAGCCAAGGTTAAGAATCAGACCTCTATATGTACACCAACAGCAGCAGCAGCACTGCCAGTGATTGGACGTGGGGAATCTTTCTCAGGTCACGTGGTAGCCAACGAGTCTATATTTAGGAGTAGGCATCTATCACACGCCTTATATCACAAAATATTCCAACAAGGTATAATTTACCAACACAGAAACATGTATCATACATAAAAATTAAACTGGTCCGCTGTGTATCACATCCTTAGTTCTCTGTATAGTCACACTTTCTCTCAATAGCAATTTTCCACCTTCGAATGAGAGCATGTATCCCTGCCCCGTAAAATTCTGTCAACTCTTCTTTAAGCCAACGTTTCACAACAGATTTCACTTCCTCGTCACTGGAATAATGTTTGCCACTCAACCCCTCTTTCATGGGGCTGAAGAGATGATCGTCTGAAGGTGCTAAATCTTGTGAGTATGGAGGATGTGGTAAAGTTGTCCACCCGAATGAGGCGATTTTCTCCCTTGTCCTGATGCTTGTGTTTGCCCGAGCATTGTCATGCAGAAGGAGGACATTGCCGATTGGCAAGTTTGGTTTAAATTGTCGGATTCTTACTCTGAAACTCGTTAGGGTCTCAATGTCGGCCTTAGTTTTATAAAAAAAATGTTCATATGAAATAATGAAAACGACATTACTTTTTTTACTCACCCTCGTATTTTTATTCAAGGATTAAATGTGACGAGACTGAAAGGCAGCCCTATGTACAAGCGGATTCCCAGCCCCCACAAACAAAGCGCGTCAGGATATGTTTGGCCTGTGGCGAGCGGCTACGGATACTCGAACTCGCTACCTCCTCGTAGCTGAGGTGTTGTTAGTAGAGACCCAAATAAAGTATATCCGAATTTGCATAACCGCAGCCGAACGAGCAGAAATAAAGACGGACAGTCGCTGACAGGGCGAGTGAGGAAGAAATTGTTTTGACGGCAAGTGAAATCTGACGACTGCTATTTGAAGTGAGAGTGGCGTGTTCGTTAGGGAAAGGAATTGCATTTCGTTTGCTGGAGAGACTTTCAAAGGATTGATATTACCTTAAATTTTGGACCCTTTCAAAAGAGTAAATAAGTGTTATTCTATGTGTGTTAAATAAAACATAATCGACTTAGTTATTTTAGTTTCATGTAAATCCATATCGAAATACTATTTATATATTAAAAGTTTATATATACAAAATGATGCATTTAAAAAAATTCTAAAATTGTTTTCATTATTTAGATTCCTCGAACTGTTGTTATCATCATCATTGTTATATACGCAATGTGTCATGTGTTTCTTGTCGGAAACCTTCTTCTTGAACTCCGGGGGCTTTATGTCGTAATCAGAAACCTTTACGAAACTTCGAACCGAACCCTTTATTTAAAACATTGTGGTAGATTTTTCTCATTTTAACCATGACATGTGTTAAGCTACGTTAAGTATTCTTTTTTATTTCCACCTGTAGGGAGGATTGAACATGAAACCTTTATATTGAAAACAGTTTGTTCTATTCATTCTTGATGGGTACTAAAAATTCATTTTTTAAATACATTTTTGTAAACTCGTTTTCGTCTATCAAACCCATAGTCAGGGTGGACCTGTGAATAATGGCGATGAAGGGGTACTCCACACTTCCCAGATTTCAAGGACTTCACCATTCGATGCACTTTACCATCATACCAAGGTCACTAAGATCTTCAGCTATCGCCTTCTGGTACATATATGATAAAAAGGGTTGGAGGTCTGCCATGAGGGCAATAGGGTCGGGATGATCATATTCGGGCTGGAGATTGATGTGACCAGCCGATTGATCGGGGGAACCTCTCAAACCGCCTGTCTAGCTTAAGTAGGTTCCAAACAAGAGTGTTGCAAGTTATGGACAGCTCAGCCACTAGGAATATATCCTTAAGCATCAAGCGTCGCCACACTCGGTCAACAGGTAGCCTCATTTGGGGTTCTTACCCTTCTAGAGAGGTGTAGTCGAACTATTCAGCAGCCCCAGCCGAGAGGGTGGTTAAAAGGGTCTGTTGGTCGGTGCTACTCATGCGCCGAGTTGGTGGAACCCGAAACTTGCGATTCCTCGTGGGGACCTCTACCGACTGATTATATATATATATATATATATATATATATATATATATATATATAGTGGAAGTGCGTGTGTAATAGTTAAAGTCATGGGAAATGGACTCGTCGCCCCGAGTTCAAATCCTGACTGTGATAATTGCATTTCGCTTAGCATTTCGCTTAGCGCTAATACCCTTGGGAAAGGTATGGTCTCTTTAACCTCGGTTATGCAACCGGTCTAGGAGAAGAAAAACTCTGATTCAAACCTATTGAACTCGCTTAAGAAATTGACCTCGTGTCACATCCTGCTCGTGCGGAGGAGTTAGTATATATATATATATATATATATATATATATATATATATACTAAAAATATATAATGAAATATATATAATGAAAAAGGTGACTTACCTGTGAATATGGTCACGATGGCTAGTTGATGCAAAATTCAGAAAGGTAAGTCAGCGATATAACAAATACAAAGTGCTCAATACTTTAGTAAAGCAAATTTATTACAATATAGGTACAAGTGATAACCTACTCGAGTTTAACCATAAGGATCTTCAGTGTTAAATCCACTGAATTAATCAAGATATTGTGTTTTGAATTTGAATCCAGCGTTCATAGAATACTTTCTCATAACGAACCGTTTATCGCGTATTGTAATATATATATATATATATATATATATATATATGTGTGTGTGTGTGTGTGTGTGTGTGTGTAAGAAAGATTCTGTGTCTCTGTATGTTTGTTTGTACAACACACGTCCTTTTATAAAGGAAAATTACGGAAGACCAATAAAGCACAAAGTTCAATAAAATCTGCCCCCTATTCTTGTCCGGCATGAGGTTAAAAAACTGTTTTACCCTCATTTTACATAATAAAAACTAAATAAAATATAGGTGTATAATTCAATGATACTTTAAAAGAAAAATTGTTACAAATGATTACAAAACAAATTAATAAAGTATAAAATATGATAAAAAGCAAATAAAAATATGTAAACAAGAACAAAGTAAGATAATAAAACAAACATATATATTTACCAACCCTTCTGCACGAGCAGGATGTGACACAAGGTCAATTTCTTAAGCGGAGTTCAACAGGTTTGAATTTAGAGTTTTCCTTCTCCTAGACCGGTTGCCTAACCAAGGTTAAAGAGTCCAGTCTGCCCTGCTATTTATCCATAGCAGGAGGGAGAGTAGGATTCATACCTTTCCCAAGGGTATTAGCGCAAAGTGAAATGCAATTACAACATCCAGGATTTGAACTCGGGGCGAAGAGTCGATTTTCCATGACTTTAACCATTACACCACACGTTTCCAGCATAAAACAAACATATGTAATTGTATAATGAGAAACTGGCTCGTGTGAACGACGCTTTAAAAAAATTGGATTTTCGAAAGAAGTGATTGTTGATGTTGCTGGAGGACAACACTGTGTTATTGTGTCAAAAACTGGGAAGTTCTTCAAGATTTCGTGTCTACTTCAGATTCTCTCTTATTTCTTGTTCCATCCAAACGTTCATCATCATTGGTGTCAATAAAGTAATAGCACTCTACAGTGGAGATCCCTTGTGTTACTTAGTGTTAGGTAGAATCCTTGGGTTCCTTTAAACTTTTATAAAGGGCAGTTGGTGCGTATGTGTGCCCGGATGAAAATAAAAAAATAAAACATTTAAAGACAAAGTAAATATATATATATATATATATATATATATATATATATATATATAAAGTGAGTAAAGTCGTCCGGGAGGACTAATGTCGGTATCAGCCATGCAACAAGAGAGTCTATCGCCTTTTCAATAGCGCTAGACAAAGGAGATTATTTTAGCGTCTGAGGTGGGGCGCCACACCTACCATCATCTCCTTACTTTTTACCGCACAGATCCCTGTGCTACTCATACGCTGAGTTGTCGATGGCGGGTATCGAACTAGGAACCTTGTGGTTTCTAGCCGAACGTTCTACCAACTGAGCTAACCCGGCCCTACACATTGAATATCACCGTTACTTGAGTTTATGTACAAACATTATGAAGATTTGATTTATAGTATTATCTGCGTTATTCGGACTATTGTCCTCATTTTCATTGTTATCTTTACAACGTTTCGGCTACAGATAACAATGAAAATAAGGACAATAGTCCGAATAACGCGGATAATACAAATTCTCAAGCCTCATCTCAAACCTTCGGAGAAATTTGATTTATATTCGAAGATACTTAAAGATTAAAATACACATAGAAATGTTTAAAAGTTTTGAATTCCTAGTTTTTCCTTCTCCTAGAGATGTTGCCTAACAAAGGTTAGTAAATAGAATTTTCATCTGCTGAGTAGTACAATATTCAGACTCATCTCAATCCTTCAGAGAAATCTGATTTATACGCGAAGATATTTAAAGATTAAAATACACATAGAAATGTTTAAAACTTTGAATTCTTAGTTTTTCCTTCTCCTAGAGTTGTTGCCTAACAAGGGTTAATAAATAGAATTTTCATCTGCTGAGTAGCACAATCTTCCGACAGGAGATTCTCCTGTTGTTACAGGTAGTTACATGTATAAGAATGTGAGAAATCAATTTTAGTTTTTTGTTTTTTTTGTTGTTTTGTTTTTTTTCTGTTTGTTATTTTTTTGCACGGATTGAATCTGAGCATCTGAGCGCATTAATTTCATTGGCAGTGTTTGATTTTTTCGTGTTTTGTTGTTATTAATACATCCATCAATCCATCAATCTATACACACTTATATTCATGTATCTATCTTTATTGGAATATAAAGTTGCATACATCTAAGTATGTGTAGATAACTTCATAAAAAGATAACGTACATTATACGTATATAATTATTTACACCACATCTATTCGGATAGATCCATGCAGATTTATATATCAATTTCCTTTTTTTCGGTTAGGGGGCACATTTATATCTCAATATGTCTATGCATATTATATATATATATATAATATATATATATATATATATATATATATATATATATACGTATTATTACACGTGTATATGTATGTGAAAATGTACATGTATGTATGTATATACATATTTATATATATATAGAAGTATTATCAAGACTATATACATATATATATATATATATATATATATATATATATATATCTGCTTAGGTAATTATATATCTTTTGATAACTTGATAATTACATGGACAGAAATATAGATATATACATTAATTCGTATATACAAAAATACACAACTATATATATATATATATATATATATATATACATATGTATGTATATATATGTATGTATATATATATATATGTATATATATACATATGTATGTATACATATATATATGTATGTATACGTATATATACATGTTTGTATGTGTATATATATATGTATATATTTATATGTGTATATATATGTATATATTTGTATATGTATATATATGTATATGTATATAAGTTTGTATGTATGTATACGTATATATATATGCATAGGTATATATATATATATATATATATATATATATATATGTATGAATGTATATATATATATATATATATATATATATATATGAATGTATGTATATCTATATATGAACAAATATGCGTAAATTGATAATATATATATATATATATATATATATATATGAGTTTACATACGCACACACACATGAATATATATATATATATATAATATATATATATATATATATATATATATAGGTGTTACAATATTTAATATTAATCGACACTCTTGCTCTCTGTATTTTCTTGTTTTGTGTTTATCGCAATTTGATGGTAATTTTGTCCTCCTTGCATTTATTTATATCATATTTGTTTGTTTATTTGTCGAAAAGGTTTTGTTGGCGTCTTATCATTCTCACTTTTTCCCGCCATTATGCCTATAATGGAGATATGGCGACCCTCCCCGACCTGAAACCCATTAACTTTTTTTTGCTTCTTTTTCTTTTCGTGTGTCGAATGGTGTACATTAGGAAAATCTATTATTCGCATTAATACACTGATCAGGGGTTGATAGGAGATATTATTTTCTGTGAATTCGACAGGGAGAGAGCAATTCTAGCAATGGATGGGTGGGGCATTGGATAGGGGGGTGTCAATGGGGAGGGCTCTAATTCACGTTTGATTAATGTTGTTGACTCTTTAATAAAAAAAATAAAAAAAATCTGGCCCTGTAATTTCCATCAGAGCCATTAGTAAAAAGCGTCAAGCCCCTCCCTTTTAATCTCCCTCTCTCTTTTTTATCTCTCTCTCTCTCTCTCTCTCTCTCTCTCTCTCTCTCTCTCTCTCAGACACACACTTTCTCTCTCTTTCCTCTCTCTCTCTCTCTCTCTCTCTCTCTCTCTCTCTCAATCACTCACTCACTCATTCTGATTTCTCTTTCTCCAACTCTCTTTGTATTTCTTATCTTTATCTATCTCTTTTACACACACACTCTCTTTCTCTGCCCCTGTCTTTTGCTTTTTCAGTATCTCTCTCTCTCTCTCTCTTCTCTCTCTCTCTCTTCTCTCTTTTCCCTCTCTCTCTCTCTCTTTCTTTTTCAATTTGACTCTTCTTTCTCTCTCTGTCTCTCTTCTATTTCTCTTTTTCCTTCTCTATCTTTATCTATCTCTTTGATACTCTCTACCTCTTCCTACTCCCCAATCATCCCTCTAATTCTCTTTAACTCTTTCTGTCTTTATCTATCTATCTATCTATCTATCTATCTAATTCTCTGACACACACTCTCTATATCTTCACACTCTCTGTATTTCTTTCTCACTATTTATCTCTCTAGCTCTCTATGACTCTCTCTCTCTCTCTTCTCCCTCTCTCTCCCTCTTTCTCTCTCTCTTCTCTCTCTCTTTCTCTATCTCTCTCTTCCCACATATCCCTTTATGTTTGATACCACTCTCTAACTTTTCCTCCTCTCCACCCCTTCTCTCTCTGTATCTCTCTCTTTCTCTCTCTCCTCTCTCTCTCTCTTTCTCTCTCTCTTCTCTCTCTCTGACTCTCTATCTCTCTCTCCTCCTCTCTCTATTTTTCTATTTCTATCTATCTAACTGAGTCTTTTACTTTTTCTCTCTTTCTTCCTCTATCTCTCTTGAGAATTGAGGTAAACGTACAAACATAGGTAAATAGATAGATAGTTAGAGATAGGTGAATATATATATATATATATATATATATATAATATATATATATATATATATGAGAGAGAGAGAGAGGAGAGAGAGAGAGAGAGACAGATAAAGAAAATGAGGAAAACGTTACAAAGATAGGTAAATAGATAGGATATTCAGATAGATAGATAGAGTAGATAGAGAGAGAGAGAGAGAGGAGAGAGAGAGAGAGAGGAGAGAGAGAGAGAGAGAGAGAGGAGAGAGATGAGGAAACGTAAAAAAAGAGAAGAGAAATGAAATGTATGAAGATATAATGATGAAATATGATGATTATAGATGAAAATAGAATACATAAAGAGAAAAGGAGAATTGAAGCTAGTATTTTTTATATATATATATATATATATATATATATATATATATATATATGTCTGTGTGTGTGTGTGTGTGTGTGTGTGTGTGTGTTTCGTTAAACTGTACTGACGATTCTTGTCGGACGAGTTTTTGTTCGATCTTTTTTCATTTTTTACTAGCTCCCACTACCAATTCCACGTTACTGATCGTTGATTTAAAGACAACGAGACACCGGAAACATCCCATCAGTTTCAACCTGAAGATGGCAGATAGGCATGACGAAAGCGCTCGTAAAGACCTTTGGTGATTGCACCAGTTTCACCCTGACATTAAAGATGGCCAAAAAATTAGAAAGGATCGAACAAAAACTCGTCCGATAAGAATCGTCAGTACAGTTTAATGAAACATGTTTAAAAGAAAAAATGCTGCCAACAAACACACACACACACACACCACACACACAATATATATATATATACTATATATATATATATATATATAATAATATATTAATTTGCGAAAATTCTTTGGTCGCTACTAAATAGTTTTGTTTCAATTGGGGAAAGTAGGTCACTAATTAGGATTGAGCCTATTTTAGTTAAGACCACCCAAGCAGAATTTAACATTGAATTCAGAGTTATCCTTCTCCTAGACTGTTACCTAACCAAGGTTATAAATCGCCCAGTCTGCGCTACTTTAACCCATAGCTGGAGGGGGAGTAGTTAGATTCATACCTTTCCCAGGATATTAGCGCTATTTGAACTGTAGCTTCGTCCAGGATTTGAATTCGGGTCGACGAGTCCATTTCTACGACTCTAACCATTAGACCAGACGCGTCGCTAATTCTTATTCCCTAAAATATCCGTTCATTTTTTTTTAAGATGGGCGACAATTTGACAACCAATGCAAAATCACTTATGTGACCAACCCAGAATCTGATTCCTTATCTTATAATTCACGTCGGCTTTTACAAATGTTCCTTTTAATATAGATATACTTTGATAAACAGCTGTGCGTGTTCGTGTCAACAGCATCTATTTTCAAAATGATTATACTGTCATACGCTAACGAGCAAACACGAACATTGATGTACACATTTATCTGCAAACACATAGCCCCATATAAATACAGAAACACTAATTGTTACGGTTTTTGTGGCCATTTTAAGCATCAAGGGAGAGCACTTTACTGTGGAGATCCTTTGTGTTAAGCAGAACCTTCGTTGTTCCTTGTGTCCCTTACTGTTAGGTAAAAGGATTTGGTTAGACGCCAAGTCTTGGTTGCAGGTCCGACCGTCAATATTGAATACGTGCAAATGAACGGCTTTCACGATCGGCGAAATAAGTAGTCAAACTAACAAGTATTCGAGATGTTGATTGGCTAGCCTTTAATCCACGCGCCCACGTAGAGTCTATAAGTTTAAGTGGTGGGTTCCAGCTCAGTTATATACCGAAATAATAGGGCACCTCCTGTAGCATAATGGTTAGCAAGCTCGCTTTCCAGACCATTGTTAGTGAGTTCGATTCTCACTGGGTGCCCCTTACATTCGGCCTTGTGCCATATCTAAGCGAAGCTTAGTAAATAACTATATACCGAAATAATAGGGCACCTCACGTGTGTAATGGTTAGCAAGCTCGCTTCGCAAACCATTGTTAGTGAGTTCGATTCTCATTGGAGCCCCATACTTCTGGCCTTGTGCCATATCTAAGCTCAGCTTAGTAAATTATAAAAAATAGGGCACCTCACGTGGTGTAATGGTTAGCAAGCTCGCTTCGCAACCATTGTTAGTGAGTTCGATTCTCATTGGGAGCCCCATACTTCTGGCCTTGTGCCATATCTAAGCTCAGCTTAGTAAATAACTATATACGAAAGGGCACCACGTGGTGTAATGGTTAGCAAGCTCGCTTCGCAAACCATTGTTAGTGAGTTCGATTCTCATTGGGCCCCATACTTCTGGCCTTGTGCCATATCTAAGCTAAGCTTAGTAATAACTATATACAGAAATAAAGGCACCTCACGTGGTGTAATGGTTAGCAAGCTCGCTTCGCAAACCATTGTTAGTGAGTTCGATTCTCATTGGGCCCCATACTTCTGGCCTTGTGCATATCTAAGCTAAGCTTAGTAAATAACTATATACGAAAGGCACCCACGTGGTGTAATGGTTAGCAAGCTCGCTTCGCAAACCATTGTTAGTGAGTTCGATTCTCATTGGGAGCCCATACTTCTGGCCTTGTGCATATCTAAGCTAAGCTTAGTAAATAAATATATAAAAGGGCACCCACGTGGTGTAATGGTTAGCAAGCTATTCGCAACCATTGTTAGTGAGTTCGATTCTCACTGGGCGCCCATACTTCTGGCCTTGTGCTATATCTAAGCAAAGCTTAGTAAATAACTATATACAGAAACACAGGCACCCGACGTTGTGTAATGGTTAGCAAGCTTGATTCGCAAACCATTGTTAGTGAGTTCGATTCTCATTGGGAGCCCCATACTTCTGGCCTTGTGCCATATCTAAGCTAAGCTTAGTAAATAACTATATACAGAAACCAGGCACCCACGTTGTGTAATGGTTAGCAAGCTTGATTCGCAAACCATTGTTAGTGAGTTCGATTCTCATTGGGCGCCCCACACTTCTGGCCTTGTGCCATATCTAAGCTAAGCTTAGTAAATAACTATATACAGAAACACCAGGCACCCGACGTTGTGTAATGGTTAGCAAGCTTGATTCGCAAACCATTGTTAGTGAGTTCGATTCTCATTGGGAGCCCCACACTTCTGGCCTTGTGCCATATCTAAGCTAAGCTTAGTAAATAACTATATACAGAAAACAGGGCACCCACGTGTGTAATGGTTAGCAAGCTTATTCGCAAACCATTGTTAGTTTCGATTCTCATGGGCGCCCCATTTCTGATATCTAAGCTAAGCTTAGTAAATAACGCTTGGTTTGCGAATCAGCTTGCTAACCATCCATATAGTTATTTACTAAGCTTTGCTTAGATATGCACAAGGCCAGAAGTGTGGGCGCCCAGTGAGAATCGAACTCACTAACAATGGTTTGCGAATCAAGCTTGCTAACCATTACACACGTGGGTGCCTGTGTTTCTGTATATATTATTTACTAAGCTTAGCTTAGATATGGCACAAGGCCAGAAGTGTGGGGCGCCCAATGAGAATCGAACTCACTAACAATGGTTTGCGAATCAAGCTTGCTAACCATTACACAACGTCGGGTGCCTGGTGTTTCTGTATATAGTTATTTACTAAGCTTAGCTTAGATATGGCACAAGGCCAGAAGTATGGGGCTCCAATGAGAATCGAACTCACTAACAATGGTTTGCGAATCAAGCTTGCTAACCATTACACAACGTCGGGTGCCTGGTGTTTCTGTATATAGTTATTTACTAAGCTTAGCTTAGATATGGCACAAGGCCAGAAGTATGGGGCTCCAATGAGAATCGAACTCACTAACAATGGTTTGCGAAGCGAGCTTGCTAACCATTACACACGTGGGTGCCTTTTTTTATATAGTTATTTACTAAGCTTTGCTTAGATATAGCACAAGGCCAGAAGTATGGGGCGCCCAATGAGAATCGAACTCACTAACAATGGTTTGCGAATAGCTTGCTAACCATTACACACGTGGGTGCCTTTTTTCTGTATATAGTTATTTACTAAGCTTAGCTTAGATATGCACAAGGCCAGAAGTATGGGGCTCCCCAATGAGAATCGAACTCACTAACAATGGTTTGCGAAGCGAGCTTGCTAACCATTACACACGTGGGTGCCTTTTTTCTGTATATAGTTATTTACTAAGCTTAGCTTAGATATAGCACAAGGCCAGAAGTATGGGGCTCCCAATGAGAATCGAACTCACTAACAATGGTTTGCGAAGCGAGCTTGCTAACCATTACACCACGTGAGGTGCCCTATTTTTCGGTATATAGTTATTTACTAAGCTTAGCTTAGATATGGCACAGGCCAGAAGTATGGGGCTCCCAATGAGAATCGAACTCACTAACAATGGTTTGCGAAGCGAGCTTGCTAACCATTACACCACGTGAGGTGCCTATTTTTCGGTATATAGTTATTTACTAAGCTTAGCTTAGATATGGCACAAGGCCAGAAGTATGGGGCTCCAATGAGAATCGAACTCACTAACAATGGTTTGCGAAGCGAGCTTGCTAACCATTACACCACGTGAGTGCCTATTTTTCGGTATATAGTTATTTACTAAGCTGAGCTTAGATATGGCACAAGGCCAGAAGTATGGGGCTCCCAATGAGAATCGAACTCACTAACAATGGTTGGCGAAGCGAGCTTGCTAACCATTACACCACGTGAGGTGCCCTATTATTTCGGTTATAGTTATTATACTAAGCTTCGCTAGATATGGCACAAGGCCGATGTAAGGGCCCCCAGTGAGAATCGAACTCACTAACATGGTCTGGAAAGCGAGCTTGCTAACCATTATGCTACAGGAGGTGCCCTATTATTTCGGTATATAAGCTGAGCTGGAACCCACCACTTAAACTTATAGACTCTACGTGGGCGCGTGG
>CM042169.1:40038539-40043819 GCA_023376005.1 Doryteuthis pealeii
CTATGAAAAAGGCGATAGACTCTCTTGTTGCATGGCTGATACCGAATTAGTCCTCCCGGACGACTTTACTCACTTTTATATATATATATATATATATATTATATATATATATATTTTACTTTGTCTTTAAATGTTTTATTTTTTAATTTTCATCCGGGCACACATAGCACCAACTGCCCTTTATAAAAGTTTAAGGAACCCAAGGATTCTACCTAACACTAAGTAAGCACAAGGGATCTCCACGTAGAGTGCTATTTATTTATTGACACCAATGATGATGAACGTTTGGATGGAACAGAAATAAGAAGAATCTGAAGTAGACACGAAATCTTGAAGAACTTCCCAGTTTTTGACACAATAACACAGTGTTTGTCCTCCAGCAACATCACAATCACTTCTTTCGAAAATCCAATTTTTTAAAGCGTCGTTCAACGAGCCAGTTTCTCATTATAAAAGCAATTACATATGTTTGTTTTATGCTGGAAACGTGTGGTGTAATGGTTAAAGTCATGGAAAATCGACTCTTCGCCCCGAGTTCAAATCCCTGGTGTTGTAATTGCATTTCACTTTGCGCTAATACCTCTTGGGAAAGGGTATGAATCCTACTCTCGCTCCTGCTATGGATAAATAGAGGGGCAGACTGGATCTTTTAACTTGGTTAGGAACCGGTTCTAGGAGAAGGAAAACTCTAAATTCAAACCTGTTGAACTCCGCTTAAGAAATTGACCTTTGTGTCCACATCCTGCTCGTGCAGAAGGGTTGGTAAATATATTGTTTGTTTTATTATCTTACTTTGTTCTTGTTTACATATTTTTATTTGCTTTTTATCATATTTTAATACTTTATTAATTTGTTTTGTAATCATTTGGTAACAATTTTTCTTTTAAAGTATCATTGAATTATACACTATATTTTATTTAGTTTTTATTATGTAAAATGAGGGTAAAACAGTTTTTTAACCTCATGCCGGACAAGAATAGGGGGGCAGATTTTATGAACTTTGTGCTTTATTGGTCTTCCGTAATTTTCCTTTATAAAAGGACGTGTGTTGTACAAACAAACATACAGAGACACAGAATCTTTCTTACACACACAACCACACACACACACAATATATATATATATAATATGATATATATATATTACAATACGCGATAAACGTTCGTTATGAGAAGTATTCTATGAACGGCTGGATTCAATTCAAAAACAGATATCTTTGATTAATTCAGTGGATTTAACACTGAAGATCCTTATGGTTAAACTCGAGTAGGTTATCACTTGTACTATATTGTAATATTTGCTTTACTAAAGTATTGAGCATTTGTATTTTTAATATCGCTGACTTACCTTTCTGAATTTTGGCATCAACTAGCAAATGTGACATATTCCAAGGTAAGTCACCTTTTTCATTATATATATTTTCATTATATATTTTTTAGTATATATTATAGATATATAGTTATAATATATATATATATATATACTATACTAAACGTCCTCCGCACGAGCAGGATGTGACACGAGGTCAATTTCTTAAGCGGAGTTCAATAGGTTTGAATTCAGAGTTTTCTTCTCCTAACCGGTTGCATAACCGAGGTTAAAGAGACCATACCTTTCCAAGGGTAAATTAGCGCTAGAGCGAAATGCTAAGCGAAATGCAATTATCACAGTCGGATTTGAACCTCGGGCGACGAGTCCATTTCCCATGACTTAACTATTACCCACGCACTTCCACTATATATAGTATATATATATATATATACATATTATTATATATATATGATATAGTCGGTAGAGGTCCCACGAGGATCGCAAGTTTCGGGTTTCACCAACTCGGCGCATGAGTAGCACCGACCAACAGACCCTTTTAACCACCCTCTGGCTGGGGGGGGGCTGCTGAATAGTTCGGCTACCCTCTCTAGAAGGTAGAACCCCAAATGAGGCTACCTGTACCGAGAGTGTGGCGACGCTTGTGATGCTTAAGGATATATTCCTAAGTGCTGAGCTGTCCATTAACTTCAACACTCTTGTTTGGAACCTAACTTAGCTAGACAGGCGTTTGAGAGGTTCCCCGATCAATCGCTGTCCACATCAATCTCCAGCCCGAATATGATCATCCGACCCCTAGTTGCCCTTCATGGCAGACCTCAACCCTTTTTATCATATATGTGCCAGAAGGCGATGACTGAAGATCTTAGTGACCTTGGTATGATGGTAAAGTGCATCCAATGGTGAAGTCCTTGAAATCTGGAAAGTGTGGAGTACCCCTTCATCGCCATTATTCACAGGTCCACCCTGACTATGGGTTTGAAGACGAAAATGAGTTTACAAAAATGTATTTAAAAAATGAATTTTTAGTACCCATCAAGAATGAATAGAACAAATGTTTTCGATATAAAGGTTTCATGTTCAATCCTCCCTACAGGTGGAAATAAAATAGAATACTTAACGTAGCTTAACACATGTCATGGTTAAAATGCGAAAAATCTACCACAATGTTTTAAATAAAGGGTTCGGTTCGAAGTTTCGTAAAGGTTTCTGATTACGACATAAAGCCCCGGAGTTCAAGAAGAAGGATTCCGACAAGAAACACATGACACATTGCGTATATAACAATGATGATGATAACAACAGTTCGAGGAATCTAAATAATAAAAACAATTTTAGAAATTTTTTTAAATGCATCATTTTGTATATAAAACTTTTAATATATAAATAGTATTTCGATACAGATTTACATGAAACTAAAATAACTAAGTCGATTATGTTTTATTTAACACACATAGAATAACACTTATTTAATCTTTTGAAAGGGTCCAAAAATTCAAGGTAATATCAATCCTTTGAAAGTCTCTCCAGCAAACGAAATACAATTCCTTTCCCAACCGAACACGTCACTCTCACTTCAAATAGCAGTCGTCAGATTTCACTTGCCGTCAAAACAATTTCTTCCTCACTCGCCCTGTCAGCGACTGTCCGTCTTTTTTCTGCTCGTTCGGCTGCGGTTATGCAAATTCGGATATACTTTATTTGGGTCTCTACTAACAACCTCAGCTACGAGGAGTAGCGAGTTCGAGTATCTGTATCCGCTCGTCACCCCCTCGCACAGGCCAAACATTCCTGACACGATTTTTTGTGGGGGCTGGGAATCCGCTTGTACATAGGGCTGCCTTTCAGTCTCGTCACATTTAATCCTTGAATAAAAATACGAGGGTGAGTAAAAAAAGTAATGTCGTTTTCATTATTTCATATGAACATTTTTTTATAAAACTAAGGCCGACATTGAGACCCTAACGAGTTTCAGAGTAAGAATCCGACAATTTAAACCAAAACTTGCCAATCGGCAATGTCCTCCTTCTGCATGACAATGCTCGGGCAAACACAAGCATCAGGACAAGGGAGAAAATCGTTTATTCGGGTGGACAGCTTTACCACATCCTCAATACTCACAAGAGTTAGCACCTTCAGACTATCATCTCTTCGGTCCCATGAAAGAGGGGTTGAGTGGCAAACATTATTCCAGCAACGAGGAAATGAAATCTGTAAAAGTTGGCTTAAAGAAGAGTTGACAGAATTTTACGGGGCGGGGATACATGCTCGCATTCGAAGGTGGAAAATTGCTATTGAGAGAAAGTGTGACTATACAGAGAACTAAGGATGTGATACACAGCCGACCAGTTTCATTTTGATGTATGATACATGTTTCTGTGTTGGTAATTAACCTGTTTGGAATATTTTGTGATATATAGGGCGTGTGATAGATGCTACTCCTAAATATAGACTCGTTGACTACCACGTGACCTGAGAAAGATTCCACTGTCCAATCACTGGCAGTGCTGCTGCTGCTGTTGGTGTACATATAGAGGTCTCATTCTTATTCTTGGCTCATTGCTATTTGGATTATCTTGGACGTCGGACTTACAAAGAATACTATAACACCGGATTCTTATTGGCTTGCTTACTTACTTACTACATCTGGAACTAAGGATGCGCGACCAGATACTATAACATACCTGTCTAAACCAAAATAGTATTACTTTGACTCACTCTCGTGAACTTCCATTATCCAATCATGGTTATAGCATTAATAAATACAAAGAAAGCGATATGACTAATTAAACAAAGAGAAGTCACCCTTAAATTAGAAAACCCATCAAATACATTAGCTTAGTTCAAAGACCTTGTGTTACTGTTAAAACACATTCTAATAGATACACACAACACACACAGCACACATCAGTGCAGGCAGACACACACACAAGTTCTACACACACATATAATATATATATATATATATATATATATATATATATTATATATATATATATATATTTACAACAGGGGATACATTTAAAAATGTCAATATGATGACATTTTTCTCCTTCCGAAAGAAATAAAATTCCACCGAAAAAACTATAACGATGAAACTTGAATTTTCTTACCCCTATAAACAAAATGGCATATATTTTTTGACTTGTCGTTATGTTGTTTTAGTTTTCTGGTAAATTGAATAAAGATTCTATACCGTTCGCTTACTGAAAGGACGAAAATGCTTTCACTTCACCGTTGGTGACTCGTAATATTAAGAATTGAAATCACGATAGTCTACCCCTTCTGCATCGTCTGAGAAGCACTGTTATAGTGCCAACACATAACCCGGAATTCATGTTCTATAGATTTCACATAAGGTCATCTTCTGAACCTTTCCTCGTTTTGTCAGCATCCCACACTGCGCCTCAAGCTGACAGCTCGAGGCAGGTAGAAGGTGGCTAGCGCCAAATGAAGGAGCCGTGCGTACACACGTCATTAACATAACAATGTAGAGCTCGTCCAGTTCAGAGGCAGTTCTGAAATGTAAGTGATTACTGAATATTATGTCTGATGCTGACAGGAACGCCGCGTGGGGACACTACAGAATATGCTAACCTACTGTCAGTTCACTAGTCCCTGCCTTTACCTCTCCTCTTTCTCTCCGCTTATATTATAGTAAGTTATAACTATAGTATCTAGCGAGATATATAGTAGTATATATATATATGTGTGTTGTGTGTGTGTGTGTGTTGTGTTGACGACATGATGTTTAATAAAGCGTTATTTATTTATTTAGATATTCAATAAAATGACGGATTATTTTTTCGATTCACTAAATTCAGTTTCCAAACAAATATTGGGATATACGGGATCACGGGTTTAAAATGGAAGATGCCAACTTTATTTGGCGTTTTAAGATGAGGTATGTACTTATCCTTGCAATATTTGAATGATCAAAGGACGCCACAG
>CM042169.1:40043919-40063919 GCA_023376005.1 Doryteuthis pealeii
AAGAATGCGAAGAAAGAAGAGAGATAAACAACAGCTGTTGACTGATAGGTCAATTTCTGCTGTTTGCTGACGCAAGAATCCTTTAGTAAATTGTGTCATTTTGCTGGCAAGCTGACGAAACAAAGAGAGCTTAGGCAAAGGTATCTGTTCGGCGTTATGGGCATATCTACGCGCTTGTAGAACGTTGTCTTATCGTACGGTGCTTGGGTTGTTAGTGATGTTATATCAAATGCACGCAAAGGGATCTATCTATTTTGGAACGCAAGGCCGATTCCTCCAAGATCCGAGTAAGAAAGCCTTGAAAGAATAAAAAATGTATTAGTAGTTGGGGAAAAAAGGGAGTAAAAAGAAAAAAACTAGTAAGAACAAAATAAAAATGAGTGAGAAACAAACGACTGAGAATTAAGACTCCGGAAACCTTAATCACCAAAATGGAAAGAAACGAGGAATAAGAAGTTAAGAAATGTCTGCAAAAGAATTCGGTTCAAGAAAGAAGCAGTGAAAAAAAAAAAGAAAAAAAGAAATAATAGATAGAGAGATAGGTAGGTAGATACATACATATATCCATACTTACGTCACACTCGCACGCACACACACATATATATATACATACATATATCCATACTTACACACACATACAATACATTATATAATGTAATACATAAATGTATCCTTAATTATATACAACACACATATATGTGAGTGTGTGTGTGTATTGTAAGTATGGATATATGCAGTATTTACATGTATATATATGTATGTGTGTGTAAGTATGTATGTATGTATGTATATATATATATATATGTATATGTTGTGTGTGCGTGTGTATGTGTGCAGTATGGATATATGTATTTATCTACATATATATATATGTGTGTGTGTGTGTGTGTGTGTGTGTTTGTGTGTGCGTGTTTGTATATATATATATATTATTATAATATATATAATATATATATATATAATATATAGAGAGAGAGAGAGAGAGAGATTTAAACATTTGTTTTGGATGAAACAAGAAATCACAGTGCTCAACACAAAATTTGTAGGAGCTTTTATTTATTTGCTGAATTTTTTAAATATAAACAGTTTTCATAACCAACTTTACGATCCATAAACATAACAATACAAAATCTCTTCAAAGAAACACCAGTAGCAACCTGACGATGGTGAAATAACCTGAAACTGGGTAGTTGCTTATGAAAAACTTTTATATTTAAAAAATTCAGCAAATAAATAAATATATATATATTAATATATATATATATATATATTATTTATATATAGTGTCTGTAACAGTAGAATTAGTATGTTATCTAAGACAGCGGAGTGTGTTTAAACATAGAACTAGAATAATTGTCTAGAAACTATAAGGTGCCTAGTTCGATACCGGCCCTCGCCAACTCAGCGTACGAATAGCACAGGGATCTGTGCACTAAAGTAAGGAGCTGCTGGTAAGTGTGGGGCTCCACCTCAGATGCAAAAAGATTCTCCTTCGTTTAGCGCCAGTGAAAAGGGGATAGACTCCCGCGCTGATTAGCTAATACGACTTTAGTCCACCCAACGAATTTTACTTTTTTAATATATATTATATATATATATATATATATATATATATGTAATGGAAAAAAACATATATATATATATATATATATATATATATATATATATTTCTATTTTCTACACCGCCGACGGATTTATTTCAATTTTTCCACCAATTTTATGCATATATATATATATATATTATATATATATATATAATATGGAGATGAGAGAGAGAGGAGAGAGAGAGAGGAGAGAGAGAGAAGAGAGAGATAGTTGTGTGTGTGTTTTCTATTTTCTTCATAGTGATGAACTATTTCATATTTTTTCCACAATTTTCTTCATATATATATATATATATATATATATAATATATATATAATATATTCACTGTTGTTTTTATAGTTGTTCATTATGGTAGAAAACTGTAAAAAACAACATTTGGAAAAAGGAGCAATCCGTGAACAACAAAATGATAGAATACAAAACAGGTCTGAGAGAAACCTTAATAGAAAGCAAAAACCCGAGAAAACAAAAAACAAAAAAAAACAAAACAAAGAAACCCCACATACTAAGCCACAATGCAAATAAAGTGTAAATTAGCGCCCTGTTTTGTAACCCTCACACAACTAAACACATTTCCGCCAAAGTCCAGCATTCCTTCGTCATTCATTTCTTTTATATCTTATGCTTCTCCTCGCTTTCCTTTCATATTTTCCCGGCTTGAGTTTAGTTCTTTTGTTTTTATTTCAATTTCCTTTCTTTATCACCAGGACGCGTTACCGCGACCGTTAACGTCATTCAGGACTCCCTGTTTTCTAGGGTCTGCAATCGACCTGCACAATTCCCTAGTCACAGTTTTTAGCGATTCATCAACCTTATCCTAAAATCGATAACAAATACCAACGCCTAATCACTAGAAATTGATCAAATTTTTGTCGTTTTTTTGTTACGGCTTTCCATTGATTTCATTCCTTATTCAGTATTCTTCTTAGCGTCGTGGTTCGGAAGCTAGTCTCACTGAAAAGCGGGTTCGATCTTTCCTGAATGCCCCATACTTTTTTGACGTGACTATCCAGCCAACTGCATTGCTGCAATCGGCTAGAATACTCAGAAGAGTCCTGGAGACCTGAGGAGACTTATTGTCACTCATACTCCAGTGAAAGACCATCAGCTAACGCTGTTGTGAAAAACTCACAAGGAGTGAAGTAATAATAATATACGACTGGGTTGGGAAGGTGATCCACTGGGAATTATGCAAAAAATTAAATTTTGACCATACAACAAAATGGTATATGCATAAACCAGAATCTGTTCTTGAGAACGAAACGCATAAAATTCTCTGGGACTTTGAGATAAAAACGGATCACCTTATCCCAGCAAGAATACCAGACCTAGTGCTGATTAACAAAAAAGAAAGAACTTGTCAACTGGTGAATTTTGCAGTTCCAGCAGATCACAGGGTGAAGCTAAATGAAAATGAAAAAATGGACAAATACTTGGACCTTGCCAGAGAACTGAAAAAGTTAGGGAATATGAAAGTCAAAGTGATACCAATTGTAGTTGGTGCACTTGGAATGGTCCCAAAAGGATTGTAAAAGGGTTTGGAAAGTTTGGAAATCAGAGGAAGGATTGATACCGCTCAGAACACTGCACTGCTGCAATCTGCCAGAATACTCAGAAGAGTCCTGGAGACTTGAGGAGACTTGCTATCACTCAGACTCCAGTGAAAGACTATCAGCTAACAGTGATGTGAAAACTCAAAAGGAGTAAATAATGGAGTTGGGTGTACTTGTGTCTGTAACCATAACTACATCACAGCTTACGTCACAAAACGCTGATGTGAGAACTCAAAAGGAGTAAATAATAATAATAATAATAATAATAATAATAATAATAATAATAATAATAATAATGTTCAGCAATATAATAAAATCTATGGCCTGAAACCATATTAAGCTGATTAGACAGTGTACATAAGAAATGAACAAAACAACCCAGGTTCAAATCTAGGAGAAGGCTGTTCATATCTCATTTTATTCTAATGTTCTTAGGAAATATATGAATTTATTTTTCATTTCGTGTTTGGAGCAGGGAAGATTGAACTCCCTAGCCTGACTACAGCAACCATCCTAAGAGAAGGAAAAACGTGAATTCAAACCAGCTGTTCTCCAATTAAAAATTGACGTTTTGTCGCATTCTGTGAGTGGAGGATGGTTTGGATAAATACGTACATTAAGCAGATTATTCGAACATGTGAAATCCTACCTCTAGGTGTCAATAAACCTTTTTTTTTATACATATCATCATCATTTAGAGATGTTTGTTGTAATGGTTAGAGTCGTAATAAATGAACTCCTCGATCCAAGTTAAAATCCTGGACGTGGTAGTTTGGATTTCATATAGCACTAATACGCTTTGGAAGGTCTAAATCCAACTACTCTTGGTATATATATATTATATATATATATATATATATATATATATATATTGGAAATACGTATAAGGAAATTAATCCGACAATATGAGAAGAAAATATTTAAAAGTAATAACAAACACAGGAATGTTATGTTTAGGGGAAACGATTTTATGCGTCAATACTTAAGCATTTTCGGTATATTATACCATCTTCAGGACACTATTAAGTAATGTTTATGTGAGGGACAAAATGAAAATGTTAAGTGTATAGTGAATGTGTGAATATGATGTTATTAACCGTTAATTTTTATATGCGCGTTTATTACGAAAGTCTCTGTATGATTATATGTGGATATGCGTATATATGGATTATATTGTATTTATATACTGTTTTAATCTCTTTATTTTTCTAACATTAATATTCCATATGAAATACGTCATAATCTTTTGTTAACTTTTTCGATCTCCGCCTATTACACGTTCATGGCATGCGTCATCATATGATCTTCCATTTTGCACATGCATTGATCACGTCATTGGCTTTCGTAAATAAACGCGCATTTATTACCTTTTTGGGGTGGTGATTTTTATCATACCTACATAAATAAGGAGTGTTAAGTAATGCACGTATTTTTGACTGCTAGATATTATTCATATTTTTGGTTACAGAGTAGTTTCAATGTAATTGGTAGAGTTAGTTGGTATTAAAATTTACAAGAAAAACAACATTTGAAACTTTCATATAAACATTTGTTGGGGTTTTACTATATCTACACCCTCTCTCTCTCTCTCTTCTCTCTCTCTCTCTCTCTATTATATATATATATATATATATATTATATATATACATTATATATAATCTGTTGATGATTTTTCTTTAAAAATAAAACACAAAATGAGTATTATTTCGATTTTTAGATTGTCGTTTTAATTTTTATTCTGGTATATAAAAAGACAACATATCGTTCGTGGCATCCGTTAGCCTTCTTCAGGTGTTCATTGACAAAACCGGGCATAGCAATGATTAATCTTGGAAACCATTTCGATCAGTTTTGACTGTTGAGCAACAAGGTGTTGGAGAACTTAGGAAGATCTCATACAAAATTTAATTTACTTTATTATCTTTTCTCGATAGCATCTATCGAAGAACTCCAGCAAAATCGATTCATATATAAAGGCAGTATATTGTGTATGTATGTATGTATGATCTGAATCATGCTCATTCAACGGGAAGGGAGTCTTTTCAATGTCATATTGCATCAAACTTTGTGGATCTGCAGCAGGTTTGATGAATCATTTGAGGGCTCATGCAAGGAAGGGTTCTGGTAGTGGAGTTGTGGGATTGTGAGGGACGACAATGATCTGTAAAGATTATGCTATTGCCATGTATGCATTCATATTCAGTTGTACCTACAAAAATACAACAATTAACAAAAAGTAAATGTATATATATACACATTAAATATGACCGCTTCTTGCTTTTTGGGCAAACATTAAGAATATTTTATTTATATTTATGAAGATATCGAAAAATTAAAAAATATATAATAATAATAATGGATCTCTGAGACTAACTTTCTAACTATTACACCATTTTTGTCGCTCTTCTGTTTGCAAATGCCTATCTCATGGGCAGATCTGAAGACTATGTATGTCGTAACTATATTATAAAAATATCTATACATATATAAAAGACGGTTGTTAATCATGTATTTATGTATGTATGTCCGAATGAGACCACAAAAATACAACATTTAACGACAAAGTAATATATATATAAATATATAATATATATCTATATATATATATATATATACACACACACTAATATATCATATAATCATATACCACACATCACACATATATATATAGTGTGAGATGGTCACTGGCGTACCAAAGGCAGTATTATGGTTAGAGTGTTCAATATAAAATAGAGTGTTATATAATATAATAAAATAAATATATATAAGGTTTTACATATCTATTTATTAGGTGACAAAGGAACATTCACGACCATATTGGTTTCATGCGGCAATCATCAGGTGAAGATGTTTGAAAACAAAGACGAAGATGATGGCATTTCACATAGCGCTAATACCCTTGGGAAGGTATGAATCCATATATTCTCCTCCAGCTATGGGTTAATAGTAGGGCAGACTGGACTCTTTAACCTTGGGGTAGGTAAGCAGTCTAGGAGAGGGATAAACACTGAATTCAAATTCCTGAGGTCAGTCGTTGATTGGGTTCGTGTTATCCCTTGATGCACCAATTCTTCTCCTATTGACTGTGCAAAAAGTGTGGAATGGTCCTAACACAATCCTTCCCACTAATAACAAATCACTGTGTTGTTGTTCACTGGATGAACACTCATGCGTCGAAAATCGACGCGAGAAGTCCATTTTATATATATATATATATATTATATAATATATATATATATATATTATACATATATTAAAAATCACCCGTTCTTGCTTTTGTGCAACAATTACGAACATTTGATTCATATTTACGAAGATATCTAAAAAATGTGAATATCATAATAATAATAATAATAATAATAATAATGGATCTGCGAGACTAATTTGCTAACTATTTAACCATGTACACTTTTGGTCCCCTTCTACACAAAGTAAATGCTAGATAGCCGCTTCTGTCGAATAAAAAGCACAAATACTGAATTATTTGCTTAACGCTTATTGATCAGGACTGCTATAAATGTCATCAAAGCAACGATTTGTTTTCTTAAGAGATCAATAACGTAGGTCGTGTCCGATCAACCCGATCTATGATAGTTCATTGGGATTAATAATGGAACTGCTGGCGAATCTTTAATCAAAATGAAAACCAAGGATGGAAAATAAAAACTAATCTATGAAACTAAAGAGCCCTAAAAAGGTCCCACTCTAATTTTGTCAGGATTTAGCTTTTATAATGGAAGGGCTTTTTAGAGGAGACCGATTTATGTGTCAGTTGGTCTTTTTATTGGTTTCCAGTATGAATTGGTCATAAAACAATATAAAAAAAAGACTGATTGTTTCGTGGATAAGCTGTGACATTGACTAATTTCACTGAGGGGATTCGCTGCTGGCAATGAACAAGTGAACGGTTTTATTTAATCGTTTGGGACTGATAGACGAGGACACAGAAAAGCCACAAAACTCACAAATCGATTAACAACTGGTTAATTAAACCGGCGATGCAATTGCCCGTGAAGTGACCGGGAGAAGTTTGGAAATTTCAGTTTTATGGGCAGGAGTATTTTCGATATTTAACTCATTCATCTTAAAAACAAAGAAGAAAAAAAGATGAATGATACTACTACTGCTTCTACTAAAACAACTAATTCCTTCTTCTTCTTCTTCTTTCTTCTTCTTCTTCTTTCTTCTTCCTTCTTTTCTTATGATAATAATAATATAATAATAATAATAATAATGAAAGAAGAAGACAAAAGAGAAGAAGAGAGAAGAAGAAGAAGAAGAAGAAGAAGAAGAGAGAAGAAACAACAGCTACAACAAAAGTTAAATGAAGAACGATAACCACAATGACAAGAAGAAGTAAAAACAACGACAATTAAATGAAAAAGAAGTACAACAACAATTGAATAAAGAAAAGAAGAAAAAAGAAGAAGAAGAAGAAGAAGAAGGACACAACAACAACAACAACAACAGCAACAGCAACAGAAGCAGCAGCAATTAAATCCAGATGGTAAACAACAACACCAATGGAAAGAAGAAGAAGAAGAAGAAGAAGAAGAAGAAGAAGAAGAAGAAGAAGAAGAAGAAGAAGAAGAAGAAGAAGAAGAAGACAATGATGCCAAAGATGTCATTATCCAAGAGGAATTTGCTTTGGTTTCTTTGTTTGGCATAAAATCCTTATGGGTTATCTAATGCCAAAGCCATCCATGAAAACATGGAAATGTTCACAGTACAGAATACAACTTAAAAAGTAGCCTAGCAAAGGGTTAGCCTAGCAAAGTAGAACCAATAAAGTTGGAGGGTGGGAAGTTCTCGTGGCCTAAATGCTGAAATACAGGATTGCGACATCGTTGTAACCAAGTTCAAAATCCATTTCCCTTTCACAATAATACTCTTTGGAAAGGTATGAACCCCCACATCCTCCAACCATGGGTTAAATAGTTCCTCTACTAGTCTTCTACACGGCTGGCTTTGGCAGTAAATAGCCCAAATGGTTGGTATGCCATTAAACAAATAAACCAAATCAAAGAAAAGAAAACGTGAATGAGAAGAAAGAATGGAATCAGGGGAAAGATGAAACTTATTTATTTGTTGTTTGAAAGGAAATTTTGTTTGTTTGTCATGGGTCAGTGGTTATGTAATTGGACCCGAAGATTCGAGGCTCAAAGTGTTGATAATCAATGTCAACGGTGAATTTTGTTTTATGTCCGAAATATTTTACAAGAAAAAGCAATACAAAAGAAAGTAAGAGCAACAGAAAGAAATCGAAACAAGAAGAAGAATTAACAAAAGGAAAGAGTGAAAATAATGAAAAAAAGAACAGAAGAAATAAAAAAGGGATATTGAAGAAAGAGAGATTGATAGACAGAGAAGTATATATATATATATATATATATATATAATATATATAAATATATATAAATATAAAATGGAATTGGAATTTTAATCCGACGATATGAAGAAGAATGAATAAAGAAAATAAAGTACAGAATGGATAATAGAAAATGAATTTAATCAATATCACTTACACATGTGTTTCGGTCAGTTTATCTATGTGTACACAGTTCAAACTATTATTATTATTAAATAAACAAATGAAATTTCTATCATTATTATTTCATTTCATATGTTTATTTAATAATAATAATAATAGTTTGAACCGTGTACACATAAATAAACTGACCGAAACACATGTGTAAGTGATATTGATCAAATTCATCTTTTATTATCCATTCTATTCTTTCTTTTCTTTCTTCATTCTCTTCTCATATATATATATATATATATATTATATATATATATATATATATATATAAGGGTTTTATAGTTTGCTTGAACATTGTATGTATGAGTTTAAGAAAAATAAAAAGAAAATTAATTTAAGGATTAAGGAGGCCGAATTAATATCAAAATGCCACCCAACACTCAATAATAGAGCAGAACTCAGTGCAGAGTATATAGTGCAGTAAATCAACAGCGAAGTGCAACTCAACACAAAACACATCATTTTGTTTTACATCATAAGATTTGAGACTGCACGCGCCAACGGAAATAGTCAAACGCTTTCAAACTTCAAATTCAATACAACATTCAGCGTTCCTTTGTAGCGTTCTTTTATAACGTCCACGGCAGTGCCGTAAGATATGTATTAAAAAAACTCACGTAACTCCGAAACCTCTGAAGATGGGATTTTAGGAGAAAAAGGGTAGAGAATAGATAGAAAACTACAAAATGAAAAGATGAATGAGTGAATGAATGAATGAAAATGAAAGAAAAAACAGAAGATTGATAATACAGGAAGAATTGAAATAAAGATTGAATGTTAAAGGAAGAAAAGTGACCAAGAAAAGAATAAAAAAGAAATCAAGGAAGAATAATTCATGAAGAATGAATAAGATATTTTCTGAAAAACAAAGAGAAAGAAATAAAGAAAGAAGACAAATAAACAAGAAAACTCTATGACAAACGTAAATGAAGGCGCGAATGAAAGATAAAAGAAAGAAAAGTGAAGAAAATAGAAAATAAAAGAAAAAAGGAAAAAGAATAATAAATCAGACAGAAAGACGAAGGAAACAGTTACGTCTGAAATGTAATGAAAGAAAAGACAAAGAAAAGAAGGAAAGAAAGAAAGACAGAAAGAAAGAAAGAAAGAAAGAATAGAAATGGATTAATGAAGAAAAAGTAAGACGACCAATTTTCTCAGGCAAAAGTGAAAGGAAAAAGAAAAAGAAAAAAAGGAAATAAGAAAACTGTATGAGAAAAGAAAAAAACAACAACAACAATGAAAGATAAAAGATTTTTTTTAAATTGAAAATAAAAGCAAAACAAAAAAGTTAGAAATGAAAAAATAAATGAAATAATGAATTTATATGAAAGTAAGAAATAGCGACAAAGAAAATGATTAGAATATAAAACAATATAGCATAAAGCAAGAATAATGAATGACATACTTCCCGAATGAAAAGAGATAGGACAAAAAAGGGGGGGGGGCGGAATATACGAAGAGGAAAACGAAGGTGAAATAAGGATTAACAAATGTTACGAAACAGAAAATTAAAAATGAATAGATAAATAAAAGAAATTAAGAATGAAGTCAAATTTATGAAGAATATTATCGTAGGCAAAATAAAAAATGTACGAGGAAAAAAACAAAAGAAGAAACAAACAAAAGCAAAATAAATTAATTTAAATTTAAATAAATTAAATTAAATTAGTGAAATAGATCACTAATTAGGACTGAGCCTATTCTAGTAGTCACCACCCCAGCGGATTTAATAGGCTTTCTCTTAGCCTGGTTGCCTAACCAAAGTTAAAGAGCCCAGTCTGACCTACTATTCACCCATAGTTAGAGGGAGAGTAGTTGGATTAATACCTGTCCCAAGGGTATTAGCGCTATGTGAACTGTAGCTTAGTCCAGGATTTGAACTCGGGTCGACGAGTCCATTTCCTACGACTCTAACATTACACTACGCACCTCCAATTTTCTAGCACATATATGATAAAAAGGGTTTGGGGTTTTCCATAAGGGCAATAGGGTCGTGACAACCATATAGGTACTTGGACTCGACCTGACAAGTCGGTTGCACAGAAGGAACGAAATAAAGAAAGAAAGAATAGAATGAAAGAAAGAGTCAAATAAAGTAAAGAAGTGTATAAAAGAAAGAAACAAATAAACAAACAAACAAAATAAAAGAAAGAACAAATTGAAAGAAAGGAATGAATAAATAAAGAATAAAAGAGAAAAGAAAGAAAATTGAAGATGAAAGAAAAAATTGAATAAACAATGAATGTTAAAAGAAGTAAAAGTGACGAAGAAAAGAAAACATTCTTGAAAGAATAAATTCTGAAGAATTGATATTTTCTCAGAAAATAGAAAAAAGGAAAGAAAAGAAATGGACAAGGAATGAAAATATCTGGCGAAACATAATAGTTAAGAAAAACTAATTGATCAGTCATATTAAGGGTAAGGCAAACAGGAGGAGAGAAAGAAAGAAACAAAGAAAGCATTAAGGAATGAAAAGTAAGATGGGTTATGAAAAAAAGGAAGAGGAATAAAGAAAGAATCAATGAAAGAGAGTTTACCGAGAAAGACGAACAAGTTTCTCAAGTGAAAGAGAAAAGAAAGATAACAACAAATCAAACAAGGAAAGAAAGATAGAAAAAATGGAAGAAAGAATGAAAAATAGAATGAAAGAAAGAATTAATGAAGAATAAGTAAGATTGAATAGTTTCTTAATGGAAAAAGAAGGAAGAAAAATAAATTATACAAAGAAAGAAAGAAAAAATAAACATGAAAAAGAAAGAAATCATTAACGAAGAAAAAGAAAGACAAACTATTTTTCAGACGAAAGAGAAAGGAAAGAGAAAAATGAATTTTACAACGAAAGAATAAAAAGAATGAAAGAAAGAAATAATTAATGAAGAAAAAGAGAGACAAAATATTTTCTACGTCGAAAAAGAAAGAAACAGCATAATGCATTATACAAAGAAAGAAAGAAAGTGAGAAATAACAAAGAGAAAGTAATAGAAAGAAAATAGGACAATGAATAATGAAAAGAAAGAAAGGAAGAAAGAAGAAAGAAAGAAAGAAAAATTTAATAAAGAGAAACTAAGACAAATTATTTTCTCATGCGAAAGAGAAAGGAAAGTAAACACTGAATAATACAAAGAAAGACAGAAATACGAAGGATACAGTTACGTCTGAAATGTAATGAAAGAAAGACAAAGAAAGAAAGACAAAGAAAGAAAGACAAAGAAAGAAAGACAAAGAAAGAAAGAAGAAAGAAAAGAAAGAAAGAAAGACGGAAAGAAATAGTAAAGTGAAACTAAGACGTATTTATTTTCTCATGCGAAAGAGAAAGGAAAGTAAACACTGAATAATGCAAAAAAAGACAGAAAGACGCAAGGAAACAGTTACGTCAGAAAGAAAGAAAGAAGGAAAGAAAAGAAAGAAAGAAAGAAAGAAATGAAGGAAGGAAGAAATAAAAAGAAAGAAAGACAGACAGAAAGAAAGAAAGTCAAAGAAAGAAAGAAAGAAAGAAAGAAAGAAAGAAAGAAGAAAGAAAGAAAAAAGAAAGAAAGAAAGAAAAAAAAAGAAAGAAAGAAAGAAGAAAAAAAGAAAGAAAGAAAGAAAGAAAAAGAAAGAAAGAAAGACAGACAGAAAGAAAGAAAGAAAGAGAAAGAAAGAAAGGAAGGAAGGAAGAAAGAAAATAAGAAAGAAAAAGAAAGAAAGAAATGAAGAAAGAAAGACAGACAGAAAGAAAGAAAGACAAAGAAAGAAAGAAAGAAAGACAGAGAGAAAGAAAGAAAGAAAGAAAGAAAGACAAAGAAAGAAAGAAAGGAAGAAAGAAATAATAAAGTGAAAATAAGACGTTTTTATTTTCTCATGCGAAAGAGAAAGGAAAGTGAATAGTTATTAATGGAAAGAGAGAAAGAAAAAAAAGAAACAGTTAAATCTGAAATGCAAAGAATAAAACAAAAAAAGAAAGAAAGAAAGAAAGAAAGAAAAAAAAGGAAGGCAAAAAAAGAAATAATTAATAAAGAGAAACTAAGACGAATTATTTTCTCAGGCGAAAGAGAAAGGAAAGTAAACACTGAATAATGCAAAGAAAGAAAGAAAAAAAAACAAAGAAAGTTACATCTAAAAGAGAATAGAGGGAAAAAAGTGAATAAGAAAAAGAAAAAAGAAAAAGAAAAAGAAAAGAAAAGCTTTATGAAAGAAGAAACCAGAGTTTGGTTCACAAAGTAAAAATATATAGAAAAATCAACATAAAAAGAGAATATTAGACCGACAACTAAAACCAAAAATAAAAACAAAATAAAACCATCTAAAATAACCATTGAATAACAAGATAAGAATAAAAAAAAAACAGATAAAAGAAGAAAAAAGTATATATAAAAGATATAAAAAGAAATAAAAAAAGATGTAAAAAGAGTATGGTGGACAACAACACCAACAATAGCTCGCCAATTTCTTCTCCTGATGGATATTTGATGTATTCCGGCTTCTTGGAAAAATCTAAAGCCTCATTTGTTTGTTGCCCGAAGCTGACTGATGGGCATTTCATGTAACAGTGGTCCGCTTCCGCGTGGGCCGAGCACCGTAAAAACCCGAATCTTTGAAATAAAGTGTTTCGATCTTTAGAACACAATAGCCGGCTGTCTGTCTGTGCAATGCCTTCTAGGTCTGTGGCCTCAGCCCACCCCTAGATATCTTCAAGAGCAGATTGTCAGTTTCAAAAAAAACAAAATAAAAAAAATCAAGAAGGAAAGAAAAGAAGTCGGCATCAAGGAGTCTACTTCTGTAGTGCTAAGCGGTGTTTGCATTGGTTTAGCATATGTGCGCATGCGACTATACGACCGGGTCTAAGAACAGGATATGTTCAAGATTCTACGTATTTGGACAATTCTTTGGAGGGGCAAGAATTTTAAATAAGTATTATATATCATTCAGTGACTGTGTACAATGAAAATCGGTAAACAATGAAATTGTGCTTCGTTATATATCGTTCTGTCGGTGTATATTGTATACTATTACTCGATAAGATACATATTATCTGGGGATATATATGGTGTTTGGAAAGTAATTACGTTTTTCAAGATATAATATATATATATATATATATATATATATATATATTATATAAAGTTAAAAAATGGAAATGAATCCGACGGTATGAGTATAGATAAAAGGATATGAAAACAACACAAATAGAATATTGTGTTGTTTTCATATCCTTTTATCTATACTCATATATATATATATATATATATATATATATATATATATACATGTGTGTGTGTGTTATATATATGTGTATGTGTATATATGTGGGTATATATATGCGTGTGTGTATATGTATGTGTATATATGCGGGTGTATATATATATATATGTGTGTGTGTCCTCGAGCGTGTATACATGTATACATATGTGTGTGTGTGTGAATATATATATGTTTGTTTATATATATATATATATATATATATATATATATATATATGACAAAGTGAATGGAAGTGAATCCGACAGTATGAAATAAATATTTTAGAAAAAACAAACACATGATGTTATAATTCGCTGACAGAACTCTGTTTCGACCTTTTATTAAAGAGGTCTTCATCAAGAGCGAGATGTGTGTGATAGAGAGACGGTGTGTGTAAACCGTTACAAATCCAAAGTGGTACAAACGAAACGTTCGCGTTCGGAGCCGGTAAAAAATTTTTCCCGCTCCGAACTCGAACGTTATATTTTGAATTCGAAAATCAAAGTGTAAAGACGTTGATTTTCGCGACTTTAACAAGGAAAATATTCTATCAACGAAATTAACGAAATCTATTTTGAATAATTCAAACTAGACCGACCGAACGAACGAGAATTTTCTTGCTAAAAATTGTTGACCAAAGCATTACAATTATTTTCTATGGCGACAAGTATACAGACCGAAAGATAGCCAAAAGAATGAAATAACAAGCCAAAATGTCAGTAAAACGGAAGCCATGGGTAGCAGCGTGGTGGATGTGAGAAACGGCAGATGACCCCATACTGGGACAACGGCGGGGCTCATATGATGCTGGGCGGAGGAACCTTAAACGGGTCAACGGCCAGGATCAAACAGTTCAGTTAGGAATCTACTGCTCCTCATCTCTAAGACTAGCGCCTATTGATGAGTCAACAGCCACCGATAGATATCCATGACATTCATGGATATCCGCGCTAAAAGTGCGACATGATGATGATGATGATGATGATATATATATATATATATATATATATATATATATGCCCTGTTGATGGCTGTCTTTCAGTATACATAAAAACTTTTCATATTTCTATTATTATTATTCTATTTTATTCTATCTTATATCTAATGAATAGAATACAATGTGTACAACAACATCTACTCGGCTGAAATACATGTCGGCATTTCATTAAATATCTCTATCCATTCAACATTTCCTCTCCTTTATTTATTTATTTTTTCAACATACTGTCGGATTCACTCTCCATTGTTTTTAACTCACACACACACACACACACACACACACACACACACATATATATATATATATATATATATATATATATATATAATATATGTTGAAAAGAGAAATAAAGGAAAGAAAGTATTGAATGGATAAGATAGGATTATTCTAATTAATTTAACTTACACGTGTTTCGGTCAGGAGTTTAAAAATAATAATAGATAGATTAATGTACACATGGATAAACTCCTGACCGAAACACGTGTAAGTTAGATTAATTAAAATAATCCTGTTTTATTCATTCAATACTTTTTTCCTTATTTTGTCTTTTCAACATACCGTCGTATTCACTTCCATTTTCAATTTACACACACACACACACACACACACACACACAAATATATATATATATATATATAAATATAAAGAGAGAGACGAGAGAGAAGACAGAGAGAGAGGGAGAGGGAGAGTGGGAGAGAGTGATGAATTAGTATATGTTGTATAGATTAATGACATTTTATATTTGGTTACAGCATTTTAATGTTTGGTAATGAATAATATATATCGTGGTGCAATGATTAACAACCTAGAGTAACATATCCACTATTGCTGTAAAAGCGAGTTCATTCCTCGCTTGATTCCCCATACTTGTACCCTTCTATCAAATCCTACCCATGGTGAACGGCTTGGGTGAATATTCTACAAAATACTCTACAAAAATAGGTGTACCTAAACCTCATATCCTTAAACATAGTGAAATGTTACATCCATATCGTGTAGCTTTCGTAACCAATAAATTTGTATGTTCCTTTGTAATTCCTTCGTATTTTTATGTCCCTTTTTACGATTTCTAGTGTATAGGAATCAGTTGTTTTGTTGATGGATATTATTATATCTACTAAGTACCTATCATTTAATTCTTCGTGAGTAATAATGGCCTATTTTATGAATATAGCCATAAATCCAAAGATTTCCCTAGAGATGACATGTCAACGTATATTTACGGCTGTCCAGAATCTGAATTCAATTTGTCGTATTTCTATAGAGGCAGTGAAAGGAATTATCTTCTGAATTTACATATATGACTATCTTCTTATCATAATGGAGATTATGTGTTTGTCTGTCTGTAACCAAAATTACGGGGGTGAATAAAAAGAAATAATGCCATTTTGTTTAAGACAGGTATAATTAGCCATCAAAATAAAGCTGGTCCTCTGTGAATCACATCCTTATTTCTCCACATAGTTACCGTTTCTTTCAATATCAATGTTCCACCTTCGAATGAGAGCATCTATCCTTGTCCCGTAAAATTCTGTTGACTGTTCTTTGAGCCACTTCTTCACTACAGATCCGCATCAACCATTCTCGCCGGATTTAGCACCTTCAGACTATCATCTCTTCGGCCCCATGAAATAGGGTTTGAGAGGCAAACATTATTCCAGTGACGAGGAAGTGAAATTTGTAGTGATAAAGTGGCTCAAAGAACAGTCGACAGAATTTTACGGGATAGGGGTACATGCTCTCATGTTTTATTCGTCTTATTACGATCGTTTGTGTGATAGGAGGCAATTGCTCGTACTGCACGTATCATCCTAGTGGAGTCCCGCCCTGTCGCCTGGGCCGTCAGAATACACCTGTTAGCTGTGGATGGCGACTTATGACGCTTAAGGACGCAATCCAGGTGGATGAGCAGTCCATTACATGCAACACTCCATTTAGGTCCTTACTTAGGACGGTCGGAGAGGTCCTTACTTAGGACAGTCGGAGAGGTCTCCTTCGATCGATCGGCTGGTCACATCAAACCCCAGCACCTATATGATTCTCCTAACACTATTACCCTTATGTCAAACCGCAAACCCTTTTACCATATATATGCTAGAAAGCAGTGTTCATGCCCTGGGAATGATGGTAAACTCTATCTTCATTAAGAATGAATTTATTTCAATACTTTGTGGGCATTAAATGACCCACCGAGGTTGATATGCCGTAAAACAAAACAAAACAAATCAAACCTAATGCAGTCACTATTTAGTTATTCTTTTCTAAACGAAAATGGAAAAACTTTATATATATATATATATATCATTCCTAGCACTTTATAGATCGACTCCGAATATGTAACCTGAGATCTAGGAATATATATTTCCATATATATGTGCCCACAGGAAGCACGTGGTACAATGGTTAAAGTCATAGTAAATGGACTCGTCGCCCCAAGTTCAAATCCTGGACATGGTAATTGCATTTCCCTTAGTGCTAATAACCTTTGGAAATGTATGAATTCTACTCTCCCTCCAGCTATAGGTAAATAGTAGGGCAGACTTGGCTCTTTAACGTTGGTTAGGTAACCGCTCTAAGAGAAGAAAAAACTCTGAATTCAAATCTGTTAAAAACTCCCCTTAAGAAATTGACCGTGTGTCACGTCCGGCTCGTGTGGAGGGGTTGGTAAATATATATATATATATATATATATATATATATATATATATATGGCTGCCCACAGGAGAACATGACTCATGAGTTCGTCCTTGCTTTTTCTTGTGGCGTGCAGTATGCCTTGTTTGTCTTAATAAATCATTTTGTGATTGGAGGCAAGTGGTCATACAGAGATCATCATCCTAGTGTAGGTCCTATTTGTTGTTTTTCTAAACTAAACTGAAAATACTTTTTTTAAAGATATTATTCTTAGCACTTTATAGATCGACTCCGAATATGTAATACGTGATCTAGGAATATACAAAATGGATTTTTCAAAATAATTCTGATAGCAGATCGATATCTATTCAAAGAGATGATTTACGGCCTGATGCTAAAAAGAAGAAAGGAAAGCGGAGATAAAATGATCGATAAAACTCATCGACTACTGTTGAATGTCTCCTTGACCGATTCGCTGATAATCTTCAGAATGTTGTCGGCAATCAGCGAAGACATTATCACCTTCACTCGGGCGTAAGTATCTGTGAAAGTGTTGAGTGTTCTCCAACTATACTTAAAAGGTACTCACACTATTTGTCCGATAAAATATTTTCATGTCAAGAGAGGAGAGAGTAATTTTTTTTAACGCTGGAAAGAATTCAATCCTGTGCATTATAATGATCTCTTTCCTGTACCTACGTTGGGGAAACACAGAAAAAAATGGCATATCGTAACGAAACCTATGCTAGCGATAGCTAAAAGTTATTTTGAACTGGTCAGCTCTCTAACTCACTCACTTCTACACTTTCAAATGCTGATGAATAAGTTAGATTTAAATAAGTATTAAGCTATAATCACTACGCTATGTATCTATTTGGACACATGGCGTAGTGGATATAGGCGTTGGTATAGACAGTTCTATGTGACAGTTATCTATAGGCTGCAGGTTCAATCCTGGTCAAGAGCGACAGTAACAGAATAATAATTAACAGCTTAACACTTCTACCCAGTAATGGTTAGCAGAATGAGAACAGTATACCCCCGTTGATAGAATAAAGGCTTAGGTTCCAAGTTCAATGATGGCTCCGGATTACGATAAGAATGTTTCCGAGTTCACAAAATCTACCGAATCAGACAAGAAATACCTGAAGAATGACGGAGGGCACACCGGCCGAATTGTTGTACAGATAACAATAAAGATGGGGACAATAGTCCAAATAATACGAATTATTAAGCCTCATCTCAACATCACTGAAAGACTACAAATAATTTCCCAAAAACATTATTTAAAAAATTACATAAATAAATAAATAAATCTGGGTGTGATTCTTTACTAACTCTGTCGGTGATTATCTTTGACCTGTTAGAGTACCCAATGCCTCTGCTGTATATAAGATATTTTCCCGCTGTACTAAAGGGTTTGGTTTGGTTTTACGGCATATCAACCTCAGTGGGTCATTTGATGCCGATAAAGTTTTGAAATAAATCAATTCTTAATGGATAATACAATTTTTTTATGAATAGATTTTTCTATTTAACCCATAGATGGGACCCTAACAGGTACTACCACTCCGGGTCAGAGTGGACCAGGGAGCAATGGTGATGAAGGGGTGCTCCACATTCCCCAAACCTCCAAAACTGGAACCTCACCATCAGATAGAGTTTAACGTCATTCCCAGGACATGTAGACCTGCAGCCACCGCCTTCTAGCACCAATATGATAAAAAGGGGTTGGGGTTTGCCATGAAGGCAATGTACTAAAGGGATAAAAAGATAAAGACATTTTTTTGGAAAAATGTCAACATTGATGATAGTCTCTCTTTTTTGAGGGAAATAAAATTAAACCATAGAATATAGACATGAAACAAATCAATACCATACAACATAATCCCCAATAATGCTAACACATTGTTAAAACCAATTACTAAAAAGTATAAATATAGATACACGATATGCATCTCTTCCTAACCGTTAGGCATGACATAACCCCAGACGGGTTGATATGCCATTAAAATCAATAAACAAACAAAGGGATAAAAAAATAAGATTATTTTTTAGTGATCTCTGACTATTTTAGCGGCTTCAGATTGAGCGTGATATGGAAATCAGATCTGAAAGACAAGTTAAAGCGACAATGGTGTCAGTGCTACCGTATGACTGCATCACTTGAACCTTGACGAGGCGCCTGGAGAATAGGCTAGATAGGAGCTGCACAATAATTCTGAGTACGATCTTGAACAAATCGTGGAAACGGCACCCCGCAAGAAACCAGATATACGGCCACCAGAAACCATCCGAGTACGACGGACAAGACATGCTGGGCATTGTTGAAGCAAAGATGAAATGACGTCTTCCTGTGGAAACCAGCATATGGATATGCTATTGTGAGTCGTCCAGCAAGGATCTTCATAGACCAGCTCTGTACGTATACTGGATACTGCGAAGA
>CM042169.1:40068919-40078919 GCA_023376005.1 Doryteuthis pealeii
ATGCGAGTGGAGTTCGAACTCATCTAGTACGACTTCGTAAACCAATTTGTTAACCAATACGCAACACGGACACCACACAGATATTTATAATTTTAAAAATATCAATTTCGGTTCAGCTAGAGATGAGCAATCATTATACGCGCCATATAAACGTGTAAAATGAGGAAAAAGGCGGATGAACCAGTACACCATGGGTTATCACTGGTTTACAACGATGTCACAGTCCAGCACCTTAACCACTAGGTCACAAAGAGTCCGCACAGAGATTTATGAATTTAAAAAAATGTGTATAAATTTAATACACTGTACCAACTATTATAGGACAGAAGTAGGCATTAATAACTATATCTGTCCCATCATAGTTGATAAATTTCCATATAGATGTAATACACTAAATGTACCCGCTATTATGGAATAGAAGTAACCATAAACAACTACATCTGTCCCATAATAGTGGGTACATGTCACACATAAATAAACCTTTGACAAGGTTGTTTGTGTTTCAATTCAAAGTAATGATTTCTAGAGGGGTATGCATCCACACACACACAAACGCGTGCATACACACACACGCGCGTGCGCGCGTGCGCTATAGGTAAATAGTAGGGTAGATTGTTTTTGTTGGTTAAGCAACACATCTAGGAGAAGGAAACATTTAGTTGACCACACTCTATTTTTGTTATTCTTTTTTATTACAGAGAGAAAGCAACCAGCAGTATTTTCAGTTTGAACAGCAACTGTTTTCGTAATATTCTTAGAAGATGGTTATTGCTGTGAATCCCTGTGATTTGCTGAACCAGAAAGGGAAATTAACAGCGTGATTGGAGTTCGAATTCGCTTACTACGATGTCGCAGTTCAGCACATTAACCACTTCACAATGAGGACTCCACTCAGAGTTTTGTGAATTCTAAGAATCCTAATAACTGGATTTCAGGTTTGAGTAGAGGAAAGGGGAGTATTATACGCATTATACAAACGTTTATCATGGGAAACCATGAGATGAGCATACCATTATACGCGTTATACAAAGGTATAATATGGAAAACTGCGGGAAGCAGCATGGTAGATGTAAACCACTATGCTATGGGCTATCACTGTTTTACGATGCTATCAAATTCCAATACCTTAACCACTACGCTACGAGAACTCCCCAGATATGTATGAGTTTTAAAAATGTGGCACTCTTTTGTAGACCACAATATATTTTTTATTCTTTATTTTTTTTTTTGTCTATTTCAGAAAGAAAGCAAGCGGTAGAATTTTCAGTCCGAAGAGCAACCATTCTTGCTATATTGTTGGAAGATGGTTATCAGCGTGAAGACTTCAAACCTTCCCGACGCTCAAATTTGATCTAATCTAAAAGCGGAAAAAACACACGTCCGGTCGGTAAGGTAGACAGAACCGTTTAACAGTAATTTTACAGTTGACTAGTTAATTGCAAAATGGTGGAATAAGTTAATTGAGTTAAAGCATGAAATGGAAAATATATTGGAAATGTCGGTAGCAAAGTGAAATCTTTTAGCTACCTTTTTCTTTCTTACTATTTTTTCTCTCTCGTTATTCTCACGTATGTGCTTTAAATCAATGCACCAATATGTCCAGACATCTACATTTGCCCTGGTATATTAATATCTACCTATTGATAAAGTAGTCTCTCTCTCTCTCTCTCTCTCTCTCTCTCTCTATATATATATATATATATATATATATATATATATATATATATATATTATATATATAATATGGTAATTTCCTACTATTAAAATTGACTATTATTTCTACCTATTGTTAAAATATCATATTTTAAAAATATTTATCTATCATAAAATTGACTATTATTACTACCAATTGTTAACATAGTGTTTCTATCTATCTATCAATCTTCTCTCTCTCTCTCTCTCTCTATATATATATATATATATATATTATATATATATATATATATATATATATGGTCATTTCTACTATTAAAATTGACTATTATTTCTACCTATTGTTAAAATATCATGTCTTTAAAATATTTATCTATCATAAAAATTGACTATTATTACTACCAATTGTTAACATAGTATTTCTATCTATCTATCTATCTATTTATATATATATATATATATATATATATATAATATATATATATATATATATATTAATGATCCTTACTACCCATTGTACAAAATATTATTTCTATCCATCTATCTAATTAACTATCTATCTATCTATCTATTAATCATGAAAATTGAGGATTTTTAGAACCTATTGTAAAAAATATTATTTTCATCTATCTATCTATCTACCTATCTATTTAATATGAAAACTGATGATTTTTCTACCTATCACTAAAATAGTATTTCTCTCTATCTATCTATTTATCTATCTAGCTTTCTATATATCACTAAAATTGATTATTATTACTAACTATTGTTAATATATCATATAATTAGAATATCCTTTCTATCAATCATAAAAAAAAATTGACTATTATTATTATTACCTTATTTCTAAAATCATTGTTGAAATAATATTATTATATATCTGTCTATCATTAACATTTACTATCATTATTACATATTGTTAAAAGACTATCTATTTATCTCTCAATCTCTCAATCTATCATTAAAATTGACGATTATTACAACGTATTGCTAAAATATTATATCTTTAACATATTCTATGCATCTATCTATCACTCAATCGCTCTCTCTCTCTCTCTCTCTCTCTCTCTCTCTCTCTCTATATATATATATATATATATATATATATATATATATATGTGTGTGTGTGTGTGTGTGTGTGTGTGTGTGTGTGTAAAAATGGAAATTAGAAATGAATCCGACAATAGGAGGAAGAATGAATAAAGAAAAGAAAGAGCAGAATGGATAATAAAAGATGAATTTAATCAATATCACTTACACATGTGTTTCGGTCAGTTCATCTGTGTGAAAATATTCCGCACACAGAGAAGATTCGATCTTCATCAGAGTGAAATTTTATTTTGAATGAAATATTAAATTTCACTATTCAAAATAAAATTTCCCTCTAATGAAGGTCGAATCTTCTCTGGAATATTTTCACACAGATGAACTGACCGAAATACATGTGAAAGTGATATTGATTAAATTCATCTTTTATTATCCATTCCGTTCTTTCTTTTCTTTATTCATTCTTCCTCATATATATATATATATATATATATATATATATATATATATATATATACGTGTGTGTGTGTATGTGTGTGTGTGTGTGTGTGTGTGTGTGTGTGAGATAGTATGTTTCTAGTTGTTGGAGACTAAGTCTGATGAACCGATGGGCTATTGTGTAAGGAAAAACAGAAAAACCAAAACTCGATTGTAGTATAGGATCTTCCGCTGTTTCTTCACTTTCTTATATTTTTTAGCTAATGAGGCCGTGTAAGTGCGTGGAAACGAGTGACAGTCACATGCTGTTCAGTGTCTATCCGCGGGTCATTGTGTGTAGCAGAATATGTCCAACTCTACATGCTGTATACTCTTCTTTACTTTCTTACTTCTATTTTTCTTCTTTTCATCTTTTCTATCTTACGTTCTTCTGCCCGTCCTGTCGGCTGGGGCGTTAGAATGCACCGACTGCACCTCTGCAGAGGGTAAGACCCCCCCCCCAATGAGGCCACCTGTTGGCCGTGGGTGGCGACCCGTGATGCTTAAGGATAGAGCCCAGGTGGATGAGCAATTCATGACTTGCAATACTCCACTTTGGCCCTATCTTGGGCTAGACGGGCGGTCAATCGATCAATCGGCTGGTCACGTCAAGCCCTAGCACCTATATGATTTTCCCAACCCTATTGCCCTTATGGCAAGCCCCAACCCCTTTTTATCATATGGGTGCTAGAAGGCGGTGGCTCCGGGTCTACATGTCCTGGGAATGACGTTAAACTCTATCTGATGGTGAGGTTCCAGTTTGGGAGGTTTGGGGAATGTGGAGCACCTCTTCATCACCATTGCTCCCTGGTCCACTCTAACCCAGAGTGGTAGTACTTGTTAGGGTCCCATCTATGGGTTAAATAGAAAAATCTATTCATAAAAAAATTGTATCATCCATTAAGAATTGATTTATTTCAAAACTTTATCGGCATTAGATGACCCACTGAGGTTGATATGCCGTAAAACAAAACAAACCAAACATTCTTCCGCTAGCGTCTCTTCTAACGTCTCTTCTAGCGTCTGGACTTCATCTTGGTGGTCGGTTGCACTTAATTCGTGTTTTCTTCTAGATCAGTCTTGTTACCAAGACATTCACCAACCACAAAACCGTGTTATTTTCGTAACCTTTTATTTACTTAACTAAACATTTCATGTAACTAAACATTTCATGTAACTAAACATAGGGCGCGTATGCAGGTGAGTTCCAGTTAAGGCAGTACATATTCTCTGCCCGACGTCCAAACTGAATTTGAAGACCTAACCAGGTCCCACGTGACTTCACGTATTTCGCGAGCTTTCCGTAATATTCCATGGAAAGCCCCGCCCGCGATATGAAAAGCGCCACCCCCTCAGAAATACAGGGGATTGACAATAATCTTATGCAACCGCATAGATTATGTAACATACTGGGACTTTTGGAAATTACTTTACACTCACTAGGTGACTGCAAACGAGTGCATAAGATAACCACATGCGTTGCAGCACCCTCCTCCTCCTCTCTCTCTCTCTTTTTCTCTGTCTGTCTGTCTGTCTGTCTGTCTCTCTCTCTCTCTCTCTCTCTCTCTCAATACGCTCACAGATACATTTTTATGCATATATATAAGGCCGGCTTAGCTCAGTCAGTAGATGCTACGGCTGGGAACCTCGAGGTTCCTGGTTCGATACCGGCCCTCGCCAACTCAGTGTATGAGTAGCACATGAATATGTGCGTTAAAATGAGGAGCTGATGGTAGGAGTGGAGCTCCACCTAGGATGCCCAAACAATCTCCCTAGTCTAGCGCTATTGAAAAGGGGATAGACTCCCTCGCTGTCTAACTTATACCCACACCCGACGACTTTATGCCACCTCGACGACTTTTACTTTCTTTTTTTACAAATTTGGTATATCTTTGACAGACATTGTATTCTGAAAATGATGATATTCGACTACCTTTGATTTGTTTTCTTAATATATTTCGGGATAAAGATTTATCAGCAGATTTATGAAAGCTAAGTTCTGGAGCTTTTCGCTAGGATCTGTTCGTACAGTGGTATATTTAGCGATATCTTCTTCCTAGAATCAAATACATTGTTGGACACACACACACACACACACACACACACACACACACACACGGTGCACGCACGGCGCACTCACAAACACACACGCACACACATACACACGCAAAGAATTAGGAGGAAGTTATCGTCAAACTTAAAACATTATGGGTAGATCCTAGCCACAAGGTCCAGAACTTAGGTTTCAGAAATTTATTTGGGAAATATTTAGATCACTGGAGACTCGTAGAATAATTTTCCTCCCTCGGTCCCCCATTCACCCCTCCTTAATATATTACTTTTGAATTTTAAACAATTAGCTGTTGTTTCTTTTGAAAAATGGTACCAGTCGAATATATATATATATATATATATATATATATATATATATATATATATATATATATGGGGGGAAAAATATGGAAATAAATCCGACAATATTAAGAAATTTGAAAAAACAAGTGTTCAGAAAATAGGATCAGTATATTCATCAACGTTTAAACGTTTCGGTTTCTTTGAACCTTCATCAGGATGTGTCTTGGGGTGAAGAAATTGATGGATGTTTTATAGATGACTGGAGATGAAAATCTTTATAAATTCTTTTTTGTTGTGTAACTGTATTTGTTCAGCGTCTTTCTAAAATATAACGCTGAACAAATACAGTTACACAACAAAAAGATTTTTATAAAGATTTTCATCTATAAAACATCCATCAATTTCTTCACCCCAAGACACATCCTGATGAAGGTTCAAAGAAACCGAAACGTTTAAACGTTGATAAATAAATTCATCCTATTTTCGAAACACTTGTTTTTTTCTAATTTCTTAATATATATATAATATATATATATATATATATATATATATATATATAATATATATGTGTGTGTGTGTATATATTGGAGGTTATGTGCTTAATTGAAGTCGTACCTAATTTTGAAAATTAATTAGTTTATAATTAATGAACTTTAGGCGGGCATATATGTTCAGATGTAATGCTAAACGAATCGGGAAAATGTCAATCCCTGAATGTACATTTCGACCTATTCAGGGATTGACATTTTCTCGATTCGTTTAGCATTACATCTGAACATATATGCCCGCCTAAAGTTCATTAATTATAAACTAATTAATTTTCAAAATTAGGTACGACTTCAATTAAGCACATATCCTCCAAAAACTGTCGGCTTAAAGTCATATAAAATAAACACATTTGTTTGTTTACTTAACCTCATATATATATATATATATATATATATATATATATATATATATATATTGATACAAAATCACAAAATATGGACCTAAGTGAATGTATCCTTGTCCGGGAATGCATAATCTCTGTGAATGTTTTGTCCACAAGATCAGTACACAAAATAAGGAGATATGTGTTAATAAGAAAGTGAAAATAAATATCTACTCATGTGATTCTGTATGAATATTCACCCCACCACATTATTTTTTCTTTACGTTTTTATTTCGTTCTTCGGAAGAAATCGTCTCGTCGCTTGCCAAGTCCGCTAGTTCGGAAGTGAAATTATTTTTGACACTGCTCACCTTGATAATGACTCTCGCGAAAAGATAAAGTCGCTACTCGCAGGTCACGTGTCCTAGTGCAAATGAGGGAGAAATGCGAACTTTATTAAAATGAAATAAGATAATATAATATAAAATATAGAATAAAATAATATGAAATGAAATAAGATAAAATACAATGCGATTAAAAAGAGAATCTTAAAATGAAATAAAATAATAGAATATAAAATGAAATAATATAAAATAAAATAATATGAAATCGGAGAAAATAATATAGACAATATAATAATATAATTTAATATAAAAATAAATTATATCAAGATTATATAGAATTATTTGAAAAAACAAAAAAAAACAACAATGTGATATAAAATAAGATAATATTAATAAATCAAAATGACATAAAATGAAAATAAAATAAGATAGAATAAAATAAAATAAAATAAAAAAGAAAGAAATAATATAATACAAAATAGAATAAAACAATATGAAATAAAATAAATAAAATACAATGCGATTAAAAGATAACATAAAATGAAATAAAATGAAATAAAATAATAGAATATAAAATGAAATAATATAAAAGAGTAGAATACAATAAATAAAATAATATACTATAAAAATACATAATAAAATAGATTGAGATTATATAAATTATTAGAAAAAATAATGTGATATAAAATAAAATAATATAAATAAAATTACATAAAAATGTAAATAAAATAAAATAGAATAAAAAAGAATAAAAAAGAATGAAATAATATGATACAAAATAAAATAGGATTAAATGATATGAAATCATTAAAATAAAATAATATAATACAATAAAATAGAAAAAGTAATCTATACATATATAAAGGGCATTTGTGTGTATGTGTATGTCCGGAGTAAACTTCGAAAATAAAACAATTAATGAAAAATAAATATATATACACATGAAATATCACCAGGGCTTGGTTTTTGAGCAAAAATAATAGAGATTTGATTTATATTCGTGAAGATAATTAAAAAACAAAAATTTAAATGATAACAACATGGATTTTTTAACTTTTATATTTTAGATAGTAGACATTAACATTTCTTTTCAGAGTAGCTGGATCAATGCCAGGTCTATTTTTTATTTTTTTCATTTTTTTCATATTTTTTTTACATAGAGATTTAAATGGGGGCATCCGACGATTCAATAATAATGGATAGCGGGACTAACTTACAAATCACCCTCTACCAAGTAGACGTCGGGTAGCCGCTGCTAGTACAAATAAAGCAATATGAAATAATTAGCAGAGTATATGATAATAATTTAATTATTACAATATTTGATACGTTTACAATGTAGTTTAGTATTTAAAAAGTATAATAATCTTGATTTAGCTCTCTCTCTCTCTCTCTCTCTCTCTCTCTCTCTCTCTCTCTCTCTCTCTCTCTCTCTTCTCTCTTAAATATTTGTAAAATATTTACATTGATTTGCCGATAAAAATCCAGGGGGAGGAGTTTAAAATATCTACATTAATTTGCCGACAAAAAGTGACAAAAATACGACTCGGGGAAATATATAAGTTAGACAGGAAATTCGCTTGATGCTAGCTCACTGAAACATAGCGTAGATTAAGGCAAGAGGCTAGGTCCACATGAGATCAAAAGGAATAAGATATATTCACAATTCCAATACTACAAATAAAACAAACACATAACTTCATTTTTTTCATTTCATTTTAATTTTACGTTGGGCATTTAAAAGACGCAAGACCATTTGGAATGTTTTATTTTAAAATTGGATGAAATAAAAAGGGACAAATAATAAGTATGTGATTAATCGACACCAGATAATCTGGATTTACATTTTTGCATTGTACCTTGAACAATTTGGACGGTCTCATTTTTAAGCAGAGGTATTGCAGGATGATAACGGACGGAAGACTTAGGAACACAGTATTGATAAAAAAAAGTAAAGTCGTCGGAGTGGACTAAAGTCGGTATCACCCAGACAGCGAGGGAGTCTATCCCCTGCACTAGCACTAGACCAAGGAGATTGTTTTCTGTTTCTGGGTGGAGCGTTACACCTACCATCAGCTCCTTACTTTACCGCACAGATCCCTGTGCTACTCATACGCTGAGTTGGCGAGGACCGGTATCGAACCAGGAACCTAGTGGGTCCTAGGCTAATGCTCTAACGATTGAGCTTAATGCAAAATAACATAGGTAAGGGCAAATAAAGCTACAAACGGAAGATCTGCAAGATATCTGCAAACCACGAAATGAAACACACACGCACAAAACTTTTCAGGATGGTACATTTTAAGGTAACACACCCCACCGTTCAAAAAAAAGTGTCTTTTTGGTAAATACACCATGGTAGAGATACAGTAAACAACCTGAGGCCTCCGTGATAGTCTTAGTAAAATTCAGTAAAAAAGAAAGATTTTGTTTTTGTTTTGAACAATACATTTGTAAGATACTGTCGGATGCATCATCAGTGATGTTCTTTACTTCACAGGGTGGTTCGGGTCATAAACATAATACCCCTTTATATATATTTACCAACCCATCCGCACGAGCAGGATGTGACACAATGTCAATTTCTTAAGTGGAGTTCAACAGGTTCAGAGTGTTCCTTCTCCTAGACCGGTTGCCAGAATTAACTGATCTTAACGCTGTCCTCTAATTGGCAGTTTGTTCATGGAAGCGGGAGGTGAATTTGAAATTTCTAGAGTTCTAATTTAGGTTCTCAAGGAGGCAAACGCCTCTCCAAAATGACTATTTCTTCTGGGCAGTTGATTAGATTAGCGTTAAAATAAAAGACGTCTGAAAAATTCCCCAATCTTCGAGTTCATTAGTAAAAACATAGATAAAGAAATCGGAAGGGAGCAGACAAAAAAAAAAAAAAAAAACCAAAAAAAAACCGGAATACTTGTCCAGATACAAAGACAAAGAATTAGAGGACCCGACATAGACTAGTAGGTGATCAATGTAATATAAGATGGTGAAAAGTGTATCCTGGACCAGGCTATTTGCATTTCACATAACACTGATATCATTGGGAAAGGTATGAATCCATATGCCCTCCATCCAACTATGGATAAATAGTGTGACAGACTGGGCTTTTTAACTTTGGCAAGGTACTCAGGCTAGGAGAAAGAAAACTCTGACTGAGACCTGTTAAACTCCGCTTAAGAAATTAAGACCTTGTGTTACAACCTTCTCGTCCGGAAGGGTTTGATAGATAGATATGTATATATATATATATATA
>CM042169.1:40091419-40093919 GCA_023376005.1 Doryteuthis pealeii
AACCAACCTCGCGTTAAGAGCGTCACTTCGTAAGAACGTCGAGTAACTCGTCTAAAAATCAAAACCTCTCTCTCACACCTCTTCTGGTGCGTTTTCCGAGGGGTCAAGTGGAATGTCACCACAAATCAATCATAACCTTAACAGTTAGGTAATTTTTCCACTCGTCCCCGTTATTTTGAACCTAACGAACTCTGATTCACAATTATCTTAACTACAGTACTTACATAATTCCTAAGCTACCTATGAATCATATAACACCAGGGTAGTGCAAGGAAAACAAAGAAAAAAGAAAGAGACTTTCTTTTAATATTTCTTCATTCTATCACTGTTTTCTTACTTTCAGGAATTGCTTTAACCATTTTTGGCATCCTTTGTCTGCTGACGACCAGCAAGAGACACACTGCTTCTGCCGGCAAAGTGTCGCTACTCTAAACCTAAACATTCCAATTGTCTTTTTTGTGAAGCGGCAGTAACAATAAAATTTACAGTTTTATTTCTCTTCCATTTGCAGTAAGAATTACCTGTGTTTCACGAACGTTCCAGAAGTCACGTTGAAAGCATCGATTCCCGTGATATCATCGAAGTTAAGCAGTGATGAGCCTATCAAATACTTAAATGGGTGTTCATTTAAGCAAGTGCAGGTACTGTAAAAACAACATATCAAAATTAATTGATTCGGCATTAAATGACCCGAAAAGGGTTGATAAGCCATAAAACGAAAAAAATAAATTAAGGTTGCTTAGTTAGGTGGGTGGCTTTTACAGCAGGTCAACACTTGTTGGTTAATTTTATGCCGAAGATGCTTGGTTTTATTCATTCTTGATTGGTATTCATTCTTTTTCAAACTCGATTTTTAAAAATGCATTTTAAATTCATTTTTCTATTTAAAGCATATATGGGACCCTAAGAGGTACTAACTCCCCGGTCAGTGAACCTGAGAGATACGTTAATCAAGGGTACTTCACACTCCTCAAATCTCCAAAACTGGAACTTCACCATTAGATGTAGTTTAATGTCATATACAGGACAATAAGACCCTTGACCACAGCCTTCTAGCACCTGTATAAAAAAAGGGTTGGAAGATTGCCATTGGTAAGTGGGTATCCCCTCTGTAAAGGTGATGTCGGCGTATTCTACTGAGTGTATTAATGTCCTGGATATGACGTTAAACTGCATTTAGTGGTGAAACCTCAACTCTGGAACTCTGGAGAGAGTAAAGAACCTTTTATCGCCAGTTATTCCAGGTCTTCTTTCACCCGGAGTTTTAGTACCTGTGTTGTAATATCCTGTATATAAGGTGTGCCACAATCCCCCCTAATTTATAACTAGGTGATGTCACGTGGTCTATTCCTTCATCAATCAACAGCCATAATGTTCGGCTGATTAACTACTTAAACACTGATCCTTTCATAGTCCACTTGCGAACACTGACGAAGGAACTTACAATACTGAAGATTCTTTACCAGAAGATTACCAATAATTTCCGATGGACAAGCACCTTGCTTAAAGACTAAAGGATGAACCATAAAAGCTTGACAATATGTTATTTTCCAATCTATGTGTTGAATAGATCACAATTAGTTTTTAGTGTTAAAAAATATTGAATATCCAACAAGAATGAATAAAACAAAACGTCTTCAGCATCAAATAGTACAATGTTGAAATGCCATAAATTATTTTTCCGAAAGAGCCATGTATCCGAACCATTATCAAGGTAAAGTATGTGTAGCTTTCATCATTAAAATTGGTTAAGTATTGTTAAGTAATGTAATGTAACTGTTAAAGTAATTGTTTTGTATTTATTACCAAGGTGATGCTAAGCAACAGTGGTAATTCATTTTTTTGAAATATTTCTATTAAACTTGGTAAACGTATTTAGAATGAAAATCATACAAACCATCAGTGTAAGGGGAATAAGACGCGCCGGACGCTGCCGCAGAAGCAAGGATGAACTCATAAGTGATGTTTTTCTATAGAATCAATCACATGGGCACGCCAGCGTAGGGCCGTCCAGCATAGACATGCATTAACCATCTCTGTTGGATACTGATGCCGCGCAGAGGATCTCCTGGGAGCAATGAATGATAGAGAGGGTTGGCGAGAGATTGTCATGGATATCTGTGATACTGGCGCGATATGATGATGATGATGAGGATCTCTATCTACTTTAAGCATTTTGGAAGATACATTGTTCTATCTCTTTTAATCATTCTAAAATGTTATCAATTTTGAATTTAATATGTTCCTAGTTCGATACCGGCCCTCGCTAACTCAGTGTATGAATAGCACAGAGATATGTGCGGTTATGTAAGGAGCGTATGGTTGGCGTGGCGCTCCACGAAGACTCTAAAACAATTTCCTTCGTCTGGCACTAGTGCAAAAGGTATAGACTTCTTCGCTGATTGGCTGATACCAACTTTAGGCTACCCCGATGAATTATATATATATATATATATATATATAAATTACAAAAACATATTTCCATATTTTACTCCCATAT
>CM042169.1:40096419-40111419 GCA_023376005.1 Doryteuthis pealeii
TGGAGGTGGTGGTGGAGATGGGTTGGCGCGGAGAGAGACTGAGTCGCGTGGCAGACTCTCTCTCTCCTCTTCTCTTTCTCTTTCGCGTGGTACCTTTGGCAAAGCAGCTGCTGTTTGTGAAGAAAGGCGAACCATTCGCTAAAGAAGGAATTACGACCAATCAATGATCAAAACCGCAACAAGAAAGGAAGAATAAATAAACATGTAGACGTACCTTGCCGTATTTTGATGCATGTATTTTATTGCGCCTACTGCAGAGCAACGCTCATGAAACTTAACTTACAACTCATTGTTAGCAGTTTTACTATATCTGGACACATTACTTAATCTATATCTATTAATAATGGAGATTCGCTTCCGGTTTTTGTCTGTAACAAAAATTACGTCACTCATTACGTCACATTACCCAAAATCGTCATAACATAGAATAAATACACTCAAAATTTGAACATGCAAAATTAGACAGTCCTCATTGTTTTTAAGACAAGTTTTAATAAATACATGACTGGTATTATATATCTCTATATAGTTTGTTTTATTTTAATACATATTTAAAGTTTACATTTCAAATTGTTTTATTTTTTAATCCTTTAATGAATTTGATGATTTTACTTACTCAGGGTACAAACTCGCTGACATTGAATTTTTAACTCCCACCCCTCAGGCAATGAGTTTCAAAAATCTATTTTTACATCGCCCGGAGGGTGTTTTTATTTTGTACTAGTCTTATTAATTTGAGCTCCTGTTATATAATGTGGAACCATGAGTGTACGTTGATGTGTTGATATGTATATTAACACGGAAAGGTTTTAGCAAGGATTTTGAGTTAGATGATGTGGAATAATCAAGCTAAGATCCAATTACCGTAGAATTGGTAAGACACGGCAACAAGCAGTCTATTTATGAAACTCCACAACATCATAGAAACCAATCAGTCAATCAGAACTCAATGAATGGAATAACCCAAATACATGAATGGACTATTCTGATTCCCATAAATACCAACTACGGCAGTTGTGCTTAGTCAGTTACTGTTGTTCAGACCAACAGTAGACTGACTGACTGACTGACCTCAATAGATGAGAATGGGAAACTTTAAGGATGATTCAGTATAACGACATGGCAGTGTTTCATTGGATGAGCCAATAAGACGTGGCGAATTAATGAATGTTTGCTGAAGGCTTTTTTTCCTCTTAAGTTTAATGACACAAGATACATCCCAAATTACTCCTTGTTTAAAAAATATTACATTTTATTTGGTCAAAGTCAATTTCTTAAGCTGAGTTTAAAAGAATTCAAAATTGCTCCTTCTCCTCGACCGGTTGACTTAGAGCCCAGTCTGTCCGATTTGTTACCCATAGATAGATTGAGAATAGTTGGATTTATACCTTTCCCAAGGGTATTAGCACTATGTGAAATGCAAAGAGCCTTGTCCAGGATTTGAACTCCTCTCACCGCGTGCCAGTTTCCTACAACATAACCATTATACCACGCACCTCCATAACGCAATATACTTGATTACGCACTAATTGTGTAATCACAAGAAATGAACACAGTGGCCTGAGTTCAAATCCCAAACGAGGCTATATGAAAAATAGGTGGATGCATTATATTAGATCTATGTGAAATGCAAATAGCCTCGTCTGGGATTTGAACTCAATCACCGTGTTCATTTCATGTGATTACACAATTACCGTTTAAAAACGACAACCACAATGTGCAACATGTCAAACACCTTTGACAGTTAAACACTTATTCATTTTTCTCACTTCGTCAACGCATCATTTCAAACTCCCTTTCCACTCTCACCTCTCACTCTTATTCTTCCACACTTCACCACGTTACACTTCTCGAGCAGTAGAAAAATGCCATGTGGCGTTGTGCTGACTCATTCTAAAAATTGTCCATACTAAAGTACAAGTTTCTTGCTCACATCAGAAAACATTATTTTAAACCAAACAATATGAAAGATCTGTTTGAAAATGTTAACATAGAGCATATTTTCTCCTTTTTGAGGGAAATAAAATTATACCATAGAATATAGACATAAAACTAATCAATACCATACAACATAATTCCAAATAATGCTAACACATTTTTAAAACCAACTACTAAAAAGTATAAATATAAATACATGATATGTATAACTAGCTATTAGGCATGACATAACCCCAGACGGGTTGATATGCCGTTAAAATCAATAAACAAACAGCAATTATCGTGTAATCGAGTATATTACGTTATAGTGCGGTGTACTGCTAACCTTTGTAGGGAATAGGCACGACGAGACAAGTTCGAATCCTGGACAAGGCTCGTTGCATTTCACATAGCCCTAATAACCATCTGATGATGTGCTAGATGGCAATTATTTGATGTTTGCAGTCTGAAAATAACTTTGGTTTGCTGGATGACATATTGCTTTGTGGCATTTATAGTTTTTAGCAACTTTCTTATTTTTCTCACCCCGTCAATGCATCTTTTCAAACTCCCTTTCCACTCTCACCTCTCTCTCTCTTATTCTTCCACTCTTCGCCACGTTACACTTCTCAAGCAGTGGAAAAATGTCATGTGGCGTTGTGCTAACTCATCCTAAAATTTTTCCATACTAAAGTTCAAGTTTCTTTCAATCCTGACTCTTTCCATTCTCTCTGTTCCTCCTATTATGTTACACACACACACACACACACACGCACACACACATATATATATATATATATATATATATATATAATATATATATATATATGAGAAGTAAACAAACAGACGATGTTTGTGATATGGCTATTTTCAGCCGACAATATTTGGGAGAATATGTACTTAATTGAAGTCGAACCTAATTTTTGAAAGTTAATTCATTAATAATTAATTAGGCGGGATTACCTATTTAAATGTAAGGCTACACAAATCGAGAAAAATCAATCTCTGTATGCACATTTCGGCCGAAAAAAATCAATCTCTGTATGCAAATTTCGGCCGAAATGTGCATACAGAGATTGATTTTTCTCGATTTGTTTAGCCTTACATTTAAATAGGTAATCCTGCCTAATTAATTAATCATTAATGAATTAACTTTCAAAAATTAGGTTCGACTTCAATTAAGTACATATTCTCCCAAGTATATATATATATATATATATATATATATATGATTTTTATATGAAAAAGATGACTCACCGGTGAAATTTGTCACGATTATTAGTTGATGCAAGTTTCACAATAATAAGACAACGATATAACAAATATAAAGTGCTCCATACGTGAGTAGAACAAATGTATTATTATAATGGTACAGAATAATAACATACTCGAGTTTCACCATAAAGATCTTCAGGGTTAAATCCACTGAATTGATCAAGATATTGATTAAATCCACTGAATTAACATAGGTATTGATTAATTCAATGGATTTAAACCTGAAGATCCTTATGGTGAAACTCGAGTAGGTTATTACTGTGTACCATAATAATAAAAAATAATATATATATTATTTCTATTATTATGGTTTCATTATATATATATATATATATATATATATATATAAGGAAAACCATCCATTGAATGCATTCTAATTTACGATTTTCTTACGGGTAGATTATTTTTTCCTTTCCCCACCAAACAAAGATTGTTAAACGTCATAAACTATTGAAAATCAATAACTGAAACTAATAAATCTTAAAGAAATATAATTATTTCATTTCCTGAATAGGAACCAGTTGACTTCGATCAGTAGAGCATCGGCCTTGGAACCCCAACGTCCCCGGCTCGATACCAATTTAATTATTGAAGAAACTTATTGCTGCTTAACTTCGGTCATCTAGCGGGAATCGGTACTTTCAGAGTGACTTGACCATCATGGCGTATCTACAGACAGGACGTGTGGATATACCACAGTACGTTAATCTAATTATTACAACGTTTGGTGTATTTACTTAAGAGGTATTGCCAAATACTTCAATATGTAAAAACTATAACAACTAGCAGGACCTGTGGATACACCACAGTATGATAATCTAATTATTACAACGTTTGATGTGTTTACTTAAGAGCTATTGCTAAATAGTTCAATATTTAAAAAAGTATATTAATATTGATTTAATATCTCTTTCAGTGTTTTTTCTTTCTTAATTTCTTTTCATCTTTTCCCTATGTTTAATTGAAACAGATTAGCGTTTTTCACCCGCGCGCTCACCCCTCTTGCTGTCTTTTCCCTACTCTCTTTCTTTCTTTCTTTCTTTCTTTCTTATTATATGTTTCTGTGTAGCATGTCCCTTTTCTTTATTTGCTTTCTTTATGATAAAAATGGAATGCTTCTTTATTTAGCTAAAGTGACTACACTCATAAGAAATAAGAATTCGGCAGATAAGCAACACCAGATAATCATGATTTACATTTTTGCTTTTCATCTTCGACGATTAGGTGAATGTAAGCTTTAATTAGAGTGAGTTGCGGTCATATATTTTAGGAACACCAGTATTGATATATATATATATTAATTATTGTTCTTCGATCTCCATTTGTCTGTGACCGACACTACTCACTGCTTACGTCAAAATACCGAAAATCTTCAATACATATTTTTCATCATATATATATTTACCAACCTCTCCGCACGAGCAGGATGTGGCAAAAGGTCAATTTCTTAAGCGGAGTTCAACAGGTTTGAATTCAGAGTTTTCGTTCCCCTAGACCGGTTGCCTAACCAAGGTTAAAGAGCCCAGTTTGCCCTACTATTTACCCATAGCTGGAGGGAGTGTAGGATTCATACCTTTCCCAAGGGTATTAGCGCTAAGTGAAATGAAATTACCATGTCCAGGATTTGAACTCGGGGCGACGAGCCCATTACCTATGACTTTAACCATTATTTGTTTCATCATATAACGTGTAATAGATACATCGTGCGATACCCTGTTCTCATCAGCCGCTAACCATGAGTGATAGCTCAGTTTCGATGTCTAAAGGCGGAAATACCATCACAAGCGCAACCAAGTAATCTTGGTCAATATATACAATAAAAAACAACCCTGTAATCAGTTTTAAAAGGTATTTTCACCTTCACCCTTTTTTCAGTATCAGATTTTTTTTATCAGATTTGGTTTGTTTTCTTTTACGGCATATCAACCTCAGTGGGTTATTTACTGCCGATTAAGTTTTGAAATAAATCAATTTTTAATGGATAATACAATTTTGCTTATCAACTCATGTTTCTCTATTTAACCCATAGATGGGACCCTAACAGGTCCTAAGACTCCGGGTCAGAATGGACCAAGGAGCAATGGTGATGAAGAGGTGCTCCAAATTCCCCAAACCTCCAAAACTCACCATCAGATAGAGTTTAACGTCATTCCCAGTACATGTAGACCCTCAGCCATCGCCTTCTAGCACCCATATGATAAAAAGGGGTTGGGGCTTGTCATAAGGGCAATAGGGGAAATCATATAGGTGCTAGGGCTTGACGTGACCAGCCGATTGATCAGAGGGGGTCTCTCCGAACGCCCGTCTAACCCAAGATAGGGCCAACTTGAGTATTGCAAATCATGAACTGCTTATCCACCTGGGTTCTATCCTTAAGCATCATGAGTCGCCACCCACAGCCAACAGGTCCCATTGGGGGAGTTTTACCCCTCTGCAGAGGTGCAGTCTAAGGCCCCACCGAGAGGGCGGTTTCAGAATCAAGAGTTAACTAAAAAGTTTACCAATAAATAAATACCTATTATTTTATGTAAAAGATCTATGCGTAAAATATTCAAAATAATTATTTGATTAATAATTGATAGATGGATGCAACATTTTATTTGAGGTGAACAGAACTAAGTTTCCATTTCAAATTGTTTTATTATTTTATTTTATTTTATTTTAATATTTTTATTTTATTTTACTTTTTTTTTTCTCCTTTAATAAATTTGATCATTTTACTTATGATACAAGCCCTCTAACTTTTTTTACTTCCCCCTCAAGCAATATCTTTCAAAAATTAATCCTTACACCACCTGGATGACGTTTTTATAGTATATATACTTATTCTATTTACAGTGAAGGAGATTGTTTAGTTTAGTAAATAAAGAATCATCCTTAGGAGCCACAACGTTCCCGGTTCGATATCCAAATAATTAGGGAATGGGCTTATTGCTGCTTAACGACTCTTATCTGACGGGAACCGGTGCTTTAAGTGTGACGTGACTGTAATGGTGTGTCTATATGTAATAGTCCATATGAGTACGTTGTACGTGGTTTACTACTACATAGCCTAGAAAAGGCAGCAAAAACATTGGCCGCTACATATAAGCTGCACAAGAATGCTGCATGCAATCTTGAACAAGTCGTGGAAACAACACCCCACAAGGGATCAGCTGTGGAATCACTTGTCCCCTATCTCACAAACCATCCGAGTGAGACCAACAAGACATTCTGGATACTGCTGAAGAAGCAAGGACGAACTCATCAGCGACATTCTCCAGTGAAAACCAGCACATGGACATGCCAATGTGGGTCGTTCAGCAAGGAGCTACAATGACCAGCTCTGTCTGGATACTGGATGCTGCGCAGATGACTTCCCACAAACAATGACTGATAGAAAAGGTTGGTGAAGGATTATCAAGGATATCCATGCTAATTGCACGACATGATGACGAAGTACGTGGTTATACAATGGCGTCCCTAAAGTCAGTGTTCACTTGATATATATTTTGTTTAAATTCTAAAAAGCATTCGGATATTATCGACACCCTGTATGTTGTCAGAAACAAGGATCGCTGACTTAGTTGATTTTAAACATTTTATGGTTGATATCAAGCTGTCTATCTCAATCAGTTTAACGAGTAATGATATATTTTGTCATCTCCTCACATCAAATGACTTTGCTGATCAACCTTGCATAATGTAGATTTGGCGCCAGACTGCAAAAGTCTTATCCGTTGTAAAAATCGGGTCAGTAGTACTTTTAATTTTGGGACGTGATCCTTAGATAATGCTGGTTCATCGATTGGATAATGGTCATTAACTAAATTGGAGCTTAGTAAATAAATTACAAATTTTGTTTAGGAAAAAATTGACAGCCCAGATTACACAAAAACAAAACCTCAAATACCCACTTCAGCGTCATAGTTACCCCATTTTTCTTTACACTTGCATTGTGTTACGATTCACGTGGTTATTTCAAGGCTATAGTTAAATGTAGTTTTACAGTGGAGATAATTTGTGGCATAAAGTTTGTTCCTGTGTTTATGTAAAGAGATAAAGTATCAGTTCTAATCCTTGCTCTTGATCAGATTTTAATGTAAAAAGATGTAGTATCAGTTTTAATTCTTGTCTTCTGATCCGTCTTCAAAATATGTATTAGATATAATCCTTGTCTACTGGTCAGCCTTTGGAGTAGAAAGTTGTATCAGAGTTGATCCTTTTTTCTTCTTTAAACAAATAATTTTAGGACAATTTAACAACGCCGTTAAATAGTATGTTTGGGCGTTTTTGTTTGGTTTATTCAGTTTCTGCTGTTTTGGAACAGTATATAAATATAAGTTGCCGTCTTTTGCACTCCTTTATACCATAAAATGCTGGGCACTTCATGTGGTGTTATGTTTAGCAAGGGAGACTGGCAAACCATGGCTAGTGAGATCGAGCGGCACTAGGTGCCCATTACATCCGTCCTTGTGCCACATCTGAGCTAAGCTTAGTAAATAACTATACCTTAAATTAATGGGCATCTCATGTTGTGTAATTGTTTTCAAGCTAGATTAGCAAAACATTGTTAGTGAGTTTGATTCTCACTGGGTGCCTCATATCATTGGTCTTGTGCCGCTTCTAAGCTAACCTTAGTAAATAACTATACCTTAAAATAATCCAACAGATACCCTTCAAAACAAACCACAAAACCAGCAGTTTATAAATATAAATTGCGGTCTTTCGTAAACCTTATACCTTAAAATAATGGAGGTGCGTAATAGGAAATAGACTCGTCGACCCGTGTTCAATTCCTGGACGAAGCTGTTGGCATTTCACATAGCGCTAATACCCTTGAGAAAGGTATGAATCCAATTCTCCCTCCAGCTATGGGTAAATAGCAGGGCAGACTGGACTCTAACCATGGCTAGGTTACAAGTCTAGGAGAAGGAAAACTCTGAATTAAAACCTGTTAAACTCTGCTTAAGAAATTCTGTCGCATTACAAATATACGTTGCGGTCTTTCATACACCTTATACCTTAAAATAATCCAACAAATAGCCTTCAAAACCAACCACCAAACCAGCAGTTTATAAATATAAGTTGTGGTCTTTCATACACCTTATTCCTTAAAATAATCCAACATATAGCCTTGAAAACCAAATACCAAACCAGCAGTTTATGAATATAAGTTGTGGTCTTTCACACACCTTGTACCTTAAAATAATCCAACAGATAGCCTTCAAAAACCAACCATCAAACCAGCAGTTTATAAATATACGTTGCGGTCTTTCATACACCTCATACCTTAAAATAATCCAACAAATAGCCTACAAAACCAACCACCAAACCAATTGAATAACATTTCTAGCTGTTAACAAGATGAGAAAGTGAACTTGTATTTTTCACATATGGTCGCTGTTACAGATAACAGGTATGAACAACACGTGTTGTAATTGCTTTTGCAAATCATACGTTTCATGAATAATTCGAATGGTAGATCATTGATAACTGGCGTCCAGGACGAGTGTCTGGGCAGAATTGACATTTGCCTACTGTGAGAGACTTCGCTGTTGATTTTTATAGCAGTCGATGATTTGCATACAGTGTCTATCGAATTACCAGCAAGAAATCATAATATACACTTCATTTTGTTTAGGATTATCATAACAGGACGAGACATAATTGTGTGTATCGATTAAATAAAAAAGACCGAACATATTGTGAATTCATTACAGCTTCCATTTGTATACAAAAGTGAACGTTTTTTATCGGAAACCAATGGCGAAAATGGTTATCACATTATGCACAAAATAGGCGGTTCTGGACCTTTTTTTTATTGTCTTGTTTTCTGGAGAGAGATATTATTATTACCATTCGCTGGGATATTCGATTTAGTGACCTTTGCTATTATGGTACCCAGATCTCTGGTGGGTATTTACCCAACCCTTATAAATGGGGGGGGGGGTGCTTTAGAAAACCTTTTTTTTATAGATAAGCTTAAAGTTTTTATTAGTTCAGTTCCAATGGCTTTATATTTTTATAATAATTGAGGACGATAGACTCTTTATCTACTCAATTCTATTATAAGGTTCATAGAGTGTTAACTCTGGTTCTTATAAAATATTAGGTTACTTAAAGGAAAAGTCCCCAATGCGGAATACTTCAGTTAGGGAAAGAACAAACGCGTTAGTTACAACTTTTATTATAACATATTTAGGGGAACGAAGTTCTCCAGGGTATATAATGTCACAAGTGTCCAAACATACATAGTAGTGTAACAGAGGCAAAATAGGTGGAAACCACTTACTGTATGTAGAGTCTGTACTTAAAGTTTTCATTAGTTCAGTTCCAATGGCTTTATATTTTTATAATAATTGACGAAGATAGAGTCTCTATCTACTCAATTCTATTATATATATATTTACCAAACCCTCCGCACGAGCAGGATATGGCACAAGGTCAATTTCTTAAGCGGAGTTTAACAGGTTTGAATTCAGAGTTTTCCTTCTCCTAGACCGGTTGCCTAACCAAGGTTAAAGAGCCCAGTATGTCTTATTATTTACCCATAGCTGGAGGGTGAGTAGGATTCATACCTTTCACAATGGTATTAGTGCAAAGGTAAATGCAATTGTCACATCCAGGATTTGAACTTGGAGTGACAAGACCATTTCCCATGACTTTAACCATTACACCACGCGCTTCCTACTCAATTCTCTAATAAGGTTCATAGAGTGTTAACTCTGGTACTTAAAAAAACATTAGGTTACTTAAAGGAAATGTACCCAATGCAGAATACTTCAGTTAGGAAAACAACAAACGCGTTAGTTATATTTATACAACTTTTATTATAACATATTTAGGGGAACGAAGTTGCCCAGGCTATATAATGTCACAAGTGTCCAAACATACATAGTAGTGTAATAGAGGCAATATATGTGGAAAACACTTACCGTATGTAGAGTCTGTACTGTCTGGTATGCACCATGTGTGTGCTGGAGAGAGGTGACCAGCACGTCCCTATTTGTCCAGTAGCTTAGGCCAAAGAGGGTGATCTTCTTGGGTTCCTGCGTCACATGACCAAAAAGGGGCTCTTGACACAGGAGATCTCCCTCAGACAAGGGAGACTGGTCTTACACTATGAACAAGAACGAACAACACTTTCTAATGCATAAGCATAGATAACTTTCTAACACATTTCTTTTTTCTTTTTAATGTAGTCATTAAACAAACCTTTCGTCCCGTTTGCGATGGGACACAAGGCACACAAGTTATGGGAGCAGCCAGTGAGGATCGAACTTGCTATTTATTAGTAATGTATATGTGAGACTAGTTTGATAACCATTGCATCACGATGGGATGCCATTTGTAACCAACTGGTTCACCATGTTTAGAATGTGACACAAAGTCTTAAGTTATAGGGACATTCTGTGGGGATCAAATTTGTAATGGATCTATGAGATTATCTTGCTTACCATTACCGCGTGATGGGGCCCCATATTTTACCCAATCCGTTTGTCACGTTTAGAATGTGACACAAGGCCGCAATATATGGAGGCATCCAGTGAGGATTGAACATGTTAATCCGAAGTAAAAGATCTGTGAGACTAGCTTGCTAACATTGTATCGAGATGAGACACACATTATATACCCGGTAGGTAGGGAGTATATAACACACAGACCATTAGAGACACCACTAACACCAATTCAACCATCTGTCACGAGAAACTGTCCAAGATTGACATTCATTACCTCCTTCCTAATTTATTCTGCTTCCCACAACGTTTATCCTACCTCAATGGATGAATGCAATGTAGGTAGGACGAGACTATATTTACTCTGTTCCCTTAACAATATCTTTAATCTATTTAACTCCATAAATGGGACCCTAATAGGTACTACAACTCGGGGTCAGGGTGGACCTGGGAGTATTGACACATTACACTGATCTTCCTTATTGGAGCCCCACTTCTAGACGTCATAGCCAGGGCATATCCCTCATGGATATTCGCGCTATGTAGAATTGAGCCTCGTTCAGGATTTGAACTCGGAACGCGGTGTCCATTTCCTTCTGACACCGCTTTCAATAGATGAGCCTCTTGGGCATGACGTTAAACTGCATCTAATGGTGAGGTTCCTATTCCGGAACTCATGGAAATGTGGAGTACCACTGTATCGTCACTACTACCAGGTCTATCGTTATTTGGAGTGGTAGTACATGTTAGGGTCCCATCTATGGGTCAAATAGATTTTAAAAACGTGTATTAAATAATGTGTTTAAAGAAAAAATGAGTATGAAAATAAAATTATATCGTATGCCATAAATCAACAATACCAAACCCATAGCATGGGGGAGAATGGTTGAATATATATTTCTTTTTGATGAGTATTAAAACTTGTCAAAGTAATTTGGGTTTTCTTCTTTCTTTTTTCTTTCTTTTCTTCTTCTTTTTCTTTCTTTTTCTTTCTTTTTCTTCTTTCTATTTCTTTCTATTTCTTTTTCATTCCTTCTTTTTCTTTCTTTCTTTTTTCTTTTTCTTCTTTCTATTTCTTTCTTTTTATTCTGTGTATTTCCCGCTTTTTCTTTCTTTTTATTCTTACTTTTTCTTTCATTTTCTGTCTTTTTATTCTTTCGCTTTCTTTCATGAATAAAACAAAATGTTTCCGGCATAAAATAACCCAACAAGGGTTGACATGCCGTAAAATCCAACCAAGCAATCAATAGACGAGATATTTATGCCAACTCCAGGAACATTTTTGTGTTTTGTATTTGGTGCATTTCCGGTCCGTTCTGATTTTATAATCCAGCGTTTGGTTTCTCCAATGGCGCCATTATTTCCACCTGATTCCATCTGGATTTTGCATTATTCATCATTTTCTTAAAAATCCCTCGAATGACCTTCTGCTAACTTTCAGGAATCCGAAGAAATGGACACGAAATAGTTTTAACACCATTCTGAAGTAAGAATCAGAAGCGCTCACACAGCAAGGGTTATTGTCGTTGAAAATGTACCCAGCAAAGAGAGTTCAAATACTGGAAGCGGCTCTCTACATTTCATATAAGGCTAATGTTTCGTTCAGATTGTTGGTTAAATCCTACTTAACCGACATAAATTCCACCATCGTATTTTTCTTTTCATCCGCCAAAAGAAAAAAAATGCTAAAAATCAAGGAATTAACCACATTTAATGAAATTTTCATTGTTGATATATTAATGAATAAACAATATAATGCACTAGTTATGTTCTAAAAGCTCTTACATTAATTCAGGTCATTTAACTTTGAATCCTTTATCTTTCAGGCGTAACCCAGATTCACAAACATACGTGGTTCAACGTTACTTGACCGGAAAAAATGTAAAAGTTTTTAGAGAAAATAACTGGTGCATTATAGCTTTTATTCATTAATGTATCGACACTGAACAAATTCGGTTAATTCCTTGATTTTTAGTATATTTCTTCTTTCGGTGGGGTGACATATTATGGTGGAATTTATGTCCGTTACGTAGGATTTAACCAGATTGTTTGTGTTCCAAAAGATATTACATACAAAAAGATTTCCACTAGAAAATATTTCTCTAAGTTTGCTTTACTTGTTTTTCTCTTTTTTCCGAATCCGAAACCTAATGTTATTATCAAATTTGAAACAAGTTCACCTGATGATTGTTGACGCATGAAACCAAAATGGGTGTGACTGTTCCTTTGTTACCAAATAAATAGATATGTAAAACCTTTATATATTTATTTTATTATATTATATAACAGCTCTATTCTATATTGAACACTCTCCCAATAATACTGCGTTTGACACACCGTTCGAGTAAAAGCTGAAACAGTGACAATCCCACACTAGAGTATATATATATATATATATATATATATATATATTATATATATATATATATATACAGCATAGACACAGAGTCAATGGTGCTTGGTGACTGCGATCATCGGACTTGATGGTTACTTAGATGCATAAGGTCTATCACATATAGTAGGCCCAATAGTAGTTTTTTTCTAGTAATGGAGAATTGAAAATAAAGTGCTCGATTACAGGTGTAAGTGCTGTATTTATTTATTCATTATAGTTTACAGTTCCATTAATGTACGATTGTTACTATTGGGTTCAAAGTAGCGTGTTAGCCACTTATCGTCAAGAAAACACGCTCAGAGAAACTAACACATACAACGTGTAGGTAATCAAGTGATAGATTGAGAGGAAGAAAGTGATAGAGAGTATGTAAAGTAAGAGATTGGTCAGTTTTTTACTTAATTGCAAATTACGACTAATTAGAACCAAATAAAATGGATTTTTTTCAAACATAGTTCAATCCTAAAAGTAAGGAATAATTTAGATAACATAGTTATCTCAATTAATTTGGGTCTGTGTTTTTATTTTATTCTGTATTAAATTGTTTGTTAAGCATTTATATTTCGTGTCTGTTATTTGTTATCATCAATCTGTACGATTTGAACCTGGGAGAAAGTAAAAGAGTAATCTCGTATGTATAAGAGAGAGAGAGAGAGAGAGAGAGAGAGAGAGAGAGAGAGAGAGAGAGAGAGAGAGAGATTAGATTAGAGATGATAGTTCTTACTTGTTACACTTCCGGTTACTGTTTCTTCGTCTATGTCGTCTAACTTGTCTGGCCGCCATGTTCTCTAGTTGGACTTACGTTAGGGCTTTCGGCTGGGTGTTGATTTTATTTCTTGTTTTTTTTTCGTTGTACTGGGCTAGTCATTGTCTTTAATATTTAATTAATAACACAAGAATTGGTGTTACTTGATCAAGTTTTATTTCCTTAGCCCATGATTCCGCCGCAGGTCAGATGGAGCTGACAACAACATCTACGCTCCTTGAAAGTCGGGTCGAATCTGCTTAACTAAACTTATTCTCACGCGACTCTAATGAAATGTTTTCTACTGGGAGGTGAAGCTGGTGCCATCTAAATGTCAATCATTATCCCAAACGTGTATGGAGAATTGTCCACCTTCAATTTTAATTCTAACAAACCCATGAGTATTACTGATTCAAATATCAAGATTAAATGCGACAATAAGTGACTAATTGTTATGTTTAAAAGTTAAGGAAATAAAAGAAATGTTAAAAAGTCAACAGTGAATTTTAAGAAGTTCAACGAGCAGATCAATATAAGACACTAGAAACAGATAGGAACAGAAAAGTTGTGTCTGGTCATCATTTTGTTCAACTTGGAGGATATAAGTTTAGTAGATTAGGAAATCCACTTGGCTACCATAAAGAAAATGCAGAGGGTCTGACTTAAAAAGGTAGGGTCATGTAAGCAATGACATTCAGTCGGAAGCAAAGTATGCGTAAACAAGTAAAGTGAGGACTAGGGTTTTTAACAGGGAGATTTTTAGAGTCTGTGTGCAGAGTTCGTTAGTCGGTCGAGGCTCATAGTTCTGAGTATTGAAGTAGGGGAGTAGGACTCTCTCTCTATATATATATATATATCTTATTATAATGGAGATTGTGTGTTTTTCTGTCTGTAACCGAAACTATATTCCTACTCAAGTCACAATTCTCTTAGTTATTGACATCACATTCTCCATGATTTTATTTTTATCTAAACCTCAATTATTAATAAAATAGTCTTACATTATTAATACTGTTAACTATGTCTACATACTGACAACATGCAATTATATTTATATATACAACGAAATAGCGGATTACAGTGTGAATGGGAAGGCTAATTTGCATATTAATATTAAAAAATCGAATTTAATAAATATGTGCTTAGTATTATTGATTTCTAACTGTTTGGTTTTATTTTAATGAATATAAGCAAAAATCTCTTCAATGAATCTTAAATGAAATCCATTA
>CM042169.1:40116419-40151419 GCA_023376005.1 Doryteuthis pealeii
ACCAAAGATAATCTAATGAGTCAGACGAACCTACTATTAGTTTCGCATAAAGCTCTTCAGGTCTAAAATCTGACTGAAGAAGAAAAGTAGCAAGACAAAATAAATAGTACTAACCACAGTAGTCATTTCAATTAGCAAAACCAGACTGACCAATAAAAACACAGAACACTATAAGTTTATTGTTTAATAAATATTTAATTTCTATATTAACGAATTTTTTTTTAATATTTTATTTAGAATTAAGCAGATTTGAAACCATTAAATTAGTGTAAGCGCCCCATCGTCATTCTCATCCCTCCAACTAAATGGAACCCAGCACACCGACGATTGTCCATCTCTTTGCCCGTAGTTAAACGATCCATCGATACGACTAAATCAAGGGAGACGGTGTTTATTCAGTGAACCTCGACATCCCGAAACCCATCATGGGAGAAGCAGCAGATGAATTAGGGGATTGGGCATGACTCCGGTTGCTGGTACATAAGCCAATATACCTTACCCCTGTTGCTACCAAACCCCTGAGGACAAAGGGGTTATTTTCCACTGCTGCCACTACCCCCATTATACTGTGGTTAGTACTATTTATTTTGTCTTGCTCCTTTTCTTCTTCAGTCAGATTTTAGCCCTGAAGAGCTTTATGCGAAACTAATAGTAGGTTCGTCTGACTAATTAGATTATCTTTGTTATTTGGCTCTACTTAGGTATCGAGCACTTTTTACATATTAGCTTTCTCCTAGCGGTTATATGAATATATATATATATATCTTATATACATATATATACATATAAATTGTTTTTTCTTTTGGCCAAACACTGTACCAATAGATTATTTTTCGTTGGTACGAATATCTTGGTGCTTTCTTTTTTTCAAAATGTTTTTCTTCCTGGTTGATGTTTGGTAGTATATTTTTACAATCAAAATTTATGCTGGTTTTTTTCTCTCCGCAAGGATCTACCAACACGCTTGGTATATATTATATATATATATATATATATATATATATATATATATATATATACCCATTGAGTAAGGTAAAAGTAAAGTGAACAAAAAATAATAACTCAAACAAGTCTGAGAGGAGAAATATTTCGTCCTTACTTAAAGGACTTCTTCAGTCATCAGACTATTATTCAAAACAAAAATACGTACATGTGTGTTTTGACGAGAAAGTGAGTTAGTAGCGGAAATGAGGGGTAGGAAGATTAGGGGAGAAATAAGGAATGGTGATAACATGATATAAAGTGTGGGGAAAGTTTACAGGTAGCAGGGAGGAAGCTAGGTGCTAGATGGGATAGGGGGTTGGAGAGTAAGTTTCATGGTGATGAACACTCCATCGCCGGGAGCGAAAACCGACTGATTTTTCATCCGGCAGATTCGTTAACCTCTCGGCCATTTGACCGCTGCCGTAAAAGGGGTGGTGTTTAAACTATTAAATACATACACTTGTTTATATATTTTACGATCACCGGAGAGATCCAGTCTGTAAATAGTGAAAGTTAATTCAAATCTCCCCTAGAGAGCTCAATCACTTTTTGGGATAATAAGTAATCCATAGACACCTTGTTTTATATATATATATATATATATATATTATATATATATATATATATATATATAATAAGATGTGTCAAAAAGTATCGAGATTTTTGTACTTTGGAACACGTTGTATTCTGAAAAAAAAAATAAGATTCCATTATTTTTTTCTGAATCCAAGGTGTGTCAAAAAGTACCAAGTTTAAAAGTTGTATTTACCAAGATAAAAAATGAAGAATGAATGGAACGTTATTTTTTTTCAGAAAACAAGGGTGTGACAAAAATTACAAAAAATCTCGATATTTTTTGACACGCCTTGTATGTAAATAATTTAACTTACACACATATACCCTCCACACACACACACACACACACACACACACACATATATATATATATATATATATATATATATATATACATATATATATATAAGTTTTTTTGTAGGTACAGCATTTTATTAAGGAGCGAAAAAGCGTATACATTGTAAAATATTGAATTTCTAAAAAAAGAAAACTAGGGACCCTTATGTCTTAATTTTTTTTTTCGGTCAATCTCTTCAGAGAAATTCACTTGACAAATGTTGAAAGACGTACAAATTGGATAATAACCGAACGAATCAAGGGAGGATGATAGGAAAAAAGAAAAAAACTCACGTCTTAACACATACCCCTCCTCACATTACGAACCATGTGAGGGGGTTCTAATACTTCTTCCACCACGCGGAACGTTCAAGTTGAAAGGATGTTTTGTTTCAAATAATAATAGTTGATGGAAATACCTTTTGGGGGGCACAATGTAGGTTGGTATTTGGAAATATATAGGGCCTCCAGCACACTAAGTTGAAATTCGTTGTTGGAAGTACTAAGGATGGAAAACATTGCGGTGCTGTAAGTACGGGCGTAAGTTGGATTATCTAATAAATGACGTGCAATGGCGGATGTGGAGTTGCTACCAGCAAAGCTGGAAGAGTCTAAACTGCCGCATGAATATTGGAGGGTATATCCCTGTTTCATCCTTACCTCCAATACATATATATATATATATATATGTGTGTGTGTGTGTGTGTGTATAAAGTTTTGCTGACAGAAATCTGTTTCGACCTCATGCGGTCTTTATCAAAGCAACATATTATTTGAAAATTTCGGTACTGATCGAGAGCGTTCTGTGCCTCGTGATTAATGATATATTTATTTCGTCTTTCCGTTTACAATGTTGCTTTGATAAAGACCGCATACGGTCGAAACAGATTTCTGTCAGCAAATCTTTAAACGTCTTGTTGTTTTTTCTACAAAACTTTCTACACATATTGTTGGATTCATATCCATTTTACCTTTCTTATACATATATAGTAACGTCTATGGTAAGGCCTATTTTCGATATCAACCAAACAGCGGGAAAGTTCATCTCCTTATTCACTAGCACAGATCAGATTACCGGAGCTGTGTTACACATGCATTGAGTTGGCAGGTACCACTATCGAACCAGGAAAGTTCCAATAACTACTGATCTTTTTTCCGACTGAAGCTATCCGACATTTCTCATTTTGGAGGGCGTTAAACTGAACAAAATACATACAAGATATATATATATATAATATATATATATATATATAATATATATATATATATATATATATATATTATTCGAAAATGGTTATTATTCGAAACAAAACATCCGTTCAACAAACTTCAACTTTTCTGTTCTGGAGGCCCTATATATTTCCAAATACCAGCCTACTTTGTGCACCCAAAAAAGTATTTCCATCAACTATTGTTATTCGAAACAAAACATCCTTTCAACTTGAACGTTTCGCGTTGTGGAGAAGTATCACATGTGAGGAGGGGGTGAAGACGTGAGTTTTTTTTCTTTCCCCTCATCCACCCTTGATTCGTTCGGTTTATTATCCAATTTGTACGTCTTTCAACATTTGTCAAGTGAATTTCTCTGAAGAGATTGACCGAAAAAAAAAAAGGAAAAATAAGATAAAATTAAGACATAAGGGTCCCTGGCTTTTCTTTAAAAAAAAAATCAGTATTTTACAATGTAACGCTTTTTTCGCTCCTTAATATATATATATATATATATATATATATATATATATATATATATATATATATATATATATATCTTGTAGTATTTTTTATAATAATGGTAGACAAGGCTCTTTATTCAGTCTTTGTTTTGGTGGTTGCAGGCATTTAAAAAATGTTTGTATCGTCCGTGTACTTCCGACCATCTTTGGTCATTTTTAAAGACATAGGTTTGTTGAATGGTTGGATTTTACGGCATGTCAACGGTTGTTGGGTTATTTTATGGCAAAGATATTTTGATTTATTCCTTCATCATTCACTTTTGTAAACTCAATTTTTAAATACATTCTTAGTAATCATTGTTTGATCTATTTAACCTATAGATGGGATACTAACATGTACTACCAATACGGGTCAGGTTGGACTTGGCAGTAATGGTGATGAAGGGATACTCAGCGATGGGGGTTGCCATAAGAACAAAATTGTTGGTACAATCACATATGTGCTCGGGCTTGACGTGATCATCGCTTGATTCCTGGGGGTCTCTCTGATCACCCGTCTAGCCTAGGTATGGGCTAAAAAAATGTTTATTTACCATTTGTGTAAAGTGTGTGTATATTAAACAGACATATATATATATTATATATATATATATATATATATATATATATATATATTATATATATATATATGTCTATAACACAACAGTTGGCAATGTAACTTGAGTCAGTCCTCAGAACTTATGTTCACTGCTAATGTTATAAAACAAAAAGGGGATTGTTTTAAATACTTGCATACTATTCAATGAACGAAGATTGGAGCAAATACTCGTACTCATTACTTGTACTCTTTCGACAATTCCTTTTTATGCTAAACAGATTTTTTTAAAAACTTGATAATTTCAAACAGAACTATTTGACCCATAGATAATACCCTAGGAGTTACTACAAATCTGTGTTAGAGTCGACCAGGAAATTAGAGTTATCTATTAACTATCTCGTCTAGGATTTGAACTTGGGTCAGATATTTTTTGTTGGACTCGGGAGGCTTCTCTAAATTTGGAATATTCTTTTCGAACTCGGGAATCTTCTTGTTGTAATCGGGAGCCATAATGGAATTTTGAACCCAACCCTCTATTCAATCCACGGGGGTATCCTGTTCTCATTCCACTAACCATAGCTCGGTACAAATATCAAGCTGTGTTAATTACTATTCTATATTACTCTAACCCTTGACCAGGATTGAGCCTGCAGTCTAGAGATAACTGTCACTTAGAACCATAATTACCCAACACCTTTATCCACTACGCTATGTGCCTAATTGGAAAAATAATACACATTATCAGGTCTCATCTCAAAAATTCAGAAAAATAGTAAAATTTATTTGTATGATAGAATTTTGAAATCACTAGTTACGTAATCCTTATCATTAAAAGAAATGGACCTTAGTTCAAATATCGCACGAGCCTGATAGCATTTCACATACCCCTAATACCGTTGGGAAAGGTATGAATCCAACTACTTTTCCTCTAACTATGACCGTAGTAGGACAGAATAGGGTCTTTAACTTTGGTATGACAAGGAGAAGGAAATCTCCGAATTCAAACCTGCTAAAAATTGACCTTGTGTCACATCCTGCTAGTGAGGAGCCGTTGGTAAATACATATGATAGAGTCTTTTTTTAACCAGTGGGTGAGGCAAGATGATAACGGTCGTAAAAATAAGGAACATGAGAATCAATATATAGATTTAAAGATATTATAGAGAAAGATTCGACTTGAAAGCGCCGGTTATGTAATGGTTATCATGAAAGGAAATGAAATTCAAATCCCCGATGAGGCTTGTATTATTTCACATAGCGCTAATACGCTTGTGAACGGTATGAATCCAACTACCTTCCACTAGCTATGTGAAATTAATATGGCAGACTTGGCTCTTTAACGTTTGTATGGCAAAAAGAGAAGGACATCTCTAAATCCAGACCTGCTGAACTGTGCTAAAAATTGACCTTGTGCCACATCCTGCTCGTGCGGAAAGGAATTGTAAATGCATATGAGAGAGTCTCATTTTTTATCAGAAGGTGATGCAATATTATAACGGTCGTATAAATAAGGAACACGAGTATCAATATATAGATTTTAAGATCTTATAGATAAAGATTCTTGTTTAACAGAATCTTGAATCTAGATCCAGTTCTGTTGAACTCCGCTAAAAAAATGACCTTGTGTCACATCTTGCTCGAGCGGTTGAGGTTGTTAAATACATATAGCAGAGTCTTGAATAATATTAAAGAAATCATGTGACAGTATTAGAAGGAAACTGAAAATGATGGTTTTCTGAATTTTGGTGAATGGGAAAAAATAGAGAGAAAAAAAGCCGACCGGTTCAGTTGCAACACTATTGAAAAATTGATGGGTATTGATCAGCATCTTGTCCTTCTGGGGTCTGGATATCGATTGCCAAGAAAGAGAACAGATAAAGTCATCTATGTCATTATCTCTCTCTCTCTCTCTCTCTCTCTCTCTCTCTCTCTCTCCTCCCTCTCTCTCTTTCTCTTTCTTTCTTTCATACACATATACACACACTCACTCACTTACAAACTTTTTCTGTCACACTCACTTGCTCGCTCACTGCTCTCTCTCTCTTTCTCTTCTCTCTCTCTCTCTTTCTCTCTCTCTCTCTCTCTCTTCTCTCTCTTCTCTCTCTCTCTCTTTCTTTCATACACACATACACACACTCACATCACTTACTCACTGACAAACTTTTCTCTGTCCACCTCACACTTGCTCGCTCACTGCTTCTTCTCTCTCTCTCTCTCTCTCTCTCTCTCTCTCTTTCATCCACCCTATCTTTCATTCTCTTTCTCTCTCACTCACTCACTCACTCACCCACTCACTCACTCATTTACTCACTTACTCACTGACAAACCTTTTCTCTGTCACACTCACACTTGCTCGCTCACTGCTTCTCTCTCTCTCTCTCTCTCTCTCATCCACCCTATCTTTCATTCTCTTTCTATCTCTCAGAGAGATAACAGATAAAGTCATCTGTGTCATATCTCTCTCACTCTCGCTCTCTCACCCCTTCTCTCTCTCTCCCTCTCCCTCTCTCTCTCTCTCTCTCTCTCTCTATCTCTCTCTCTCTATTTCTCTCTCTCTCTCTCATACGTTCTTTCTTTTATTCTCTGTCATTCTCTCTTTGTCTCAGAGAGAGAACAGATAAAATCATATGTGTTATTCTCTCTCTCTCTCTCTCTCTCTCTCTCTCGGTCTCTCACCCCTTCTCTCTCTCTCCTTCTCTCTCTCTATTTCTCTCTCTCTCTCTCATACGTTCTTTCTTTTATTCTCTGTCATTCTCTCTTTGTCTTAGAGAGAGAACAGATAAAATCATATGTGTCATAATTTCTTTCTGTCTATCTCTCTCACTCTCTTTCTTTCTTTCTCTCACTCACTCATAAATTTTCTCTTTCTCGCACTCACTGTCGTCTCTTAACCCCCCTCTATCTCATCCCTACTATCTTTCATTTTCTTTCTCAGTTTCTCTCTCTCCCTCTCCCTCCTTCTTTCTCTCTCCCCCTCTCTCTCTATCGTTCTCTCATCAAATGACCTTGGTGTCTGTTATCACTGAAAAGGAGGGGGATATAAACGATTGAATTTTTGTCATTTCAAAAGTTAAAAACAAACCAGAAAGAAAAAAAAAGATGGCGATATCAGTCGCACAAGAATCGAAATTTGAAATAAACAGAAGGAATTGAAGCGCCAAAGAGACTTCAAAATGGAGGACAGTAAAAAAAAATCGAGTTGAGTAGAACGAAACCATGGCAATTTGAAACGAAAAAAGAATTGATAGCAAAATAAAGTACCGATCAATTTGATAAACGAGGGAGAAGGACAATGTCACCCAAGCGTTCATCGGGAATTTTACAAGCATATGAATGTACACACTTTTAAAAAAAATAGGAATTAAGGTCGTTAAAAGATTTCCAGAAATGGCGGATGGCTTAAATGGAAGTAACAGACAGTAAACCCACAAGGGTTGATATGGCATTAAATAAGAAAAATAGACAATCGTTATCTTCCATCTTTCCTCCACGTCATTATTTATTATCGGGTATCATCTTTTTTATTCTCCACACCATAAAAAACAATAATTGGCATTAAGTAACCGACACGGGTTGATATGCCATTAAACACAATAATTGTTGGATACTTACATTTACCAAGAGTATTAGCGCTATGTGAAACGTTTTCGTCAAGGATTCCAACATATATATATATATATATATATATATATATATATATATATATGTATTGTGTGTGGTGTGTGTGTGTGTGTTGTGTGTGTGTGTGTGTGTATGCCTATTTGTTTGGATATGTTGAAGAATCAGGCCTATAGTTAACATTGTCAATGTTGCTTATAGCCCTAGCTTCAAAAATCTGTCTGAGTCTCTAAGTCTTCGGTGGTTATAAGATTGCAAGCCCCGGTCACAACAATATATATGTATGTATGTATGTATGTATGTATAGATAAAAGGGTATGAAAACACACAGTGCTGTTAAAAGGAAAATATTTTATATCATATTCATAGCTGATATTGAAAATATTTCGATTTAAAAAATCATAATCAGAGCTTGTTTTTAATTCGGACTCATCGAGAGAGAAGCAGAAAATAATTTAAATTCAAAATTGAAGCTTGTTGTTCCAAAAAGCGTGCAATGCTTCCGTTTTGAATTTAAATTATTTTCTGCTTCTCTCTTGATAAGTCCGGATTAAAAAGAAGCTTTGATGATTGATTTTTATAAATCGAAATATTGTTCAATATTATCTATGAATATGATATGAACTATTTTCCTTTTAACAGCAGTGTGTGTTTTCATACCCTTTTATCTATACATATACCGTCGGATTCATTTCCTTACTCTTAACTTAAAGAACACAGCAGCTTGATTTGACTTACTCATCAAGGACAGAATGACAAGGTTACCTTATTCAAAGCTGACAGAAAGCGTACCCACACTCTGCTTTTCACAGGCCCTGCTAGTAATATCTGTTTGTTATTACTTCTCCAACAGTGTTTTGAATGTCTTGTTTTTTTGGATTTTTTTTGTTTTTGTTTGTTTTTTATGTATAGTGTAATAGGATTTAAGTGGCCGTACATCTGCTTTTTGGGGGAGGTATTGCTTCCAGGCAGAACGTAAAATCCTTGTGTAGTTCACGTCTAGATTCTTCCCAATCGTTAAATTAAAGTTTAATTAATGCAGCCCTACAGTAGCACTGAACGGCTTGGAAGTATTTTCGGTTTATTTTATCAGAGAAATCAAATTCCTCATAATGATCGATAATCTGTCAATAGCAGTCCATCTCAGTCGTTAGAGCGTCTGACTAGGAACCACAAGGTACAGGGTTTGATACCGGCCCTCGCCAACTGAACAGGGATCTGGCGGTAAAGTAAGGAGCTGATGGTAGGTGTGGCGCTCCACCTCAAACGCAAAAACAATCTCCTTGGTCTAGCGCTAGTGAAAAGGGGATAGAGTCCCTCGTTGTCTGACTGATAGCGACTTTTTCTCTGAATGTTTTGAGATGAGGCTTGATGATTAGTATTATCTGCGTTATTCGGACTATTGTCCTCGTCTTTATTGTTATCTGTACAACGTTTCGGTTGATATGCCCTCCGACCTTCTTCAGTATTTCTTGTCGGACTCGGGAACCTTCTATCCTGAGTGGCGACAGTAACATAGAAAAAATAATTAACTCAACCCCTACACCAGCTATGGTTAGCGGAATGAGAACAGGATACCTCCATGGACTGAATAAATGGTTTAGGTTCAAAGTTCTGTGATGGCTCCCGATTAACAAGAAGGTTCCCGACTATAGCAAGAAACTTCCTGAGTCGAAAAGAAGGTTCCCAGTTCGAGAAGGTTCCCTAGTCCGACAAGAAATACCGAAGAAGGCCAGAGGGCATATCGGCCGAAATAGAGCTAGAACCAAGATAAAGTATTAGTATCATTGTAAAACTAGTATCATTGACAGGTTAATTTCGCATGGATTGTCCGTTGTGTATCGTGGCCGAGTGCCTGCTGAAGTCCCGGTTTCGATTTCTGTCGGAGGGAAATCGTTAGTATACATCGCTGATGAGACTTAATAAAGTCGATACAGTCTGTACGATGTTCTACACACCGGGTGATCCTTAGCCGAGATTCACTTGTTAAAGATTATTTTCTATAATTATCGAATTTTATGCGATATACGCATTGTAATTGCCTTCAAGCAATAATATGAATAATAATATACACTTTATTCAACAATGCTTCTAAAAAACAAACATCCAAACACCTTATATATATATATATATATATATATATTTATATATTATATATATATTATTTTTAAAAAATTTTTTTAATTAAATTTTTAAATATATATATATATAATATATATATATATATATATATATATATGTTCAGAATCCTTGACCAATATGTTTGCAGTTTTCACATAGCGCTAACCATGACTAACTATGACAGCCGGATGATGGGTCAGCTTCTTCGAACGCCCGTTTTAGCCCAAGTAAGAGCCGAAGTAGAGTGTTTGCATGTCTCGGAATCTCCAAGTACCGGATCACGGACGCTCACATCACGATCCTGTCCTCATAATTTTAATATATTACAAGATAATTTAATTTTGTTCATATATTTGATATTTTAAAATTCCTTTTTGAAAGTGTATCTTACTTTGTAGTTACTCTGTATCAACCCAAAGGAAAATAAAGTTTTCTTAAAAGCGTATTGTTAGAAGAATTTTAAAATATTACATAACTTTTGGACGTCTTTTAAATACGGGTATCTGAACAGCGGGAACTCGGTAAATATATCAAGGATAGAAGAATCAAGTGTAAGGAATTTGTCAATAAACAAAACGAAAAGACAATTTTTAGTGATCGAACCAACCAGTTTTCTAAGAACATAGAAAATAGAATAAAATAAATTTTCAGGAATAAAAAAAAAAAGAAGATTCGAAGCTAAGTTCTACATATGACATGGATTCAACTCCGCTAAATAACTAAAAAACTCTTAAATTGAATACAGAAGTTTTGGGGAAAATCGAACACTTATAAAAACCATTACTAAATAAAAATTGGTTCCTGCTGGTTTTATAGTTGAAGAAAATGTCGGATACCTGTTTCATTTTTTTATATTTGATTTGGCGCAGAATATCCATATAAAGAACTGTACCTCCGCATCAAAATGAAAATTGACAGGTTTGACATAAAGGCTACTATATGTGAAACTTCCCCGGTATTCATAATAGAGCATGTTATAAATTGATAAAATGTGGATCTGGTTAAATACTCGGAGGGTGTAATGAGCTTACTGGAAATATTTGATCAGAGGGAAATCAAGACAAGTAGCTGTTAGCGAAAAATCGAATGAGGAATAGAAATGATGTAAAATGAGATGAAAGAGAAAATAGATAGGTGAATGAGGGAAATGGTTGATGTGAATGAATAGAGAAATAATGGGGAAAATGGTGGAAATGATGAATGAGAATCATATAATTGCTAGGTAGAAAGGCGGGGAAGAATGAAAAAAAGAAAGAAAAAGGTTTAAAGAAGAAAGAAAGAAGAAGAAAGAAAGAAGGTTTAAAGAAGAAAGAAAGAAAAAAAGGTTTAAAGAAGAAAGAAAAAAGAAAGAAAGAAAAAATAAAGTTTAAAAGAAAAGAAAGGAAGAAAGAAAGAAAAAAGGTTTAAAGAAAGAAAGAAAGAAAGAAAGAAGAAAGAGGTTAAAGAAAAGAAGAAGAAAGAAAAAAGTTAAGAAAGAAAAAGATAGAAGAAAGTTTTAAGAAAGAAGAAAAGGTTTAAAGAAGAAAGAAAGAAAGAAAGAACAAGGTTAGAAGAAGAAGGAAGAAAGAAGAAGAAAAAAGTTTTAAAGAAAGAAAAAAAGAAAGGATAGCAAACGATTCAGAGAAGAGAGAAAATGATAGTGAATGAGGGAAATGGTGATGTGAATGAATAGAGAATAATGGGGGAAATGGTGGATGATGATGAAGAATTATATAATTGCTAGGTAGAGAGGCGGGGGAATGAAAAAGGAATAAAGGTAAAAAAAATGAATGGCGTGGGAATAGAGAGAATGATATAGAAAATATGAAAAAAGGAAAAGAGAAAGAAGGAAAAATGAATGGTAAAGTTGAAAGAAAAGATATATTCATTAAAGAAGAAGAAGAAGAAGAAGAAGAAGAAGAAGAAGAAGAAGAAGAAGAAAAAACACAAACGAATTGGTTAGAAGAAGAAAAACATGGCGGAAGGAATTGAAAGAGATATAGAAGAAAGAAAAAAGAATGAAGAAAGAAAGAAAGAAAGAAGAGGGAGAAGACAACGGAATAAGCTGGAAGATCGTTGAAGGTAAAAATTAAAGAAATATAAGGAAAAGAAAAGACAAACAAGAGAAGAAGAAGAAGAAGAAGAAGAAGAAGAAAGAAGAAGAAGAAGAAGAAGAAGAAGAAGAAGAAGAAGAAAGAAGAAGAGAAGAAGAAGAAGAGAAGACAACCGAATATTTGAAAGAAATCGTTTGAAGAAGAAATTGAAAGAACATAAATGAAGAAAGAGACAAAACAAAAGAGAGAGAAGAAGAAGAAGAAGAAGAAGAAGAAGAAGAAGAAGAAGAAGAAGAAGAAGAAGAAGAAGAACTCATCTCAATAGATTGGAAGACAAAGATCGGAAGGAATTGAAGAGATATAAAGAAAAAAGAAAGAAAGAAAGAAAGAAGAAAGAAGAAAGAGAGAAGAAGAGAAGAAGAAGAAGAAGAGGAAGAAGAAGAAGAAGCTGAGAAGAAGAGAATTGAAAAGAAGAAGAAGAAGAAGAAGAAAGAGAAGAAGAAGAAGAAGAAGAAGAAGAAGAAGACAATCGAATAAGTTTGAAGAAATCGTTTGGAGAAAGAAAGTGAAAAGAAATATAAATGAAGAAAGAAAGACAAAAACAAAGAGAAGAAGAAGAATCCAACTCAATAGATTGGAAGGGATATAAAGAAAAAAATTGAAAAGAGATATAAAGAAAAAAAATTGAAAAGAGATATAAAGAAAAAAAAGAAAAAGAAAGAAAGAAAGAAAGAGAGAAAGAAGAAGAAGAAGAAGAAGAAGAAGAAGAAGAAGAAGAAGAAGAATATGACAACCAAATACATTCGATGAAGAAAAACGACGCAGGAAGTAAGGAAAAAAAAGACAAAGAGAACAAATTAAGAACAAAAAGAAACCAACCGATGGAAGAAGAAAAAGTATGAGAGGAATTTCAAAGAAATATGAAGGAAAGGAAATGAGCTTTACTTGGTGGTGTATATCTCCCCTAACGTAGCATTCACCATCTTGTGCAACAAATAAGAAACGATCCCGGCCATGATCAATTACGGGATCCGAAGATGAATTCTCAGAAACTAAGCTGCTATTTACCAATACCAGTTATGGGGGAGTGGTTCCAGGCTTTTTATAAGGGCATTAGTAATCGGGGTATGAAAACTGTCACAACCAGTACTGAACTCGGCTCGCCGATTCCTTGCTCTGTTCCTATAATCAGTAGACCGGAATAATGATGAAAGAACAAAACAAAATATTAAAGGATAATAAATGAAAAACAAATTATATATCTATATATATATATATATATATATATATATATATATATATATATATATATATATATGAAGAAAAGGAAGTGAATCCGACGGTATGTAGAATATTAAGAAAGATTGAAAAAACACAGGCTTAAATGAGTTAAGTGGTGAGTTTATTGGCCGACGCTACAGTGTTTCGATCTATTAATTAGATCATCTTCAGGGCATTTGTTGGTATACGGAAGGTAATGAGAAATTTTTTTATCACAGAATAACGAGAAAAGCGAGTGATAGTCCTTGTTTATCAGTCCTTGTTTATTTATATATATATATAATATATATATATATATATATATATATATACAAATTTTTAGTACAGCTGAATTTGTATAATATTTTGAAAAATAGGTACATACTTTATTGTTCAGCAAAAGATTTTTTTAAATTTATTTATTCCGAAAGAGAAAAGAAAAAGAAACTTAAGGTTCCTTTCGACCGGTGCTTTGTCAAAAGAAACGACCGGTAGATCGTTTAAAAGTCACGATGTAAATTAATTGGGTAAAAAAGAGATTGAATCAAGCAAATAGTGGGGTAACATGAAGGAAAGAAAAAAATATGTTGGTAAATACCCACTTCATCAATAACATCCCCAGCAAAAATCACCCGGAAGTGCTTAAGGTGTCTCTGTCTGCACAAGGACGGGCAGTAAATAAGCATGGAGACTGCCTCAAGGACATTGAGGTGGTGGTTACTCCTAGCCTTGTGCAGAATAGTAAATTGCTGATCACTGTAGTTTGTTCTACAGCTATTTAAATTACAAAATGGTCGCCGATGGCAGAATCTTGTGCTTGGGAGAGCCCAGATGTGGTTTGGGGGAGGCTTCTTATACACCTCAGGACATGTTGGTTAATACGGTCATTTAGCCTCTGCGTTGTCCTACCAATATAGCTGGCAGCACACAAGCATTGGTATTTATAAATGACATAACTTTGTTCAAAGATTGGCAGGACTTCTTTATGAGCAGAGTTAAATGCAGGTATGGTGGTAAAAATTGTCCGGATTTTAACTGCATTAAAACAACGTGTTATGGCTGATTTGATTTTGTTTGCCAATGTTTGACCAACAAGTTCTATCCATGACAATCGTAAATAGACGGGACATTTAGATGGATCAAACTCTTTATTGTTGTTGAAATGTGAAATAGTTTGGTTAATCACCTTTGTAATCAAATCTCCTGGGTACCCGTTGTCGGCGAAGTTTTGTTCACAAACTAGAACTTTCTGTGGTCGAACAATATATATATATAAAAACTATGTATTTAATAGTTTAAACACCAGCCCCGCTACAGCAGCAGTCAGTAGCCGAGGGGATAAGAAATCAGGCTGGCAAACAGTCAGTCGGAGTTCGACCCTAGCCAAGGATCCTTGATGTGTCTAGCCACACTGAAGAGGCGCGAAACGCCAAAGCCCGTGTCTGTGGATGATTATCAATATATATATATATATATATATATATATATATATATATATATTTGTGTGTGTTGTGTGTGTGTGTGTGTGTGTGTGTGTGTGAAGAAATGGAAGTGAATCCGACGGTATGTAGTATAATAAAAGATTGAAAACACACAGGTTTAAATGAGTTAAGTGGTGAGTTTATTGGCCGAGGCTGCAGTGTTTCGATCTATTATTTAGATCATTTTCAGGGCTTTTGTTGGTATGTGGAAAGTGATAAAAAAATTTTTTATCTCAGAATCAATTTTTTATTATACTACACACACACACACAGACACACATATATATATATATATATATATATATATATATATATGTATATATATATATAAAGATAAATCTAATGAGTCAGACGAACCTACTATTAGTTCCGCTTAATGCTCTTCAGGGCTAATATATGACTCCGGTTGATGTTTGGTAGTATATTTTTACAATCAAACTATTTGCTGTTTTTTTCTCACCAAGAGGATTTAACAACACGCTTGGTATATATATATATATATATATATATATATATATATATATATATATTATATATATATATATATAGTAATACCTCACCCGACGTTGTTCATTGAAATAGGCATTTATATAGAGACAATTATCCGATATGAGCCTACCCGTGACTATTTTTTTATGTTAGCCTACATAAACGGTAAATTTTGATAATTTATGAAGCCTAGCCTATTTTTTTTTGTTAGCCTACGTAATCGGTATATTTTACTAAATTATCAGCGTATACAACCGATACAAACGGGAATTAACGGTACCAGACGGTATGAATGGTACAGCAATCTTTACAGACGAAGAAATATTTTAAATAGCTTTTAAGATTTTAAGATTTTATAAAAACGACGTGTCTTCCAAGACGTAAATAGAAGTATGACTATATTATATATATATATATATATATATATATATAATATATATATGAGAGAGAGAGAGAGAGAGAGAGAGAGAGAGAGAGAAGAGAGAGAGAGAGGGGAGGGACAGAGAGGGAGACAGCCAGAGAGGATGGGAGAGAGATACATTTAACTGAAATAGTTATTTCGTCAAAAAGAAAATACAACTGAAGAAAACCATAAATAAAAGAGGGGAGATAATTTATATGGACGTCATAACACAATGAATGCCCAAGGGAGGTATCAATTTTGATGAAATAGAGAAAATATAAATAACTATTGGTAAAATGTGGTTATACATAAGTGCTCAACCCCTTAACAATCATATATACATAGAGTAAGAAAGAGACTGAGAGGGATATTATATATATATATATATATATATATATATATATATATATATATATTATATATGTCGAGCGGCCTAATGTCGGTATCAGCCAATCAGTGAGGGAGTCTATCCTCTTTTCACTAGCGCTAGACCTAGGAGATTGTTTTTGTATCTGGGGTGGAGCGCCACACCTACCATCAGCTCCTTACTTTACCACACAGATCCATGTGCTACTCATAACGCTGAGTTGGCGAGGACCGGAATCGAACTGGGAAACTTGTAGTTTCTAGCCAAACGTTCTACCGACTGAACTAACCCGGCCCTTATATATATGGTATTTGTGGAAAAAGTGACTTACCGTTGAAAATGGTCACAGCGGTTAGTTAATTCAAGTTTCACAATGATAAGACAGCAATATAACAAATATTAATATATATTATATATATATATATATTATATATATATATATATATATATTCATGTGTGTTCATTGCATTAAAGTGTTTGTTGCAACGAACACTTTAATGCAATGAACACACATGTGAGATCGACTGCTATTAATCGGTGACTTGATTAATTCAGTAGATTTAACCCTGAAGATCCTCATGGTGAAACTCGAGTAGGTTATCTCTTATACCCATTTCCTAATAATTTTGCTCTACTTGGTATTGAGCACTTTGTATTTGTTATATCGCTGACTTACCCATCTGAATTCTACACTTACTAACCATCGTGACCAAATTCACCGGTAAGTCAACTTTTCCATTTATATATATATATATATATATATATATATATATATTATATATATATATATATATATTATATTGAAATTCATCAACGAGACACAATCTCGTCAGAATCTCTTCAGATATCAGAAAAGCTCTTATTCTATTTGGTTCTATTTGTTTGTTTATTTACTTTTAATTATTATTTTTATTATCAAAATGAATCAAATATTTCAATTGCTTACGGTCAACTGTTATTGTTTTATTTGATTTCATTACAATTACTTTATCGTATCATTTTCTATTATTTTTTCGCTGTCTTCCATTGTGTCGACAATGAAGACTAGGTCATTCAATTATTAAGTATAATGGAATTTGTATATTTGCTGTAGAAAGACTGTATTAACATGAGACAATATTTATGGAAAACTCGAAGGAAAACAATCTCTGGGGAAGGTTTTAGACTTTAATCGATTCTATCTTCTTCATGATATATACTCAAATGTTAATAGAAAAATACCCAGTTATTCATAGTCGGACTTTTGGTTGGTTGATTAGCTGGCTGGTTGGTTGGTTGGATTTTACGGCATGCCAACCCATTGGGTCATTTTATGCTGGAGACGTTTTTTTAGTCATCCTTCATCCTACTCAATTCTTTTTTAAACTTAATTTTTAAAACTTTTTTTCTATTTAACCCATACATTGGAACCTAACAGGTACTACTATGTCTTCCCGGCCTCCTGCTTTAATTTACGTTATGTTTTAGTGAGCCAGCATTAGGCGAATTTCCAGCCGCATTAGGCAAATTTCCAGCCCAACCTAGATATTTTCCAAGTTGTGTTTTTGTCACGCTATTGTCGGCAAATTAAAGTAGATATTTTAAATGCCCTTACTCCGATTTTTATCCGCAAATCAATGTTAATATTTCACAAGCCACTTTTAAGAAAGAATGAGAGAGAGTTAAATCAATATTATTATACTTTTTACAAATTGAAGTATTTCGCAAAAGCTCTTAAGTAAACATATCGTAATAATTTAATTATCATACTGCGGTATATCAACAGGTCCTGCTAATCGTAAAATATTAACTTTGAGGTGAATTTTCAGCCTAAAAAAAAAGAAAGTTGCATGGAGCTCAGACTTAGGAGAATGAAGAATACTGTACTTGCACAATCCTGTGTTTCACCAAAAACATATCAAGAATTGGCAAAGACTCATCTAGATATAATTTTATAAGTTGGTCAGGAGTTTTGAAATTTTAGTTTAAAAATAAAAAAATGAATCAAAGATTCTGTCTCAATATAAAGCAGGTTCAGTCCTAATTACACCTTGTATACACTCCTGATAGGATGTTGTCACAGAAATCAAAACATAATTTGTTTAGTATCTTCATCTTTGTTGTTTTTGTCTAAATGTTTTTGCTATGATTTTTAGTCAGTGTTTGTTGCATCTAATCAGAATTTTTCCCTAGATGCAAGAGCAACTGAAGACAGCTAATCAGAAAAAGTCCAAAGAACATATCAATAAAAAAATAAAAAAATTGTGATTAAAATCTAAAATCAGAGTGGAGCTGGGAGCAATAGAGATGAATATGTATTATATATTTCCCAGTGCTCCAGAACTGGAACTTCGACTTCAAATAGAATTTAACGTCATACCCTGGACAAATAGACCCTCAGCCACCGCCTTCTAGCACATATATGATACAACGGGTTGGGGCACATATTAGGGTATAGCCGAGTTACGTAGTGTAATAATATGGAAGCGAGACAAGCAAGAAAGTGATATCCGTTCTCAGTGAGTGCAACTTATTTCTGTAAGAAGTAAGTCGGCTGAGTTATTTATTTTCGTGGCCAGTCGAACAGTGACTTTACGCCAGCCATGAACCAAAAAAAGATATTTAGCGAAAATTCCAAGTTCAATTCACACGCTGACCTCTCAATCCTCACTTCTCCCACTTCACCACGTGTCATCGCTCGTCAAATAGAAACAAAGCTAGGTGGCAATGATGATTCATCATTTAAACGTTTCCATTCTCATCTAACACGTAATCCTCACTAAAATACTTTTCTCTGTTAATCTACATATCAGGTTACACTCATGGCTCCACACACATACATTATGTTACAATGGTATTGCACCAGAAGTCTATGTCTGTGAGTGAGGGTCTGTTTATAATCAATGGATTAAATAGAAGCAAAGAGGTTTCTTAAAGATCGTATTTTGGTGTCTGTTTTCAATAAATCCTGAACGAGGCTGTTTGCATTTTCACAAATAGATTATAAAAGATCATGGTATTATATTTGTAGGCTATTTGTTTTATATTTGTTCTGTGATAGATAGATAGATAGATAGATATGATCTGTGATAGATAGATATTTACATGGCTTTTCTTTATTGTGGCAACACTGTTGTATTTGTTGTGCATGTACCTATGCCTCCACCTCGCTGCCACTCAGTTTTGACTTGGCAGTCGTTTTTCGTGGAGCTCCTGATTGCCGTTACCGCCAAGTGTGAAGTTCGCGCAGTTATTCGGTTTTTGAACGCAAAAGTCATGAAACCAATTGAAATTCATTGCTAAATAACGGAAGTGTAAGTTCAATGACCCGACTGTTAACATCTATCTATCTGTCCGTCTATCTAATATATATATTTATATAATTAAAAATCAAAATTTAACTGATAGTAGCATGGAATTCTTTTGTGTGTTTAATACTTTAATTACATAAAAAGGAGTCAGGTGCCCAAAACAGAGATTTATGTTCCAACTCCACAGCCCTGGTTCAGTGTCCTTCCCAGGTCACTCCTTTCCATTCTGCAGGGGATACAGTCAGCATACAGGACCAAGTACTACAATCATCTATGTAATGATCATACCTATGTACGTGGTCTGATGTTTAGAGTCGTAGGAAATGGGAATCTTTTATCTTGGTTAGGCAGCCAATCTAAGAGAAGGAAATATCTAAATTCAAATTGTTAAGTGACTCTATGTCACAGCCTGTTCGTGCTGAATATTTATGCACAATACCTGAAATCTGATCTTCAGACCAAAACTCCCTGGGTCTGAAGATCGATTGGCGAGAAACTAACAGTAACAAGGTGTTGACTCCATGCACACACTACTTTAAATTATATATATATATATATATATATATATATATATATTATATATTATATATATATAAATTAAAAAAAGGAAATGAATCCGACGGTATGAGTATATGTAAAAAGATATGAACACACCACAAAATGCTGTTAAAGTGAAAACATTTTATAACATAGCTGATATTGAGCAATATTTTGATTTTATGAAAATCATCATCAGAGCTCTTGCAACATTTTTGTTTTTTTGCAACATCAAAGTTTTTGTTTTGAACTCATATGACTTTTGTCTCCGCTCTTAACAACACGGAGTATAAACAAGCTCTGATGATGATTTTCATAAAATCAAAATATTGCTCAATATCAGCTATGTTATAAAATGTTTTCACTTTAACAGCATTTTGTGGTGTTTTCATATCTTTTTATATATACTCATATATATATATATATATATATATATATGTATATATATATATATATATATATATATATTATATATATTATATATTATAGTTTGTGAAATACTTATGTTTGTATAGATAAAATGTTAATCTATGTAGTGCGTGTGCATGCATACACACACACGCACACATATATATGCTAACAAACATAAATGGACCGACGTAAAAGTCATTTTTTATACCCATTTACTTCAGCATATATATGTACACACACACACACACACACACACACACACACACATACACACACACACACACATATATATATTTGTGTGTTTGTATGTATGTATATTTTTATTTATATGTATTTATATATATTCATATTTATATGTATATATATGTATCTATGTTCATATATATATATATATTTGTATATGTATTATATATATATATATATTTGTATACTTATGTTTATATGTATATATTTACATATACATAGTTATACATGTATTATATATATATTTATATATGTATTTATATATAGATATTTATATCTATATTTATGTTTATACAAACACACACACACACACCACACACACACATATATATATATATATATATATATATATATATATATCCGATTTCACCATTAACAATTCTCTAATCGAAGTCATAAAATGATAAAACCCATAGCCTCCATCTGTGAAGACCACAAAAAGTTCGTAGATGTTATTAATCTGGTTTATAGCGACATTCCCAGAGAAACACCATAAATTTCAAACTACAGATGTCTCCAGAGTCCTGAGCGGGGAATGGATATTTAGACACAATTTTTTTTCAGTTTGTTTTAATTTGGAAACGGAAGTTATATTTTTATTTTTTATAACTATGAACATTTCTCCATTTGCAGCTGAAATTCTGTTCCCAGTTTGTTGGGGAGTAGCTAGCACCCCTTCAGCACTCTACCAGATGGACTGGTTCATAGTCTTAAATAGTCTATGATTAAAGTGGGTTAATATGCTGAATAATATTCCGACTGATCTTACTGCGTTTGGCTATACCGCATTTGACCCTCTGTCTATTTTAGATTTAGACAATCATTGCAGCTTATATATATCATATATTTTTTAAAGTGTTATAGTGTTAATCTATGATTTTCGGTTGGTGCGACTCTCTCGGTATTTTCAGAGTAAACCTGGGAATAATGTCAACGAAGGATTTATTGGGTGAAGGATTTTAACAATATTTAGGGGCAAAGTGGAATGTTGCATGTCAGGGACATGCTACCAGGATTCCATCCTTAAGCATGTATTTACCAACTCCTCCACACGAGCAGGATGTGACACAGGGTCAATTTTTGGTGGAGTTTAACAGGTTTGAATTCAGAGTTTTCCTTCTCCTAGACAGGTCACCTAGCCAAGGTTAAAAAGCTTAGTCTACCCTACTATTTACTCATAGCTGGAGGGAGGGCAGTTCGATGAACCTTTCCCAAGGTTATTAGCGTCATGAGAAATGTAAAAATTCTTGTCAAGGATTTGAACTCGGGTTAACGATTCCATTTCCCATGATTCTAAACATTACACCACGCACCTCCAACCCCATGCTTAAATATCATGTGTCACCACTTACAGTCGACAGGTGGACCTCATTGGGGGCTCTTATTCCTTTTCATCGGTGCAATCGGCATATTACATAGCCCCAGCTGACAGGGCTAATACTCTTTGGCATATATATGGCATATATATATATATATATATATATAATATATATATATATATATATAATACAAATAACTTGCATTTGTCGCATGGATGAGAGTACCTAATAATCCTTAGCAATTAGATCTTCAAGTAGTAATAATAAAACTTAGTAAATAATTATAGCTTGAAGTAACAAATACTAATCCTTAGTAAACAATTACAGCTACAAGTAAGTAATAAAAATCCTTAGTAAACAATTATAGCTACAAGTAAGTAATAATAATCCTTAGTAAACAATTATAGCTTCAAGTAACAAATAATAATCCTTAGTAAACAATTACAGTTTAATAATATTTATAGGTTCAATTAACTATTAATCTATTAATAATGGAGATTCAGTCTCTTTTTTATGTAACTGAAACTACGTTACTGCTTAAGTCACATTACCCAAAATCGTCAATACATAGAATAAAAAAATAACCTCATGTACTCAAAATTTAAAAAATGCAAACTTAGATGATCCCTACTGTGAATATATAAAATAAGTATATAATACACTGTATTATATATTTACATATAGTTTGTTTTATTTTGATACATATTTAAAGTTATCAAAGCTAATTTTCCATTTTGAATTGTTTTATTTTTTAGTCCTTTTATAGATTTGATAATTTTACTTACTTATGGTACAAACTCGCTGGCATTGAATTTTTAAATCCCAACCCCTCAGACAATATTATTCAAAAAATAATTATACACCGCCCTGAGGGCATTTCTTTTTCTAGTACAAATAATTTGAAATTAATGGCATCAAATATATGTATCAAATAAGAATAATTTTGACCCATAGGCATTACTCTAACAGGTACTACTTTTTGAGTAAGTGTGTATCTTAGTGTAACGGGTACTATACACTCCCCAGATATTCAAAATTATAAGTTTATCTGCAAATGCAGTTTAGTGTCATATCCTGATCAACCATTTTTGTGGTTTACCCTCCTTCTCTGCAGAGGAAACAGTGTATTCTAAGCCATATCGATCTTCAGAATTATAATCTAGAGGAAGTGTGTCTCTTAGTGTAACATGTACTCTCCTCAGATCTTCAGTTCCATAACCTTATCACCAGACATAGTTTACTGTAATACCCTGATCACCCCCTTTTTTGTGGGTAATCTCCATTCTCTCCAGGAGAAACAGTGTGTTCTAGAACTCTTTAGCAAGGAATTACCACTATAAAACTGATTTTGTAATATGAAATCTGGTAAACAATAAACAATATGGCTGTCGGAGTTGGAACGCAAATGGAAAAGAAAAGGCAAACAATATTAAAAAAAAAAAGAGTAACAGGAATTATTATATTTATGAAGTTATCAGCTAATGGTAATTGATCAAGATATCGATCAGGTCAGTTGATTGCTTTTTATTAATGGTTGATTAGATTTTGTCTGTGGGCCGTTTGCTCGGCTTGCTCGAAAGAAGTGAGCAAAGAGAAGGACGATAACCGTGATCCGAGAGACATGACCCAGCACAGAAGGCAAAAGGCTAATGAGAAAGATGCTATCATTTGCTTTATGATGAAAAGAGAACGAACTTCTCAGAGATTCATTACAGTGTATATGACGCGTGTTGAATTATAAAATGTTCCCGAGATGAGATTTTTTAAGAGGCGGATTGAAAATAAACAGAAGGACGAGAGGGGGATGATATAAGGAAGGTGAAGAACAACAAAAAACGGTGTTCAATTAGAAAAGAAAAATTAGAGAGAAAATGAAGGAGATGTCGCAGTGAGAGGAGAAGATATTTGGCGCTAAAAAAGCTCATATAATTTTTGAATTACTGAGAAGGACAAAGAAATGTTATTCAGTTTCACAAATTAGAAAAATAATTATACATATCACGCATGCGTGGAACTGTGGTTCAAATTAGGTTCTTTAGTTGGCTTTGTGCACAAAGCGACAATTTTCAATTTAGAATAGCTTTTGTGAAATTCAACCAATTTTACTGAAATCTAGGTTGTACATTAGGATTATAAATACCCAACAATCTTTCTAGATTGTCCAGTTTGACAGATAGACGCAAGGAATACAAGGATTTAGTTAAGAGTTCTGAATGATAATCATCTGTAGGTCGCAGGTTCAATCCTGACTACGCGCGGTAATACCATAGACTACTTAACCTAGCTTAACACTCGTACCGGATAATGGTTAACGGAATACAAGCAGTCTACACCGGTTGATTAAATGTAGTGTTCCGTTCGAAGTTCCATGAACAAGAAGTTTCACGAGTTCGGCGAGAATGTTCCCGAGTTAACAAGAAACGCCTGAAGAAGACTGGAATACACATCGGTCAAAACGTTCTCTATTAATGATGGAGATTCGCTTCCGGTTTTTGTCAGTAACGAAAAATACGTCACTGCTTACGTCACTGCTTACGTCACATAACCCAAAATCGTCATAACATAGAATAAATACACTCACAATTTGAACATGCAACATTAGACAGTCCTCATTGTTTTTTAAAACAAGTTTTACCAAAGACATGACTAGTATTATATATCTATATATAGTTAGTTTCATTTTAATACATATTTAAAGTTTACATTTTAAATTGTTTTATTTTTCAATCCTTTAATGAATTTGATGATTTTACTTATTTAGGGTACAAACACGCTGTCATTGAATTTTTACTCCCACCCGCAGGAAATATGTTTCAGAAATCTATTCTTACATCGCCCGGAGGGTGTTTTTTTATTTTGCTAGTGTATATAACGATGTAGTAGTCCGGTATTTACTTTAACATTGCTGCATGGTTTTACTTTGGTTTCTGTGGAATAATATATAGTAACATTCGTGGGTTATTTAATGCGAAAGCTATATTTGCATTATCATTCCAAAAATGAACGAAATAACGCGACTGGAGTTCGAACTCACATACAACGATGTTGTAGTCCAGCATATTAGCCACTACACCACGGAGAAAATCACTGAATTTTTAGTTTAAAAATTGGTGAAATAGATTACAAATTAGGACTGCGCCTATTCTAGTGGTGATTACTCCAAACGGAGTTTAACAGGTATGAATTCAGAGTTTTCCTTCTCCTTGACTGGTTGCCTAACCAAGGCCTGCCATACTATTACCATAGCTGGAGGGAGAGTAGTTGGATTCATACATTTTCCAACGGTATTAGCGCTATGTGAAATGCAGTTTCCTCCATGATTTGAACTGGTGTCGACGAGTTCATTTCCTATAACTCTAACCATTACACCACGCGCCTCCAACTATTGTTTCATAGTTGAATCATGAACAAGTAATACTTGGAGGTATGTTATTTAAAAGTTGTCCCCAATCCGACGAATTATATTTAAAGTTCAATTATCAATTATCAAAATTCATTAAATCGTCATTTTAAATACAAACATAACTTATATTTTATAAATAAGGAAATTGTTTTTTTTTAATTAAATTAATTAAAAAAAGAGAATAATCCTCGGACATGTTGAATGTAAACAGAACGTTTTTATAATTGTTTTTTATCTTCAGAATCATTAATATCTTATTATAATGGAGATTGTGTGTTTTTCTGTCTGTAACCGAAACTATATTCCTACTCAAGTCACAATTCTCTTAGTTATTGACATCACATTCTCCATGATTTAATTTTTATCTAAACCTCAATTATTAATAAAATTGTCTTACATTATTAATACTGTTAACTATGTCTACATACTGACAACATGCAATTATATTTATATATACAACAAAATAGCGGTTTACAGTGTGAACGGGAAGGCTAATTTGCATATTGATATTAAAAATGTAATTTTAATAAATATGTGCTTAGTATTATTGGTTTCTAACTGTTTGGTTTTATTTTAATGAATATAAGCAAAAATCTATTCGATGAATCTTAAATGAAATCCATTAACAAGAAAAAAAACTGTCATTTTATTCTTTACTTCCTCTTTTAACTAAATACTTAAATTAGAAAAAATAACAATGAAAGACGAGAGTGATGGAAGAGTAAATTTCAGTTGTTCTATTTTACAATCATATCCCCTCTGTTTCAAATCTTTTTATCTGCATTCTTATTTAGTTTCATTAGCGTTTCTAATTTAATACGATATTTCATTACATTAAAACTTAAATACTTGCACCCGGAGGGTGCATATATTTGCTAGTTATTATAATGTATATATTAATAGCCCTGTCCGTAATAGTACGACCGTTATCATCTTTCAACACACTATGGTTAAAAATGAGACCGTCCTAGATAAAATGCAAGAATGTAGATACTATGTTGCTTATTTGCCGAATTCCTATTTCTTATGAGAGTCGTCGCCACCTCAGCTAAAGAAATAAAGATATGCTTCACAGGAAAACTATAAGAAATAAAGAAAGAAAGGAAGAAAGAAAGAAAGAAAGAAAGAAAGAAGGTAAGGGAATGACAGAAGCAATGACGCTAATCTGTTTCATTCCAACATAATGAAAAGATGAAAAGAACAACAACAAAAAAAGTTGAGTAAGTTAAATCAAGATTATCATACTTTTTTAATTATTGAACTATTTTGGCTCTTAAGTAAACGTATCAAACTTTGTAATAATCAAATTATACTGTGATATATCCACAGATCCTACTAAACATCATCATCCTCACCTCCTCCTCATCATCATCATTATCATCATCACCATTATTAGCAGCAGCAGCAGCAGCAGCAGCAACTCATGAATATTTCTTTAAAACGTATCAAACTTTGTAATAATCAAATTATACTGTGATATATCCAAAGGTCCTGCTAAACATCATCATCCTCATCCTCCTCCTCCTCATCATCATCATCAGCAGCAGCAGCAACAGCAGCAACAACAAAAACAACAATAATAACACGGGCTCATGAATATTTCAACAACAATAACACAACTCATGAATATTTCTTTAAAACGTATCAAACTATATAAAAATAAAATTATACTCTGATATATCCACAGGTCCTGCTAAACATCATCATCATCATCAGCAGCAGCAGCAGCAGCAGCAACAACAACAATAACAACAACAGCAATACCACAAGCAAAAACAACTCATGAATATCTTTAAAACATATCAAACTTTGTAAAAATAAAATTATACTCTGATATATCCACAGGTCCTGCTAAACATCATCATCATTATCATCATCATCATCATCATCAGCAGCAGCAGCAGCAGCAGCAACAACAATAATAACAACAACAACAACTCATGAATATTTCTTTAAAACTTATAATTATACGCTTTCTTAATTTTTCATTTCCTTTTCTTTTTGTACTTTTGCACATTTTCGCATAGACTTTCTTCTTAGTGTTATAAAAAAATATACTTAATGGACTTAATAAATAATTAAACCTTTTTCCCCATTTTTTTTACAATATAGACCACAACAAAAGTGACCATCTAATCATATATAAATCGATAATTTCTTTTAATCTTTTCAAAACATGAATAACTATCGATCTATTTAAATTTGATCATAAAGGAAAAGGCTTTAATAATATCAAAATAATCCGAAAGGAGACGTGGCTAAATTATTCTTTTTTTTCCATTTTCTTTCTTTTTTGTTTAAATAATATGATAATATATTTTTTCTTTCTTTTTCGTTCTATCTATCTGTCTGTATATATTTCTGCTTTCATCTGTTTCTATCTATCTATCTATCTATCTATCTATCTATCTCTTTCTGTCTATCTATCATTCTCTCTATATCTTTCTCTCTCGATCTCTTTCATTCTATCTTTCTCTTTCAATCTCTTTATTTCTCTTTCTTTATTTCTTTATATTCCTATTCCATTCTTTCTCTTTTTATCTTTTTCTTTCTATCAATTTCTGTCTTTCTATCTCTTTCTTTCATTCTATCTCTTTCTTTCTATCTATCTTTCTATTTCCATTTCATTCTTTCTATCTATTTTTCGCTTTTTATGTCTTTTTTAAAAATTTATCTCTCTATTTCTATCTATTTCTTCCTATCTATCTTTCTCGTTCTATCTCGTTTTCTGTCCATATCTTTCTTTGTATCTATCTTTCTCTTTTTATCGCTTTCTTTCTTATTTCTCTCTTTTTCTATATTTCTCTCTTTCTATCTATTTCGTCCTATCTATCGTTCTCGTTCTATCTCTTCTCTGTCTATCTCTTTATTTTGACATATCTTCCTTTTTATTCTCTCTCTCTCCTCTCTCTCTCTCTCTCTCTCTCTCTCCTCTCTCTCTCTCTATTTATCTATCTATCTATCAATTTATCTATCTATCTATCTGCCTATCAATTTATCTATCTATCTATCTATCTGTCTGTCCATCTTTCTTTTTCCAGATTCTTTGTATAAAAGAAAAAGTTAATTGCTTCTACAATGCAAGAGTACTAATCTAACACATTTTAAACAAGATATAAGTGAAGCGAAAAAAAAATGGGACAAAGATATATATATATATATATATATATATATTATATATATATATATATATATATATATATATGTGACGATGTCTGATGCGAAGTGTTCCCGGTTAAATATTCAAGAAAATTAATGACTGCACCATGTTATCAAGAATTTATCTGCTCGACGTAAGTGAAAATGATTTCTTACTATAAAAATACAAAAAGCAGACGATATACCACAGAGAAACTATCATTAATACAGACTATGATGATCTAGCGCTTCATGCAAATACAACCGCTCAACCCGATCAAGCCATTCAAGATCTCCAGAACTAATGCGTCACCATCAGATGCAGTTTAGTGTCATAACGAGGTTCTCCCTTTTTGGCGGGGATCTTATCCTTCCGCAGGGGATAAAATTAATGAATTTCAAGTCCCGTTAATAGGACGATTCAGTTTTTGAATTAGGTGTTTCCTACTTTAAACCGCCCACAGCGGCTCTCTGTTTCTACACACCAAAGAAAAGTATAAAGACTGATGGTTAGTCCATTTAATTGAGCAGAAGGACTCAGATTACAGTAATTACACTGGTTTACACACAAATCGAGGCAAGCACAAAAATAGCTGTTTTAACATAATTTGGGGGTGCTGAATGCAGATATGAAATCCGTTTTTACTCATCACCTCTAGTTTTTTTTAGATGTGCATACTGTACATTTTGTACACATACTGTACATAAAGGCGTATATGCATTCAGGGTTAATTTCTAATATTGTGTGACATATGTCTTCTTTTTTACTTCTAACTGTCTGCGATACTATGAATTGTGTACATTGTGTCATCCAAGTATATTTATTCCGTCAATGTTCTTTATCTATCCTGTTTTATCTGTAATAAGCTGCTGAAACTGTTGAAATAAGCACGTATATACTCTGTATATACTAAAATGAGTCTATTTAAAAGACAGAAACCTAGAAGTGATAGAGCAAAACTGTTTATAAATTTGAATTCAGCACACCTAAATTAGTAAAAAACACCTTTTCACATTCTTGCCTCAGACAAAAAATATGTTTTTGTAAACCAGTGTAATAAGATTTTATTTGAATAGCCGTTGAATAGCTATTGAATTTGAATGTTCTAATGTGAACAGATAGTGAACTTTGAAATATTCCATCACACAGGCAAAAAGTCGGGTCGCTCAGTGTTTTGATAAATACTACTTAGTTTCTCTATCTTCACTCCTGAAGAGGGTCACTTAACGGACTATTAGTTACTACAAATTAGTGACTAATTTGTAGTAATTATTGGATATAAAGTCTAATCCGCTATCGTCTAAAATAGGTTGTGCATGTGACGGGGTTACAATATTAGTCGTTTATATCTATGTAATAATTTTGGTTATGGCAATAAATTTTGTCTTTGTTAACACCTGAGTAGTTATAGATAATTTAGGAGTTTGAAACGGTTGGTGATCAAAGGTATCGATTTGAATGAACCTTGTGTTTGAATGTACTATAGTATTTATTTACCCAACCCCTCCACTATATAAGATAAATTCTATTTAAATTTGATCAGAAAGGAAAAGGCTTTAATATTATCAAAATAATCCGAAAAGGTACGTGGTTAAATTATTCTTTTTTCCATTTTCTTTCTTTTTGTTTAAATAATATGATAATATATATTTTTTCTTTCTTTTGCTTTCTTTCTAGCTGTCTATATATATATTTCTCATTCATTCCTGATGGGTATTCAATTTTTTAAAACTATTTTCTAAACATTTAAAATAAACATTTAATTCATTTTTCTAAACCCATAGATGGAACCCTAAAAGGTACTACCACTCCGGGTCAGAGTGAACATGGAGAGTAATAGCTAAAAAAGAGCTACTCCAAACTACCCAGAGCTCAAAAATTGGAACTTCCCAATTAGATGCAGTTTAACTGCATATTAAGAATACTAAGACCCTCAGCTACTACCTAATATCACAGATATGATAAAAAGGATTAGAAGGTAGTCACAAGAGCAATAGTTTTGGGACAATTACAAAGGTGGAGCAATACACGCCTTAGATATTAATCAGCAGACAATAGGACTCACCATCAAGTTCTTACATCAGGGCTCATTACGCTTCGATGTCATTCATCCTCTACTGGAAACAATAGTGTAGCGTCTAATAACGTGGAATCACTTAGTCTGGTAGGGTTGATACGGAGCATAGGCTGTCACCCAAGCAGAAGTACCCGCCTCACTCCGGATTTGATTTCGGGATTTAAACCCCTAGCCCTACCTTCGAAAGTGTTATAGACACTCGCCTACGGCTTATAATATACTTTTCTTTGTCTAGATAGAATGCCGTCCAAAGATAAGGAGCTGCAACTACCCCATTTGGGGATATATATATATATATATATATATATATATTTACCAAACCCTCCACACAAGCAGGATGTGACACAAGGTCAATTTCTTTAGCGGAGTTCAACAGGTTAGAATTCAGAGTTTTCCTTCTCTTTAGACCAGTTGCCTAACCAACTGCCCTACTATTTATCCATATCTGGAGGGAGAGTAGGATTCATACCTTTCCCAAGGGTATTAGCGCTAAGTGAAATGCAATGACCACACCCAGGATTTGAAATCGGGACGACAAGTCCATTCCCCATTACTTTAACCATTACACCACGCGCTTCCAATTGGGAATATATGTGAGTTGTAAGTACCCCAATCCTACGCTTAACACCAACCGGCCGACCGACGGACAGCATATCTGAAGGCCCGGTTAATTTTTGTCCACAATATCCACCAGAAAAAAAGGGACATATATTCTTGTAGAGAATCCCTCTACCCTCGCGAGGGTAGAGGGATTGATGTTGGCATTTTTAATTTCATGTGAAATTATCAATATTTAGGCAAATAACTGAGCGAGGGGTTGGTTTGCGAGAATATTGCAGCAGCAGCTTTTATGAAGTGATGTGCCAGAATTAATGACTTTGATTAAAAATATGAACACTGTGCATATCAGAGGTGACGGGTGCAAATAAAATGTCGGAAAGAAAATTGAGTCGTGCATGAAAATAAAAGAGGAAGGCCAGGTTAGGTTTACTTAATAATATATGGAGAAAGGTAGACAAACACGGTATGTTATACTAGATGGAAGTTTATTACTAGTGATGATGTCGACGCTATAACGTTTTGGGCTTTCAGACATTTTTTAGTATACGAGTTGTGCTCTTGAATTTAAGGATTTAGTTCTCTTACTGACGAGTGTCTAGTGGTCGGCGTTAGGGGGAGGTGGTGGTCAACTGCTAATTATGTGGCGTGAATGTTTTGGAAGGTAGTAGGGCATTTATGTGGTAGTTGCGATGGTGATGTATTAAGTATATTGCAACAAACGTTATATCGGAGAAACTCAACGCAGCCTCACCAAACGTATCTATGAGCATAAGAGATCAATAAGAACAAATGACAACCTAAACGCCCTATTTAACCACACGGCTGGCTACAACCACACATTTAACTTCAACAAGGCTTCTCTTATCAAACCAACACACAGAAAGAGACTACGACGCCTATGCGAAACTGCGATCATAGCCCACACGGAGACCATAAACCTAAGACCCTGATTTTTCAACCTGGACTTATCTATCACAAAAAGCATAACACATGAACACAAAATTAAAATCAAATTTGAAGATGGGTAGAAAAAAACACCCATAATTTTGATCTTCAATAATATATATATTATATATATATATATATATATATATATATTGAAGATCAAAATTATGGGTGTTTTTTTCTACCCATCTTCAAATTTGATTTTAATTTTGTGTGCTTGTGTTATCTATCTATCTATCTATTGGAAAATGTTCAAAGGCGATTGATAGCCAACATGACTCCGTCACTAAAATATAGGTATAGTGCTTGGTTGACCTAGTACAGCATCCTTGTGACAATGAATTAGTAAATAACAAGGGTCATTAAGAATATAGCATGTCTCTCTTCTCCCTCTATATCCTTCTGAATTTCAAGATTTCTCTCTCCCTCACCATATATATATATATATATATATATAATATATATATATATATATAATAACTTTAGAACATAATATCAAAGTAACACATCATATCATACGCACACACAAACACACACACGCAAAACACACACACACTCACAACACAGCACACACTCACACACACACACACACATATATATATATATATATACAGGGAGAGAGAGAGAGAGAGAGAGAGAGAGAGTGTGTGTGTGTGTGTGTGTGTGTGTGTGTCAACAAAATCTGTTGGCACTTTAAAGTTATAAATTCTTTAAATTTCACAGAAAAAATGGAACCCCGTATATATATATATATATATATATATATATATATATATATATATATATATCGCACACACATACATATAACCAGAAAGTGAAAGATATAGCGAGAGAGAAAGAAAGAGAGACAGACAGACAGAGAGGCAGGGAGGGGGCAATAGAAAAAGAGAAAGAAAGAATGAGGGACTATAGATATGAACAGAGTGAGATACGCATATACTGTAGAAAATGTATTTTAATAAAATAAAACAAACAATAAAACATTGTAGAAGAGGCGAATTAAGAACAAAATGCAGCTATATGCAGATAATTATTTCGGAAAATATATTTGTGCAGATATGCGAGAAATTTATAATATAAAAAATGTTTTAAAAAAAAGCTGAAGAGAAAGAGTCATCCTAAGCATAATAAGCATATAAACAATGAAAAAAAACTTGTATTAAAAATAAAAGTAACAAACCCTGGGTATGCGCATGTGCAAAAAATGAAATCATAATACAAAAAAAAAACAAGAGAATTTGATGGTTACGTGATAGAAAAGAAAAAAAGAAAAAGAAAAGGAAAGAAGGTTTAGAAAAATATGGAAGCAAAATTAAAGATTGAATAAGTATTAAGAAAAAGAAAAAAATCTTATTCGTTTTTTCAGGGCTGGATTATTGATGATAAACTGTTAAAAAATTACAAATAGCATAAACAAAATGGAGACATGAGTCAAAAGGCGGTAAGATCGACACACGCATGCGCGAGCCTGTATTAAAATGGCTACCTCATCAAAACGTCCGCTCCATTGAACAATTGATATTAACCATGCTCTTACTTGAGACAGGAGTCCAGTGATGCCACGGATGACTGCTCACGTGCCGGTTAACTAAAGCATAACCGGTATTTATATGATTAGTTTTGTTATTCTTAAGCGGGTGTTTTTTTAATTTTTATTTTATTTTTTCTTATTTTAGATGGTTTTGTATTGGCCGAGAGCAGATAGGTTGTCTCCTTTCTACCTGTTGTGAATTACTGGCTTTCGTTTCGAGGTGTCTTCACATCTGATGGAATCGGATGGACTTAGACGAAATTAGTCTCAATAAGCCAAGTGTACAGAGGCCAAAATGATTTTATGAATATGAATTGAGATGCTAATTCGAAATTTGTTACATTTTCATGGATGTATTCAATACTTTTTAGCTCTGATTTTTTTTTCTTCTTTGTTGAATTTTTGCATCCTAGTTGCAGCCCAGTGACTCCTATCTAAAAAGGGTAAAACTTGCAAATCATACTCAAAATCCCATAATATTACAGGGTGACCCAGAAAAAACAGAAGGTAAATTATTTATTTATTTTCCCATTAAACTAAGCCTAAACCCTAACCCTAACCCCTAACCCTAAACCCCCTAGTTATAATTAACAAATTTATTACAAAATTTGTGGGTTCTGTTTTTCTGGTTCATGGGATTTTGAGTATGATTTGGCAGTACTACTGGCCTGATAAGATACTTAAACCCCCCGCATTGGTCATAATAAAAACTGCTCTCTTTGGCCGCGGACGCACATAGGATTGCCGGGATCTATACCAATACTCACGAACGACTTATACGATTGCCAGTAACTGAGGACACTTTAGTAACCAAAGGATTCCCATTGTGGACTGACTCTTTATCAAGGATTCCACCAGATAAGCGCTTCTGCTATAAGGCCCTGGAATGGCCCTTAAAAACTTAACACCAATCATGAGTATGTTCCAATCCTCATAGATAATTGGAATATTATGCTAACTGAATAGTCTTACACAACTAGCAGTGGTTTACCTTCTTCAAGCGGCTGACGAGTATTGTATTTTGATATAAAGATTCCATTTCATTTCCAACCCCTGTTTTATTATTTCTCATTTAGTAACACTAGCAAATATATGCACCCTCCGGGTACAAGTATTTAAGTTTTAATATAATGAAATATCATGTTAAATTAGAAAGGCTAATGAAACTAAATAAGAATGCAGATAAAAAGATTTTGAACAGAGAGGTTATGATTGAAAAATAGGACAATTTTGAAACTAACTCTTCCATCATTTTCCATTACTCCCGTCTTTCATTAGTAAATTTTCCTAATTTGACTATTTAGTTAAAATAGGATGTAAAGAATAATATTACTATTATTTCTTCTTGTTAATGGATTTATTTTATAATTTATCCCCGAGACTTTTGCTCATATTCAATAAGATAAAACCAAACAATTAGAAATCAATAATACTAAGTATATATTTATTAAAAATTTTAAGATCAATATGCGAATTAGCCTTCCCATTCACACTGTAATCCGCTATTTTATTGTATATAAATACAATTGCATGTTATTAGTATGTATATATGGTCAACAGTCTTAATGATGTAAAACAATTTTATTAATAATTGAGGGTTAAATA
>CM042169.1:40164492-40179492 GCA_023376005.1 Doryteuthis pealeii
TCCCCGAGAGAGATGAAAACTATACTCAAACCTGTAACTCCCCGCTTCAAAAGCACCTGACCTTCCGTTGCTCGCATCCTCGCCGTGTGGACGGGGTTGGTAATATATATACTACTGGATATACCACAGTATGATAATCTAATTATTACAACGTGTTTACTTAAGAGCTATTGCTAAATAGTTCAATATTTAAAAAAGTTTAATACTGTTGATTTAAAATCTCTCTCAGTATTTTTTCTTTCTTAACTTCTTTTCATCTTTTCCCTATGTTCGATTGAAATAGATTAGCATTGACGCTTCTGCGTGCTCACCCGCTCTCTGTTTTTCCCTACTCTTTTTTATTCTTTCATTCTTATTACATTTTTTCTATGCAGCATGTTCTTTTTCTTCTCTTTCTTTCTTTATGATAAAACCGGAATGGTTCATTATCTATTTGAGGTGACGACACTCATAAGAAATAAGAATTCGGCAGATAAGCAACACCAGATAATCATGATTTAAATTTTTGCATTTCATCTTCGACGATTAGGCAAATGTAAGGTTTAATTAGAGAGAGTTGCAAGTTGATAACGGAGGGGAGTCGTTAGTATACATCGCTGAAGAGACTTAATAAAGTCGAAACAGTCTGTACGGTGTTCTGCATAGCGAGCCATCCTTTGCGGATTTACTTGTCAAGATTATTTTCTATAATTATCGAATTTTATGCGATACATGCATTTTATAATTGCCTTCAAGCAAAATATAAATAATATATTAATATATATATTAATTATTGTTATTCGATCTCCATTTGTCTGTGACCGACACTACTCACTGCTTACGTCAAAATACCGAAAATCTTCAATACAATTTTTTTTCATCATATATACATTTACCAACCCCTCCGCACGAGCAGTATATGGCACATCGTCAATTTCTTAAGCGGAGTTTAACAGGTTTGAATTCAGTTTTCCTTCTCCTAGACCGGTTGCCTAACCAACATTAAAGAGCCCAGTCTGCACTACAATTTACCCATAGCTGGAGGGAGAGTAGAATTCATATCTTTCCCAAGGGTATTAGCGCTAAGTGAAATGCAATTACCACGTCCACGATTTTAACTCGGGGTGACGAGCCCATTTCCTATGACTTTAACCATTATTTTTTTCATCATATAACGTGCAATACATCGTGCGATATCCTGTTCTCATCAGCAGCTAACCAGGGGTAATGGGGCAGTTTCGGTGGCTAAAGGCGGAAATACCATCACAAGCGCAACCAAGTAATCTTGGTCAATACATACAATAAAAAACAACCCTGTAATCAGTTTTAAAATGTATTTTTACCTTCACCCTTTCTTCAGTATCAGATTTTTTTATCAGATTTGTTTTTTTTTACGGCATATCAACCTCAGTTGGTTATTTACTGCCGATTAAATTTTGAAATAAATCAATTCTTCATGGATAATACAATTTTGTTTATCAACTCATATTTCTCTAGATAGGACCCTAACAGGTCCTAAGACTCTGGGTCAGAATGGACCAGGGAGAAATGGTGATGAAGAGGTGCTCCACATTCCCCAAACCTCCAAAACTGGAACCTCACCATCAGATAGAGTTTAACGTCATTCCCAGTACATATAGACCCTCAGCCACGGCCTTCTAGCACCCATATGATAAAAAGGGGTTGGGGCTTGTCATAAGGGCAATAGGGAAAATCATATAGGTGCTAGGGCTTGACGTGACCAGCCGATTGATCGGAAGGGGTCTCTCCGAACGCCCGTCTAACCCAAGATAGGGCCAAAGTTGAGTATTGCATGTCATGAACTGCTTATCCACCTGGGTTCTATCCTTAAGCATCATGAGTCGCCACCCACAGCCAACAGGTGGTCCTATTGGGGGAGTCTTACCCCTCTGCAGAGCTGCAGTCGGTGCATTCTAAGGCCCCACCAAGAGGGCGGTTTCAGTATCAAGAGTTAACTAAAAATTTTACCAATAAATAAATACCTATTATTTTATGTAAAAGATCTATGTGTAAAATATTCAAAATAATTATTTGATTAATAATTGATAGATGGATGCAACATTTTATTTGAGGGGAACTGAACTAAGTTTCCATTTGAATTTGTTTTATTATTTTTTTCTTATTTTTTTTTCTCCTTTAATAAATTTGATGATTTTACTTATGATACAAGCCCTCTAACATTTTTGACTCCTCTCCTCAAGCAATATCCTTTCAAAATTAATTTTTACACCGCCTGGACGGTGTTTTTATAGTATATATAATTATTCTATTTTCAGTGAAGGAAATGGTTTAGTTCAGTACATAAAAAATCATCCTTAGGAGCCACAACGTTCCCGGTTCGATATCCAAATAATTAGGGAACAGGCTTATTGCTGTTTAACGACGCTAACCGACGGGAACCAGTGCTTTAGGTGTGACGTGACCGTAATGGTGTGTCTATATGTAATAGTCCATATAAGTACGTTGTACGTGGTTCACTACTACATAGCCTAGAAAAGGCAGCAAAAACATTGGCCGCTACATAGGAGCTGCACAAGAATGCTGCATGCAATCTTGAACAAGTCGTGGAAACAACACCCCACAAGGAAACAGCTGTGAAATCACTTGCCCCGTATCTCAAAAACCATCCGAGTGAGACGAACAAGACATTCTGGGCACTGCTGAAGAAGCAAGGACGAACTCATCAGCGACATTCTCCACTGAAAACCAGCACATGGACATGCCAATGTGGGTCGTTCAGCAAGGAGCTACAATGACCAGCTCTGTCTGGATACTGGATGCTGCGCAGATGACTTCCCACAAACAATAACTGAAAGGTTGGTGAAGGATTATCAAGGATATCCATGCTAATTGCTCGACATGATGACGATGTACGTGGTTATACAATGACGTTCCTAAATTCAGTGTTCACTTGATATATATTTTGTTTAAATTCTAAAAAGCATTCGGATATTATCGACACCCTGTATGTTTCAGAAACAAGGAGCGCTGACTTAGTTGATTTTTAAACATTTTATGGTTGATATCAAGCTGTCTATCTCAATCAGTTTAACGAGTAATGATTATTTTTGTCATCTCCTCACATCAAATGCTTTGCCGATCAACCTTGCATATGTAGATTTGGCGCCAGACTGCAAAAAGTCTTACCGTTGTAAAAATCGGGTCAGAAGTACTTTTAATTTTGGGACGTGATCCTTAGATAATGCGGTTCATCGATTGGATAATGGTCATTAACTAAATTGGCAGCTTAGTAAATAAATTCAAATTTTGTTTAGGAAAAAATTGACAGCCCAGATTACACAAAAACAAAACCTCAAATACTCACTTTAGCGTCATAGTTACCCCATTTTTCTTTATACTTGAATTGTGTTACGATTCACGTGGCCATTTCAAGTCTGTAGTTAAAGGAAGTTTTACAGTGGAGATACTTTGTGGCATTAAGTTTGTTCCTGTGTTGATGTAAAGAGATAAAGTATCAGTTGTAATCCTTGCTCTTGATCAGATTTTAATGTAGAAAGACGTAGTATCAGTTTTAATTCTTGTCTTCTGATCCGTCTTCAAAGTAGAAAGATGTATTAGATATAATCCTTGTCTATTGATCAGCCTTTGAAGTAGAAAGTTGTATCAGAGTTGAGCCTTTTTTTTATTTCTTTAAACAAGTAATTTTAGGACATTAGTAAATTAAATACATGTTTAGGCGTTTTTGTTTGGTTTATTACGTTCCTGCTGTTTTGGAACAGTATATAAATATAAGTTGCCGTCTTTTGCACTCCTTTATACCTTAAGATGTTGGTTACTTCATCTGGTATAATGGTTAACAAGGTAGACTAGCAAACAATAGCTAGTGAGATCGAGCAGTTCTAGGTGCCCCTTACATCCGTCCTTGTGCCACATCTGAGCTAAGCTTAGTAAATAACTATACCTTAAATTAATGGGCACCTCATGTTGTGTAATTGTTTGCAAGCTAGATTAACAAAACATTGTTAGTGAGTTTGATTCTCACTGGGTGCCTCATACCGCTGGTCTTGTGCCGCTTCTAAGCTAAGCTTAGTAAATAACTATACCTTAAAATAATCCAACAGATAACCTTCAAAACAAACCACAAAACCAGCAGTTTATAAATATAAATCGCGGTCTTTCGTACACCTTATACTTTAAAATAATGGAGGCACGTGGTCTAATGGTTAGAGTCATAGGAAATGGACTCGTCGAACCGAGTTCAATTCTTGGACGAAACTGTTGGCATTTCACATAGCGTTAATACCCTTGGGAAAGGTATGAATCCAATTCTCCCTTCAGCTATGGGTAAATAGCAGGGCAGACTGGGCTCTTTAACCATGGCTAGGTAACCAGTCCTAGGAGAATGGAAACTCTGAATTAAAACCTGTTTTTGAAACTCTGCCTAAGAAATTATGTCGCATTACAAATATACGTTGCGGTCTTTCATACACCTTATACCTAAATATCCAACAGATAGCCTCTGAAAACCAAATAACCAAACCAGCAGTTTATGCAATCATAAGCTTGTCGGTGTACCTTAAAATAATCCAACCAGATCACGCCTCAAAACCAACCGATCAAACACAATTTTATAAATATACAGTTGTGGTCTTTCCCACACTTGTAACCTTAATCCAATACCAAACCAAGAGGCATCTTATGCAATATAAGTTGTGGTCTTTCACACACCTTGTACTTAAAATAAATTCCAACAGATAGCCTTCAAAACCACCATCAAACCAGCAGTTTATGAATATAAGTTGTGGTCTTTTCACAACACCTTGTCCTTAAATAATCAACAGATAAGCCTTTCAAAAACCACCCATTCCAAACCACAGTTTATCGAAGTAAAAGTCTGTCGTTTTCACACACCTTGTCACCTTAAAATAATCCCAACAGATGCCTTGAAACCAAATACACCCCAAACACGCCAGTTTACACTCACCATCACAAGTTGCTTGGTCTTCACCACCACTTCGTAACCTTAAATATACAACAGAAGCCTTCAAAACCAACATCCAAACCAGCAGTTTATTAAATATAGTTTGCTCGGTCCTTTCACACCCTTGGTACCTTAAAATAATCCGAACAGATAGCCCTTCAAAACAAACCCTAAACCAGCAAGTTCATGAATATCAACAGTTGGTGGTCTTTTCACACACCTTGTCACCTTAAATCAAAATTCCCCAAAACAGATAGCCTTCACAAACACTCATCTCAACCAGCACAGTTTTATGAATCATAAGCTTGTCGTCTTTCCACACCTTGTACCTAAAATAATCCACAGAAATAGCCTCAAAACCAACCATTCAACCCAGCAGTTTATGAATACTAAGTTTGTGGTCTTTCCTCAACACCTTGTACCTTAATAATCCAATCAGAATATGCCTTGAAAACCAAATAACCAAACCAGCAGTTTATAAGATATTAAGTTGTGGTCTTTCACACCTTGTACCTTCAAAATAATCCAACAGATGCGCCTTCAAAAACAACCATCAAACCAGCAAGTTATGAATATAAGTCTGTGGTCTTCACACACCTTGTACCTTAAATATCCAACAGTATAAGCCCCTTCAAAAACCAACAATCAAACCAGCAGTTTTATGAATATAAGTTGGTGGTCTTTCACACCACTTGTAACTTCACAAACTCACATCAACAGATAGCCCTTCGAAACCACAATACCAACACCAGCAGTTTTAAACTCCATAAGTTGTGGTCTGTTCAACACACCTTGTACCGTTAAAACTCAATCCCACACACGCTCGCCTCTCAAAACCAACCATTCAAACCAGCAGTTTTATAAATATTAAGTTGTGGTCTTTCCACACCTTTACCCTTAAAATATCCAACAGATAGCTTCAAAACCAACCAATCAAAACTCACAGTTTATGAATATAAGTTGATGGCTTTCACACACCTTGTACTTAAAATAATCGCAACAGAATACCTTCATAAATCCAACCATCTCAACGAGCAGTTTAATGAATATAAGTTGTGGGCTTCACACACCTTGTACCTTAATAATAATCCAACAGATAGGCCTTCAAAACCAACCATTCAACAGCAAGTTTAATAATATAGTTGTGGTCTTTTACACACCTGTACCCTTTAAAATAATCAACAGATAGCCTTCAAAACGCAACCATCAAACCAGCAGTTTTATGAATTTAAGTTGTGGTCCTTCACAACACCTTGTACCTTAAAATATCCAACAGAATAGCCTTCAAAACAACCACCTAAACGCAGCAGTTTAAAATATATAGTTGTGGTCTTTTACACACCTGTACCTTAAATATAATCCAACAGATAGCCTTTCATAACAACCACAACCAGCAAATTTATAAATATAACGTTGCTGTTATTTCATAGCACCTTATACCTTAAAATCAATCCAACAAATAGCCTACAAAACCAACCACCAAAAACCAATTGATAACATTTCTAGCTGTTAACAAAGATGAAAGTGTAACTTGTATCTTTCACATATGGTCCTGTTTACGATATATACAGGTATAACAAACGTGTTGTAATTGCTTTTTGGGCAATCATCGTTTCAACGAATAATTCGAATGGTTAGATATTGATAACTGGCGTCAGTGGACGAGTGTCTGGGCAGAATTGGACATTTTGCTACTGTGAGAGATTGCTGTTGATTTTTCATAGCAGTCGATGATTTTGCATACAGTGTCTATCGAATTACCAGCAAGAAAGTCATAATATACATCTTCATTTTGTTTAGGAATTAATCATAACAGGAGAGACGTAATTGTGTGTAATCGATTAAATAAAAAACCGAACATATTGTGAATTCCCATTACAGCTTCCATTTGTATACAAAAAGTGAACGTTTTTATCGGAAACCAATGCGAAAATGGTTATCACATTAATGCCACAAAATAGGCGGTTCTGGACCTGTTTTTTTATATTGTCTTTGTTTTCTGGAGAGAGACATATTATTACCAATTCGCTTGGGAAATTCGTTTAGTGACTTTGCTATTATGTACCCAGAAACTCTGGTGGGTATTTACCAACCCTTATAAATGGGGGGTTAAGGCCTTTAGAAAACCTTTTTTTATAGATAAGTTAAAGTTTTATTACTGTAGTTCCAATGACTTTATATCTTAATTAAAGGAGATTGTGGGTTGTATGCTTACGAAAACTATTATTACTATTCAAGTTACCAATTCCCTTTGTTATTGTACATCAAACAATTCTCCTGATTTTATTTTTTATTGTAACCTCAATTAATTAGTAAATTGTTTTTCATCATTAAGAACTGTTAACATCATTAAGGCTGTTTTTATAGCTCTACGACCATATACTTAGTTTACTTCAAGGCTTTTAATATTTTATAATATTTAGTAGACCTTATCCTACTCAATTCTATTATAATTATAGGAGTGTTACTCTGGTCTTAAATATTGGTTACTCAGCAATGGGAATATTAGTTTAGGGACCACAGATTTTCAATATATGAGGAATAGGATTACTACATAGTAGTGCCAGTGGAAACCACCTAGTATGTAGCGCCACATAGTACTTAAAGTATTCATTAAGTTCAGTTTCCATGGCTTTATATTTTTTATATAATTGAACGAAGATAGAGTTCATTACTCAACTTCTATACTACATATATTTACACAACCTCCGACACGAAGCAGGATATGGCACAAGTCAATTTCTCAAGCGGAGTTTTACCCCACACAGGTTTGAATTCAGAGTTTTCCTTCTCCTAGACCGGTTGCCTAACACAAAGGTTAAAGAGCACAGTCTGTCCTTATATTTAGCCCATAGCTGGAAGGTGAGTAGTATTCATACCTTTCCCCAATGGTATTTAGTGCAAAAGGTAATGCAATTGTCCACATCGGGAGGATTTGAACTCGGGGTGCCAAGAAACCATTTATGACTTTAAAACCATTACAACCACGCGCTTTCCTAACTCAATTCCTATAACAAGGTTCATAGAGTGTTAATGCGTACTTATAAAACAATTAGGTTGACATTCTAAATGAAAAGAACCCAATTGCAGAATATTTTCAGTTAGGGAAACAACAAGACGTGTTCGGTTTACATATTACAAACTTTTTCATTATAAGATATAATAGGCGAACGAAGTTCCCCAGGCTATTATAATGTACACAAGTGGTCCAAACATACATAGTAGTGGTAACGGAGGCAAAATAGGTGGAAACCATTTTACTGTTGGTAGAGTCAGTACTGTTTGACATGCACCATGTGCTGTGCTGGAGAGAGGTGACTAGACGTCCGCAGTTGTCCAGTTGCTTCGGCCCAAGCAGGGTGGATCTTCTTGGGTTCCTGCGTCACGTGATCCAAAAGGTGGTCTTGACACAGGAGATCTTTCCCTCAGTCACAAAGGAGACTGCTCTTACACTATGAACAAAACGAACAACACTTTTAATGCATAAGCTATAATACACATTTTTTCTCTGTCTTATTTAAAATGTAAGTCATTATAACAACTCTTCGTACCGTTTTAAGGATTAGACAGAAAAGCCCACAAGTTATGGGAGCATCCAGTGAGGATCGAACTTGCTATTTATTAGTAATGTTATCTGTGAGACTAGTTTGATAACCATTTATCACGATGGGATGCCCATTGTACCCAACTGGTTCTTCATGTTTAGAATGTGACACAAAGTCTTAAGTTATAGGGACATTCTGTGAGGATCGAATTTGCTATTTCAAAGTAATGGATCTATGAGATTATCTTGCTTACCATTAGTCTTGGATGAGGAGCCATATTTTACCCAATCCGTTCGTCACGTTTAGAATGTGACACATGGTCACAATATATGGGGGCATCCAGTGAGAATTAAATATGTTAATCCGAAGTAAAAGATCTGTGAGACTAGCTTGCTAACATTGTATCGAGATGAGACACACATTTTATACCCGGTAGGTAAGGAGTATATAACACACAGACTATTAGAGGCACCACTAACTCCAATTCAACCATGTGTTACGTTTACAAAGAAAACTATCCAAGATTGACCTTCATTACCTCCTTCCTAATTCATTCTACTTCCCACAACGTTTATCCTACCTCATACGATGAACGCAATGTAGATAAGACGAGACTATATTTACTCTGTTCCCTTAACAATCTATTACTAATGGAGATTCGTTTTCGGTTTTAGTCTGTAACAAAAATTACGTCACTCATTACGTCACATTACCCAAAATCGTCATAACATAGAATAAATACACTCAAAATTTGAACATGCCACAATTGACAGTCCTCATTGTTTTTTAAAACAAGTTTTAATGGATACATGACTGGTATTATATATCTATATATAATTTGTTTTATTTTAATACATATTTAAAGATTACGTTTCAAATTGTTTTATTTTTTAATCCTTTAATGAATTTAATGATTTTAATTAATTAGGGTACAAACTCACTGACATTGAATTTTTAACTCCCACCCCTCAGGTAATATATTTTACATCGCCCGGAGGGTGTTTTTTATTTTGCTGGTATTTTTAATCGATTTAACCCCACAAATGGGGCCCTAACAGGTACTACAGAGTGGACCTGGGAGTATTGACACATTACACCGATCTTCTGAATTGGAGCCCCACTTCTAGACATCATAGCCAGGGCATATCCCTCATGGATATTCGTGCTATCTAGAATTCAGCCTCGTTCAGGATTTGAACTCGGAACGCCGTGTCCATTTCCTTCTGACACCGCTTTCAATAGATGAGTGTCTTGGGCATGATGTTAAACTGCATCTAATGGTGAGGTTCCTATACCGGAACTCATGGAAATGTGGAGTACAACTTTATCGTCACAACTCCCAGGTCTATCGTTGTTTAGAGTGGTAGTACCTGTTAGGGTCTCATCTATGGGTCAAATAAATTTTAAAAACGTGTATTAAATAATGTGTTTAAAGAAAAAATGAGTATGAAAATAAAAGAATATCGTATGCCATAAATCAACAATACCAAACCCATAGCTTGGGGGAGAATGGTTAAATATTTTTTTCTGTGCATTCAAACTTGTCAAAGTAATTTGGGTTTTATTCTTTCGTTTTCTTTCTTTTTTTCTTTCTTTTCTTCTTCTTTTTCTTTCTATTTCTTTATTTTTCTTCTTTCTATTTCTTTCTATTTCTTTTTCATTCCTTCTTTTCTTTCTTTCTCTCTCTTTCTTTTTTATATTTTCTTCTTTCTATTTCTTTCTGTTTCTTTTTAATTCCTTCCTTTTCTTTCTTTCTCTTTCTTTCTTTCTCTCTCTTTCTTTTTTACATTTTCTTCTTTCTATTTCTTTCTATTTTTTAATTCCTTCTTTTTCTTTCTTTTTTTTCTTCTTTCTTTTCTTCTTCTTCTTTCTATTTCTTTCTTTTTATTCTGTCTATTTCTGTTGTTTCTTCTTTTTCTTCTTACTTTTTCTTTCATTTTCTGTCTTTTTATTCTTTCGCTTTCTTTCATGAATAAAACAAAATGTTTCCGGCATAAAATAACCCAACAAGGGTTGACATGCCGTAAAAATCCAAACCAAGCAACCAATAGACGAGATATTTATGCCAAACTCCAGAACATTTTTGTGTTTGGTATTTGGTGCATTTCCGGTCCGTTCTGATTTATAATCCAGCGTTTGGTTTCTCCAATGCGCCATTATTTCCACCCGATTCATCTGGATTTTGCATTATTCATCATTTTTCTTAAAAATCCCTCGAATGACCTTTGCTAACTTTCAGGAATGAGGAAAGAAATGACACGAAAATAGTTTTAACACCATTCTGAAGTAAGAATCAGAAGCGCTCATAGAGACAAGGTTATTGTCGTTGAAAAATGGACCCAGGAAAGAGAGTTCAAAATACTGAAGCGGCTCTTTGCATTTCATATAAGGTAATGTTTCGTTAAGATTGTTGGTTTAAATCCTACTTAACGGACATAAATTCCACCATCTTATATCACCCCGCTAAAAGAAAAAAATACTAAAAATCAAGGAATTGACCACATTTAATGAAATTTTCATTGTTGATATATTAATGAATAAACAATATAATGCACTAGTTATGTTCTAGAAAGCTCTTACATTAATTAAGGTCATTTAACTTTGAATCCTTTATCTTTCAGGCGTAACCCAGATTCACAAACATACGTGGTTCAACGTTACTTGACCGGAAAAAATGTTAAAGGTTTTAGAGAAAATAACTGGTGCATTATAGCTTTTATTCATTAATGTATCAACACTGAACAAATTCGGTTAATTTCTTGATATTTACTATTTTTCTTATTTTGGTGGGGTGACATATTATGGTGGAATTTATGTCCGTTAAGTAGGACTTAACCAGATTGTTTGTGTTCCAAAAAATATTACATACAAAAAAATTTTCACTAGAAAACATTTTTCTAAATTTGCTTTTCTTGTTTTTCTCTTTTTTCCGAATCCAAAACCTAATGTTATTATCAAATTTGAAACAAGTTCACTTGATGATTGTTGACGCATGAAATCAAAATTGTTGTGACTGTTCCTTTGTTACCAAATAAATAGATATGTAAAACCTTTATATATTTAGTTTATTATATTATATAACAGCTCTATTCTATATTGAGCACTCTCCCAATAATACTGCGTTTGACACACTGTTCCAGTAAAAGCTGAAAACAGTGACAATCCCACCACTAGAGTATATATATATATATATATATATATATATATATATATATATATAGCATAGACACAGACTCAATGGTGCTTGGTGACTGCGATCATCGGACTTAGACTTGATTTAGCCTATGCGATTATTGCCGATGACACAGAGTTGATGGTTACTTAGATGCATAAGATCTATCACATATAGTAGGCCCAATAGTAGTTTTTTCTAGTAATGGAGAATTGAAAATAAACTGCTCGATTACGGGTGTAAGTGCTGTATTTTTTTTATTCATTATAGTTTACAGTTCCATTAAGGTACGATTGTTACCATTGGGTTCAAAGTAGCGTGTTAGCCACTTATTGTCAAGAAAACACGCTCAGAGAAACTAACACATACAACGTGTAGGTAATCAAGAGATAGATAAAGGTGAAGAAAGTGATAGACTGCATGTAAAGTAAGAGATTGGTCAGGTTTTTGACTTAATGAAAATTACGACTAATTAGAACCAAATAAAATGGATTTTTTTTCAAAACATAGTTCAATTCATAAAAAGTAAGGAATAATTTAGATAAACATAGTTTATCTCAATTAATTGGGTTTGTTTTTATTTATTCTGTATTAAATTGTTTGTTAAGCATTTATATTTCGTGTCTGTTATTTGTTATCATCAATCTGTACGATTTGAACCTGGGAGAAAGTAAAAGAGTAATCTCGTATGTATAAGAGAGAGAGAGAGAGAGAGAGAGAGAGAGAGAGAGAGAGAGAGAGAGAGAGAGAGAGAGATTAGATTAGAGATGATAGTTCTTACCTGTTACATTTCTAGTTACTGCTTCTTCGTCTATGTCGTCTAACTTGTCTGGCCGCCATGTTCTCTAGTTGGACTTACGTCAGGGCTTTCGGCAGGGTGTTGATTTTCTTTCTCATTTTTTTTCATTGTACTGTGCTAGTCATTGTCTTTAATATTTAATTAATAACACATGAATTGGTGTTACTTGATCAATTTTTATTTCCTTAGCCCATGATTTCGCCGCAGGTGAGATGGAGCTGACAACAACGTCTACGCTCCTTGAAAGTCGGGTCGAATCTGCTTTACTAAACTTATTCTCACGCGTCTGTAATGAAGTGTTTTCTACTGGGAGGTGAAATTGGTGCCATCTAAATGTCAATCATTATCCCAAACGTATATGGAGAATTGCCCACCTTCAATTTTAATTCTAACAAACCCATGCAACTGGTTATTACTGATTCAAATATCAAGATTAGATGAGACTATAAGTGACTAATTGTCATGTTTAAAAGTTAAGTAAATAAAAGAAATGTTAAAAAGTCAACAGGGAATTTTAAGAAGGTCAACGAGCAGATAAATATGAGACACTAGAAACAGATAGGAACAGAGACGTTGTGTCTGGTCATCATTTTGTTAAACTCGGAGGTTATGATCTAAGGTTGTTGTTTTTAGTAGATTAGGAAATCCACTTGACTACTATAAAGAAAATGCAGAGGGTCTGACTTAAAAAGGTAGGGTCAAGTAAGCAATGACATTCAATCGGAAGCAAAGTATGCGTAAACAAGTAAAGTGAGAACTAGGGTTTAACAGGGAGAGTTTTGGAGTCTGTGTGCAGAATTCGTTAGTCGGTCGAGGCTCATAGTTCTGAGTATTGAAGTAAGACAACTGCCTTTTGGGGAGTAGGACTCCTCTCTCTCTCTCTCTCTCTCTATATATATATTATATATATTATATATATATATATATATATATATATATATCTTTCCTGCCCCACAGTCTTGTGGGTCGAAATGTATCTGGTGAAGAATAAAAAGATTACCAACTAAAACATTTTCCCCAGAAAGTATATTCTATTTATTCCAGTAAAAACAAGATTAATGGAGGTTGCTGGTGTAATGGTTAGCAGACGTAGGAAATGAACTCGCCGACGCGAGTTCAAATCCTGGACGAGGCTGTTTACATTTCACAAAAGACTAATACCCTTGGAAAAAGTATGCATATAACTACTATTAACTCCAGCTATGGATAGTAGGACAGACTGGACTCTTTAACCTTGGGGCTAGGTAACAAGATCAGGTGAAAAACAATTCTTAATTCAAATCTGTAAACTCCACTTAAGAAATTGACATGGTGTCCCAATCCTGTTCGCACGGAGGGGTTTTGTACATATATATTATATAATTATTTCAATTACAAATTCAAGAAATTTGACTTTTTGGACATTCTAGTTTTTCCTCTGTATAAACTTGAAATCTGAATCTTTTTTTTTTTTTTTAAAGCGCAATAATTTATTCAGAATCTTTTTCCGTAAATATAAAGTCTACATTGTTTAGGATTGGTTATAGTAAAAAATATATTTCAGTCTTGCAAAAATATTTTGTTTTGAGGCTATCAAAATGGTCAAAATAAAACGGAGTACTTCAGACTGGCAACAGTCTAATATTACTCTGGCACGCAAGTATGTAAGTTTTAATGTGATAAAACATTACGATAAACTATCAAATATATGCACCCTCCCGTGAAAGTATTTAAGTCATAGAGTTACAAATATTATATTAAATTAGAAAGGCTAATGAAAAACTAATAAGAATCCAGATAAAAGATTTGAAACCAGAGGGGGATAAGCCGAACAAATAGAACAAGTGAAAACTTACTCTTCCATCACTCCCGACTTTCATTGCTAAATTTTCCTAATTTAACTATTCCCGTTAAAATAGGAGGGGAAAGAATAGAATTACAGTTAAAATATATTTTTAATGGATTTCTTTAAGATAAAAAAAGCAAGGTTAGAATTGGTTCAAATTTTTTCCTGGTATTGTCTTTTTCAGAACCTGTGTACTCTCTTACACGGAGTTAACTGCAACTATGTAATTAAAAATGAAATATTCAACCCATCATTGTCATTGCGATTTAATGATTCCAATAGCGAATGGCGGTAAAAAAAAAAAAATTAAAAAATAGAGACCAAATGGGGAAGAACCACGTCACGTGACCTAGGCTCATTAAACTCAAATATAAAGAAGCAGTATTAAAAAAAACCTATCAACTGCCACAACGGTCGATTTTTTTTATCGATCGTCTTAATTCACGATTTATGGACCACAATACAGACGCGCCATTGTTTGGTAATACGTTTTATCACTGTATCGAATCTTATCAGGATTTATGCGCTTATGCAATTAGCCGAGCAATCTAGTAGAGACTGGTTCTAAATAAATTTCAGACGGAAGGCGGGGAAAGATGTCTGAGTGTTTTTCGTCGTTGTTCTAATTGTTAAAAATATAAGAGTGTAAAATAAATGGGGAAAAATTAGAGTCACCAGAAACGTCCATGGTTTGATTGGGAACACGTGAAACGGTCA
>CM042169.1:40184492-40191992 GCA_023376005.1 Doryteuthis pealeii
TTCACTGCACAGGAATGCAAATTAACCGAAGCTGTGTTACATATGCATTAAGTTGGCAGGTACCTCTATTAACCAGGAAAGTCCAATACCTAGGACTGATTTTTTTTTCCGACGAGGCCATCCGAAATTTCTCAATTTGCAGGGCGTAAACAAAAAAACCTACAATTATATATATATATATATATATATATATATATAATATATATATATATTATATATATAATTGAAAAATGGTTATTATTTCGAAACAAAAATCCGTTCAACGAAACTTTCAAACTTTTCTGTTCGTGGAAGGGCCCATATTATAATTTCCAAATACCAGCCTTCTTTGTGCACCCCCAAAAAAGTATTCCATCAACTGTTATTCGAAACAAAAACATCTTTCAACTTGAACGTTTACGCGCGTGCGAAAAATATTAGAATCCCCTCACAAGGTTCGTTAATGTGAGGAGGGCTGAAAGACGTGAGTTTTTTTGTTTTTTCTTTCCTCTCATCCTCCCTTGATTCGTTTCGCGTTTATTATTCAATTGTGTACGTCTTTCAACATTTGGCTCAAGTGAATTTTCTCTTGAAGTGATTGACCCAAAAAAAAAAAAGAAAAAAAAAAAAAATTTAAGAACATAAGTTTCCTAGCTTTTCTTTTTTAAGAAATTCAATATTACAATGTAACGTCTTTTTCGCTCCTATAATAGATATATATATATAATATATATATATAAATATATATTATATATATTGTAGACGAGGGCTCTTATTCATTCTTTGTTTTGTAGGTTGCAGACATTTAAAAAATGTTTGATCGTCCGTGCTACTTACGACCATCTATGTCATTTTTGAAGACATAAGTTTATGAATAGGCGTGGATGTTTACGAGCATGTCAACGCTTGGTGTATATTTTATGGCAAAGACATTTTGCTTTATTACTTCACATTTGTTAGCTACATTTAAACCACCATTTCTAGTAACAGTTTCTATCTATATAACCCGCGTCAGGTTGGACTTGGAGATAATGGTGATGACAGGCTACTCTGCGATGGGTTTGCCAATAAGAACAACCATTGTGAGACCAATCACATATGTGCTCGGGTGACGTGACCATCGCTTGATTCCTGGGTGCATTTCTGATCACCCGTCTAGCCTAAGTAAGGGCTAAAGGGGAGTGTTGCATGTCATGGACTGCCCAGCTGCAAAAGATTCACCAAAGCATCCACGGGTCGTCCAACTACTGCAAACAGGGGACACCATTGGGGGAATTATACTCTTATGCAGAGGTGCAGTCGCTGTTTTCAACAGTCCCAGATGACAGGGTGGTCGAAGATGTAAGTGCTTTTATATTGTGGATAAATATGAATTTACACCCTCATAAAATTCCTTGAATACTGAACCAAGCTAGGACTCCTCAGTATAGGAGTACCTAAGTCCTCAAAAATGAACGAAGATTGGAGCAAATACTCGTACTCATTACTTGTACTCTTTCGACAATTCCTTTTTATGTTAAACAGCATAAAAAAAAACTTTGATAATTTCAAACAGAAATATTTGACCCATAAGAATCAATAACCCTAGGACGTTTTACTACTATTCTGTGTTAGAGCGACCTTGGAAGAGATTGAAAAATAACTGCGGAAACATCGCACCTACAAGCAGCTCCAAATGCCAGATCTTTGTCACTCGATAGTGTTTAGATAGTTTATCGAACCCCCACCCGCACGAGCAGGATGCGACACAAACACCAATTCTTAATTCTGCATTTTAAACAGAAGTTTAAATTAGAGTTTCCTTCCATTAAGACTTAGTTGCCGTATCCAAGCGTTAAAAGCCCAATCTGGCCTATCTTACTTACAATAGCAGAAAACCATCATTTTCAGTTTCCTGTCTAATTACTGTCACATTGATTTCTTTAATATTATTCAAGACGCTCGTTATATGTCATTTAACAACCTCTCCGCCTCCGCAGCAAGATGGACACTAAAAGGTTCATTTTTTAGGACGGAGTACAACCAAAACTTGATCAGATTCAAGGATTCCGTTAAACAAGAACTTTTTCTAGAAGATCTTAAAATAAAATCTATCATTATTCGATACTCGTTTCTTAAAAGATATAGCTTGGATTCGTACGTTCCCAAGGAGATTAATTAGCGCTTATCTATTAACTATCTTCATTTTCTAGGATTTTGAACTCCGGCGTCAGATATTTTTGTTGGGACTTTCGGGGAGCTGCTTCTTCTATAATGTTGGGGGGAATATTTCTTGTCGGAAAAAACTCGGGGGGAATCTTCATTTGCTAAAATTCAGGAGCCACCATGGAATTTTTTTGAAAACCAAACCCCCCTCTATTTCAAAATCCACGGGGGCAATCCATGTTCTCATTTCCACACTAACCATTAGCTCACGTTACAAATTCATTCACAGCTGTGTTAAATTTACTATTTCTATGTTTACTCTTAAACCTTGACCAGGCAGATTGAAGCCTGCATCAAACAGTTCTTAGCAAGAATAACTGTCACTACAGTAGAAACCCATAATTACCCAAACACCTTGTTACCACTACGCTTATTGTGCCTTAATTGGAAAAATGATACACATTATCAAGCTTTCATCTCAAAAATTCAGAAAAATAGTAACATTTTATTTGTAGATAGAATTTTAAATCACTAGTACGTATCCTTATCATAAAAGAAATCGACCTTAGTATCTCTCCGGTGTTAAGAGAGAGATATTTTAAATAGCTGTTAAGATTTAAGATTTTATAAAGCGACGTGTCTTCCAGACGTAAATAGAAGTATGACTATATATATATATATATATATATATATAATATATTATATATATATATATAATATTTACAGAGAGAGAGAGAGAGAGAAGAGAGAGAGAGAGAGAGAGGGGGGAGGACAGAGGAGGAGACAGCCAGAGAGATGGGAAGAGAGAGATACATTTAACTGAAATGGTTATTTTCGTCAAAAAGAAAATACAACTGAGAGAAGAGAGATAAATTAGATCAGCAAAACAGAATGAATGCCCAAGGGAGATATCATTTTGAAGAAATGAGAAAATATAAATAATATTGGTAATGTGGTTATATATAAAGTGCTCAACCCTAACAATAAATATAACATAAGTAGAAGAGACAGAGAGGGATATATAGTATATATATATAATATATATATATATAATAAGATATATATATATTATACATATATAATTATATATAATATATATAATATATGTATATATATAGTACTTGAGTCGTATATATCATAAAGGAGGTAGCTTACTGGGAATATGGACACGATCGGTTGGAGGATCCACAGGATCCAGGACAGAGTATAGCCGCCGTATATTAATAACAAATTCAAAGTGAGAGTCACAAAGTAGCAAAGTTGAAGAGCAAATGTGTTTGAAGGGCTACTAACCAAAACCTACTCGAGTTTCATCAGCAATCATCAGCGCGATATCCACTGAATAAGATGAGTTTGCAGCTGATACACGTATACTGTGCGATTAATCGGTAACTCGATTAATTCAGTTAGAAACCCTGATGATTCTAGCAATGAACACTCGAGTAGGTTCATGTTGTATCCATTTCTTCAATATATATTTTAAGCAAAATACTAAACAGAAATACCCTGAAAATTAGCTACTCATGTACTCCCAATATGAGTAGCATAATTAATGCCCATAATAAAAAGATATTGAATGAATATCACAAAAGATCTAGAAGAGACACATCTAATAGTAAACAATTAATAGCCCAAGAACTAAGAGACAGAACTGAACACAGAGGAAATGCAATTGTAGAGAGACTACAGAATGCCCTTTAGATAGAACTGTCTAGCCAGCAATATAATATACGAAGCCCAAATATCAGCATGTAACAGCGCCGAAACACCAATGCATTACCTCGATACCAATTCCATCTAGCAAAGGTACTAACCCATAGGCATTCCTTTAACAACCCCGCACTATCTAACCAAACGGAATTATCCAAGCACTACTGGGCAATCAGAACTCAAACAACGACCCGGTGGTTAAATGGAGAATTGTCAGAACTTCAAACTCAGCTACTAACTTCAAAGACAAATGCCCGTCTTGTATAGCAGAAAAAATAGAAATAATACTTTTAAGGACTCTAGAAAACTGCTGAACAAACGGAATGAACAGATAGCCAATGCAGACATAAGGCAAAATTTCAAATATAATGTTAGTATATATTTTATTATATATTAAACCCCCCACACATTTACAATCCCCATTGACACAATTACAATATAACTACTGATAAAAATAATAATCAAAAATATACATCCTTGTTTACCAATAATTATTTTCACATAATTATAACCACACTAACACTATTTGCATAAACATTCACTAGCACACAATTGTCATCAGAATAATCATAATAATAACATAATAGTAATGACAATAATTTAATGATAATAAAATTATAATAACAATAATACTAATAATTATAATATAACAACTACAATAAAAAAATATAAGTATAATTATAACATTAATAATAATATTTATAATAACAATAATTATATTAATATAATACAATAACAATAATAACAACTTTTCAATAATAATTATAATAAAATATATAAATTTAATATACTATAACAATTATCTTTACAACAATATAGATTTTTTAATTATATAAAATTATATATATATATATATATATATATATATATATATATATATAATAATATATATATGTATAATTATAATAATGTATTTTAGATATAATAAAATAACAATCTATAATAATAATAATAATAATAATAATAATACAATAATTCATTCACTTATACGTAATTGTAATATAAATATATATTAATCGTCAAATAATCAGTACTAACTATAAACAACAATACAATACTCTTTTCTAAAAAATAAAAAAATAATAAATAAACAAATAAAATAAAATAAAATCTTTTCTTGTANTTGTTTAATCCCCCCCACACACACCAAAACTTCCATCTCCTCTCTTAATATGAAACATGAAAATTTCTTTTCATGACACCTCTCCCCTACCTCTTACCAATATACACACACACACGCGCACACATACACACACACACACACACACACACAACCTTGAGGTTTCACTTCCGTTGTCATTTATCGCTAGAGAAAAAAATTTATACACACACACACACTACCACATACCTAAAAAATGCACAATGTTTCCTTCAATACACACACTAACAGCGCTATATACTCACACCTTAAAATAGAATATTTGATGTCATATTTCAAAACCGTCTCCTTTTTTCAAACCTCAGAAAAATTTTTTTTAAACAGACTCTGTTTTCAAATGCCTTAAAAATAAAGAATTCATCATTCGCATCTGATGAGTCGGGAGAATTAGACATTTTTGTCTAAGCTCCCTGAAATAGTCTATAATGCAAGATCTATAAGTCTTTTGGTATTTATTTAAATATAAATTTGCTCTGTGACTCTAACAATAAGAGCACACATTGAGCTCTCAAACTGCGACAAGTTGTTTTTAAAAAAAAACCTATGTCGTAAGGAAGATTTCTTCTCTGGACTTTTGGATTACATTTATGCTCCTTACTGAGTTGAGCACTCTGGAAATCAACCACTGAAGACCTTTAAAGGATTTACATGATGGATAAATTTACTCCTAAATACTCTATGAAAAACATCCCGTATCCCACTGAAAGGAAATACGTCTATCACCTAACCGAGAAAATCATCGATTTAATCAAACGGCTACGATGGAAATCTTTCTTCTTTCTAAATCCATCCGAAGGATACGCACAAAAGGAGTTCTACGGCTTGAAAACACAAAAAACCCACCTAAATGTAAACACTTGGACCATTTCGAAACAGATCTCCTAAATATGATTAGGAAGGTTAAATTCCGAAAAGAACTGAATCCTTTTCAACAAGAACTAAAAAAGGATTCAAAAAATATAAAAACATCTAAAAAAATATGGATGAAAGCGGACAAAACACCAAACTTCTACAAAGTCAACCCTGAGGAATACCACAAATACCTTGTAGATACCTGCAGTAAAGACTATAAGCTAGACCATAATGACACCAGGTTGGAAATAGATAATAATACCGCTAAGATAGCTGACAAATTGACGGTTAGGGATAGAATGGGTAAAATAGACCCCAAAAATGCATATGTACTAATTAAAGACCACAAGCCCAATTTCGAAAATAACCGCCAATTTAGATTAATAAACCCCACTAAGAATGAATTAGGGCTAGTATCTAAAACAATAGTCAAAGAAATAGTAGAAACAACCCTTAATAAAACTAAATACCATCTATGGAAAAACTCAATGGACACTATTGACTGGTTCCGAAAAATTGAAAACAAAAGCAGAGCAACGCTTATTCAATTTGATATCATAGAATATTACCCATCAATAACCAAGGAATTGCTAGGGAAAAGCATAGATTTCGCAAAGAAATATGCATACATATCACAAGAGGATAGTGATATTATAATGGCCTGCCGAAAAACTATATTAAGGAATAATAAGTCAGATTGGGTTAAAAAAGGAAACAACAACTTCGATTTACCGATGGGGGCCTACGACTCAGCCCAATTATCTGACTTAGTGGGAATCTATATAATACACTCATTAGGTGATATAGTCCCACCATCCCAAATAGGTATTTACCGGGATGACGGGCTGATCCTCGTTCCTAATAGTAACGGCCCCCTAACGTCAAGTATCGCGAAAAAAATAGTTAGCACCTTCCAAAAATTAGGACTAAGAATTGAAGTCAAACCAAACTGCAAGATAGTGAATTTTCTAGATATTACATTGAATCTGGAAACGAATACCTTCCAACCTTTCCACAAGGAAGGGCATATACCACTATATGTGAATATAAACTCTAACCACCCCAAATCCATACTAGATAAGATCCCTCACTCTATAAATATAAGAATCAATAGACTGTCGGCTAACAATAGGATTTTTAAAAACAATAAATCCTTCTATGATGAAGCTCTGAAGGACAGTGGATATACCAATAATCTACAATATATTAGTAAATTGGAACTAAATAGTGTGAATGGGCCAGGTAATTCAAGGAATAGGACACGCAAAGTAATTTGGTTTAACCCCCCTTACTGTAGAATAGCAAAATTAGACATAGGTAGAACTTTTCTTAACCTAATAAATACACACTTTAACCAAAACAATCCTTTAAGCAAAATACTAAACAGAAATACCCTGAAAATTAGCTACTCATGTACTCCCAATATGAGTAGCATAATTAATGCCCATAATAAAAAGATATTGAATGAATATCACAAGAATCTAGAAGAGAACACTAATATAAACTTAAATAGCCCCAGAACTAGAGACAGCAACTGAACACAGGGAAATGCAATTGTAGAGAGACTCAGCAATGCCCTTTAGATAGAAACTGTCTAGCCAGCAATATAATATACGAAGCCCAAATATCAGCTCGTAACAGCCCGGAAAACACCA
>CM042169.1:40201992-40209492 GCA_023376005.1 Doryteuthis pealeii
CAGCCCTGCCCCTTTAAATCGAGGGGGCAGGTGTTGCCTGGGGGGATGGCCCCCTGGGATCGACGCTGTTAATTATATCAATGGTCCAGAGGCCGAAGCCACTGTTGACCATATCAACATACTAATAGCATGCAATTGTATTTATATATACAAGAAAATAGCCGTTTACAGAGTGAACGGGAAGGCTAATTTGCATATTGATATCATAAATTTGATTTTAATAAATATCTGCTTAGTATTATTGGTTTCTAACTGTTTGGCTTTATTTTAATGAATATAAGCAAAAATCTCTTCAATGAATTTTAAATGAAATCCATTAACAAGAAAAAATAACTGTCATTTTATTCTTTACTTCCTCTTTTAACTAAATACTTAAATTAGAAAAAATAACAATGAAAGACGAGAGTGATGGAAGAGTAAGTTTCAGTTGTTCTATTTTTCGATTATACCCCCTTCTGTTTCAAATATTTTTAACTGCATTCTTATTAAGTTTCATTAGCCATTCTTATTCAATATAATATTTTATTACATTAAAACTTAAATACTTGCACCCGGAGGGTGCATATATTTGCTAGTTTATATAATATACAAATAAATTGCATTGTCGCATGGATGAGAGTACCTAATAATCCTTAGCAATTAGATCTTCAAGTAACAAATAATAATCCTTAGTAAATAATCATAGCTTCAAGTAGTAATAATAAAACATAGTAAATAGGTATAGCTTCAAGTAACAAATAATAATCCTTAGTAAACAATTACAGCTACAAGTAAATAATAATAGTCCCTAGTAAACAATTACAGTTTAATAATATTTATAGGTTCAATTAACTATTCTTAATCTATTAATAATGGAGATTCAGTCTCTATTTGTATGTTACGTTACGTTACGTTACGTTACTGCTTAAGTCACATTACCCAAAATCTTCAATACATAGAATAAAAAAATAACCTCATGTACTCAAAATTTAAAAAATGCAAACTTAGATGATCCCTACTGTGTATATATAATATAAATATATAATACACTGTATTATATATTTACATATAGTTTGTTTTATTTTGATACATATTTAAAGTTATCAAAGCTAATTTTCCATTTTGAATTGTTTTATTTTTTTAGTCCTTTTATAGATTTGATATTTTTACTTACTTATGGTACAAACTCGCTGGCATTGAATTCTTAAATCCCAACCCCTTAGACAATATTATTCAAAAAATAATTTTACACCGCCCCGAGGGCATTTCTTTTTCTAGTACAAATAATTTGAAATTTATGGCATCAAATATATGTATCAAATACGAATAATTTTGACCCATAGGCATTACTCTAACATGTACTACTTCTTGAGTAAGTGTGTATCTTAGTGTAACGGGTACTATTCACTCCCCAGATATTCAAAATTATAAGTTTATCAGCAAATGCAGTTTAGTGTCATATCCTGATCACCCATTTTTGTGGTTTACCCTCTTTCTCTTCAGGAGAATCAATGTATTCTAAGCCATATCGATCTTCAGAATTATAATCTAGAGGAAGTGTGTCTCTTAGTGTAATAGGTACTCCCCCCAAATTGTCAGAACTATAACCTTATCACCAGACACAGTTTAATTTCATACCCATATCACCCCCTTTTTGTGGATTGTCTTTCTCCTCTTCAGGAGAAACAATGTATTCTAAGCCCTATCGATTTTCAGAATTATAATCTAGAGGAAGTGTGTCTCTTAGTGTAACATGTACTCTCCTCAGATCTTCAGTTCCATAACCTTATCACCAGACATAGTTTACTGTCATACCCTGATCACCCCCTTTTTGTGTGTAGTCTCCATTCTCTCCAGGAGAAACAGTGTGTTCTAGAACCCTTTCGCAAGGAATTACCACTATCAAACTGATTTTGCAATATGAAATCTGGTAAACAATAAACAATATGGCTGTCGGAGTTGGAACGCAAATGGAAAAGAAAAGGCAAACAATATTTAGAAAAAAAAGAGTAACAGGAATTATTATATTTATGAAGTTATCAGCTAATGGTAATTGATCAAGATATCGATCAGGTCAGTTGATTGCTTTTTATTAATGGTTGATTAGATTTTGTCTGTGGGCCGTTTGCTCGGCTTGCTCGAAAGAAGTGAGCAAAGAGAAGGACGATAACCGTGATCCCAGAGACATGACCCAGCACAGAAGGCAAAAGGCTAATGAGAAAGATGCTATCATTTGCTTTATGATGAAAAGAGAACGAACTTCTCAGAGATTCATTACAGTGTATATGACGCGTGTTGAATTATAAAATGTTCCCGAGATGAGATTTTTTAAGAGGCGGATTGAAAATAAACAGAAGGACGAGAGGGGGATGATATAAGGAAGGGGAAGAACAACAAAAAAGGGTGTTCAATTAGAAAAGAAAAATTAGAGTGAAAATGAAGGAGATGTTGCAGTGAGAGGAGAAGATATTTGGCGCTAAAAAAGCTCATATAATTTTTGAATTACTGAGAAGGACAAAGAAATGTTATTCAGTTTCACAAATTAGAAAAATAATTATACATATCACGCATGCGTGGAACTGTGGTTCAAATTATGTTTTTTAGTTGGCTTTGTGCACAAAGCGACAATTTTCAATTTAGAATAGCTTTTGTGAAATTCAACCAATTTTACTGAAATCTAGGTTGTACATTAGGTTTATAAATACCCAACAATCTTTCTAGATTGTCCAGTAGGACAGATAGACGCAAGGAATATAAGGATCTAGTTAAGAGTTCTGAATGATAATCATCTGTAGGTCACAGGTTCAATCCTGACTACGCGCGGTAATACCATAGAATACTTAACCTAGCTTAACACTCGTACCGGATAATGGTTAACGGAATACAAACATAATTAAATGAAGTGTTCCATTCGAAGTTCCATGAACAAGAAGTTTCACGTGTTCGGCGAGAATATTACCGAGTTAACAAGAAACGCCTGAAGAAGACTGGAATGCACATCGGTCAAAACGTTATATATTAATGATGGAGATTCGCTTCCGGTTTTTGTCAGTAACAAAAACTACGTCACTGCTTACGTCACATTACTTAAAATCGTCATAACATAGAATAAATACACTCAAAATTTGAACATGCAACATTAGACAGTCCTCATTGCTTTTTAAAATAAGTTTTACTAAATACATGACTAGTATTATATATCTATATATAGTTAGTTTCATTTTAATACATATTTAAAGTTTACATTTCAAATTGTTTTATTTTCTAATCCTTTGATAAATTTGATGATTTTACTTATTTAGGGTAGAAACTCGCTGTCATTGAATTTTTAACTCCCACCCGCAGGAAATATGTTTCAAAAATCTATTCTTACATCGCCCGGAGGGTGTTTTTTATTTTGCTAGTGTATATAACGATGTAGTAATCCGGTATTTACTTTAACATTGCTGCATGGTTTTACTTTGGTTTCTGTAGAATAATATATAGTAACATTCGTGGGTTATTTAATGCGAAAACCATATTTGCATTATCATTCCAAAAATGGACGTAATAACGCTACTGGAGTTCGAACTCACATACATCGATGTCGCAGTCCAGAATATTAGCCACCACACCACGGAGACAATCGATGAATTTTTAGTTTAAAAATTGGTGAAATAGATTACTAATTAGGACGGAGCCTATTGGGTTCGAGCCTAGGAGCAGTCATCTAGTTAACATGTTATTATTAATTTTAATTAACATGTTATTATTAATTAATCAATCTAATTAACATGTTATTAACATGTTATCCATTACAATCATTCCATTTGTATTCCTGGAAAAATAATACGGAGGAAACTTCGAAAATAAAAACAATTAACGACAAAGTAAATATATATACACATTAGATATCAGCAGGGCTTAGTTTTTGAGAAAAATTAATGAAGATTTTATTTAAATTTGTGAAGATAATAATAAAAAAATGATAACAACATGGATTATTTTTTTTTTTTTGGCATTTAGTATTTTAGATAATAGACATTAATTTTTCTTTTCACAGTGGGTGGCTGGATCAAGACAAGGTCTTTTTTTTACATAGGGATTTTAATGGGGCCTCCTGCGAGGATCCAACCCGTGATTCAACAATCTATTCATCAAACATTTCATCAAATTGTAGTAAAAAGAAACAAAACTTTTCTTTACCCCCACATCTCACTTTGCTACTCTGATAGTCTGTCTCCAATGATCATGTGCTAAGCAATTGATATATTGGGGGGGGGGGAGATCCCATTGCAATTACTGAACATTTTTTTTCCTTTCTTTTTCTTTCTTTTTTTTTTGCAACATTTCATGAAATCCCTTTAGTTATTATTTAACTATTATTAGTGATCACCCCAAGCGGAGTTTAACAGGTATGGATTCAGAGTTTTCCTTCTCCTAGACTGGTTGCCTAACCAAGGCATGCCCTACTATTACCATAGTTGGAGGGAGAGTAGTTGGATTCATACATTTACCAACGGTATTAGCGCTATGTGAATTGAAGTTTCGTCCATGATTTGAACTGGTGTCAACGAGTTTATTTCCTATGACTCTAACCATTACAACACGCGCCTCCACCTATTGTTTCAGAGTTGAATCATGAACAAGTAATACTTGGAGGTATGTTATTTAAATTTTGTCCCCAATCCGACGAATTATATTTAAAGTTCAATTATCAATTATCAAAATTCATTAAATCGTCATTTTAAATACAAACATAACTTATATTTTATAAATAAGGAAATTGTTTTTTTTTATTAAATTAATTAAAAAAAGAGAATAATCCTCGGACATGTTGAATGTAAACAGAACGTTTTTATAATTGTTTTTTATCTTCAGAATCATTAATATCTTATTATAATGGAGATTGTGTGTTTTTCTGTCTGTAACCGAAACTATATTCCTACTCAAGTCACAATTCTCTTAGTTATTGACATCACATTCTCCATGATTTAATTTTTATCTAAACCTCAATTATTAATAAAATTGTCTTACATTATTAATACTGTTAACTATGTCTACATACTGACAACATGCAATTATATTTATACATACAACAAAATAGCGGTTTACAGTGTGAACGGGAAGGCTAATTTGCATATTGATATTAAAAAATGTAATTTTAATAAATATGTGCTTAGTATTATTGGTTTCTAACTGTTTGGTTTTATTTTAATGAATATAAGCAAAAATCTCTTCGATGAATCTTAAATGAAATCCATTAACAAGAAAAAAAACTGTCATTTTATTCTTTACTTCCTCTTTTAACTAAATACTTAAATTAGAAAAAATAACAATGAAAGACGAGAGTGATGGAAGAGTAAATTTCAGTTGTTCTATTTTACAATCATATCCCCTCTGTTTCAAATCTTTTTATCTGCATTCTTATTTAGTTTCATTAGCGTTTCTAATTTAATACGATATTTCATTACATTAAAACTTAAATACTTGCACCCGGAGGGTGCATATATTTGCTAGTTATTATAATGTATATATTAATAGCCCTGTCCGTAATAGTACGACCGTTATCATCTTTCAACACACTATGGTTAAAAATGAGACCGTCCTAGATAAAATGCAAGAATGTAGATACTATGTTGCTTATTTGCCGAATTCCTATTTCTTATGAGAGTCGTCGCCACCTCAGCTAAAGAAATAAAGATATGCTTCACAGGAAAACTATAAGAAAGAAAGAAAGAAAGGAAGAAAGAAAGATAGAAAGAAAGAAAGAAAGAAGGTAAGGGAATGACAGAAGCAATGACGCTAATCTGTTTCATTCCAACATAATGAAAAGATGAAAAGAACACAAAAAAAGTTGAGTAAGTTAAATCAAGATTATTATACTTTTTTAATTATTGAACTATTTTGGCTCTTAAGTAAACGTATCAAACTTTGTAATAATCAAATTATATTGTGATATATCCACAGGTCCTACTAAACATCATCATCCTCACCTCCTCCTCATCATCATCATTATCATCATCACCATTATTATTAGCAGCAGCAGCAACAGCAGCAGCAGCAGCAGCAGCAGCAACTCATGAATATTTCTTTAAAACGTATCAAACTTTGTAATAATCAAATTATACTGTGATATATCCAAAGGTCTTGCTAAACATCATCATCCTCCTCCTCATCATCATCATTATGAGCAGCAGCAGCAGCAGCAGCAGCAGCAGCAACAAAAACAACAATAATAACACGGGCTCATGTATATTTCAACAACAATAACACAACTCATGAATATTTCTTTAAAACATATCAAACTTTGTAAAAATAAAATTATACTCTGATATATCCACAGGTCCTGCTAAACATCATCATCATCATCATCACCAGCAGCAGCAGCAACAACAACAATAATAACAACAACAACAACTCATGAATATTTCTTTAAAACTTATAATTATACGCTTTCTTAATTTTTCATTTCCTTTTCTTTTTGTACTTTTACACATTTTCGCATAGACTTTCTTCTTAGTGTTATAAAAAATATACTTAATGGACTTAATAAATAATTAAACCTTTTTCCCCATTTTTTTTTTACAATATAGACCACAACAAAAGTGACCATCTAATCATATATAAATCGATAATTTCTTTTAATCTTTTCAAAACATGAATAACTATCGATCTATTTAAATTTGATCATAAAGGAAAAGGCTTTAATAATATCAAAATAATCCGAAAGGAGACGTGGCTAAATTATTATTTTTCCCATTTTCTTTCTTTTTTGTTTAAATAATATGATAATATATTTTTTCTTTCTTTTTCTTTCTATCTATCTGTCTGTATATATTTATGTTTTTATCTGTTTCTATCTATCTATCTATCTATCTATCTATCTCTTTCTGTCTATCTATCATTCTCTCTATATATTTCCCTCTCGATCTCTTTCATTCTATCTTTCTCTTTCAATCTCTTTATTTCTCTTTCTTTATTTCTTTATATTCCTATTTCATTCTTTCTCTTTTTATCTTTTTCTTCCTATATATCTTTGTCGTTCTATCTCGTTCTCTGTCTATCTCTTTCTTTCTATCTATCTTTCTCTTTTTATCGCTTTCTTTCTTCTATATTTCTCTCTTTCTATCTATTTCGTCCTATCTATCATTCTCGTTCTATCTCTTTCTCTGTCTATCTCTGTATTTCTATCTATCTTCCTCTTTTTATCTCTTTCTTTCTATCTTCCCTTCTCTTTCTCTCTCTCTCTCTCTCTCTCTCTCTCTCTCTCTCTCTCTCTCTCTATCAATCTATCTATCTTTCTATCTATTTATCTTTCCATCTTTCTTTTTCCATATTCTTTGTATAAAAGAAAAAAGTTACAATGCAAGAGTACTCATCTAACATATTTTTAAACAAGGTATAAGTGAAGCGAAGAAAGAAAATGGGACAAAGATATATATATATATATATATATATATATATATATATATATATATATATATATATTGTGACGATGTCTGATGCGAATTATTATCGGTTAAATATTCAAGAAAATTA
>CM042169.1:40214492-40221992 GCA_023376005.1 Doryteuthis pealeii
ATTTTTGCATCCTAGTTGCAGCCCAGTGACTCCTATCTAAAAAGGGTAAAACTTGCAAATCATACTCAAAATCCCATAATATTACAGGGTGACCCAGAAAAAACAGAACGTAGATTATTTATTTATTTTCCCATTAAACTAACCCTAATCCTAACCCCTAACCCTAAACCCCCTAGTTATAATTAACAAATTTATTACAAAATTTGTGGGTTCTGTTTTTCTGGTTCATGGGATTTTGAGTATGATTTGGCAGTACTACTGGCCTAATAAGATAGTTAAACCCCCTACATTGGTCATAATTAAAACTGCCCTCTTTGACGACGGACGCACATAGGATTGCCGGGATCTTTACCAATACTCACGAAGGACTTATACGATTGCCAGTAACTGAGGACACTTTAGTAACCAAAGGATTCCCATTGTGGACCAACTCTTTATCAAGGATTCCACCAGATAAGCGCTTCTGCTATAATGCCCCCGAATTGCCCTTAAAAACTTAACACCAATCATGAGTATGTTCCAATCCTCATAGATAATTGGAATATTATGCAAACTGAATAGTCTTACACAACTAGCAGTGGTTTACCTTCTTCAAGCGGCTGACGAGTATTGTATTTTGATATAAAGATTCCATTTCATTTCTAACCTCTGTTTTATTATTTCTCATTTAGTAACACTAGCAAATATCTGCACCCTCCGGGTACAAGTATTTAAGTTTTAATATAATGAAATATCATGTTAAATTAGAAAGGCTAATGAAACTGAATAAGAATGCAGATAAAAATATTTTGAACAGAGGGGTTATGATTGAAAAATAGAACAATTTTGAAACTAACTCTTCCATCATTTTCCATTACTCCCGTTTTTCATTAGTAAATTTCCCTAATTTGACTATTTAGTTAAAATAGAATGTAAAGAATAATATTACAGTTATTTCTTCTTGTTAATGGATTTATTTTATGGTTTATCCCCGAAACTTTTGCTCATATTCAATAAGATAAAACCAAACAATTAGAAATCAATAATACTAAGCATATTTTTATTAAAAATTTTTAGATCAATATGCGAATTAGCCTTCCCATTCACACTGTAATCCGCTATTTTGTTGTATATATAAATACAATTGCATGTTATTAGTATGTAGATATGGTCAACAGTCTTAATGATGTAAAACAATTTTATTAATAATTGATGTTTAAATAAAAATAAAATCATGGAGAATGTGATGTAAATAACAAAGGGAATTGGGACTTGTATAGTAATATAGTTTCGGTTACAGACAGACAAACCCACAATCTCCATTATAATAACATTTGTTAACAGTCTCTTAGTGCTTTCTGCCTCGACTAGTAATTTGCACATAACCAGCGTCACCCTGTCTACTGGTCTATGCGCCTTCAGCAACCTTATGCTACATGGCCCTCGCTAGCATTCCAGATTTGTAAGTTTTTACATTTTCATTCTTCACCAGATAAATATCAAGGACTCAACTAATATTAAAGACTCACCCTTTAATATTAGGACGTTTCTTTTATACAACTCTATATAAGCCTTTATCATTTCTCACTCGCAACGGAAAACACCCTCCGGGCGTCGTAAAACTACTTTTTGAAAGACATTGCATGAGAGGGTGGGAGTTAAAAATTCAATGTCAGAGGGTTTGTATCATAAGTAAGACAAATCCTCATATATATTAAAGGAGTAAAAAAAAAAAAGTAAAACAATTTGAAATGAAAACTGAGCCCCGTCCCTCTCAAATAAAATGTTGCATGCATGTAATAATCAAACAATTATTTTGAATATTTTCCGCATCAATTTTACACAAAATCGTAGGTATTTATTTATTTGTAAACTTTTTAGTTCATTTTTGTTACTGTAAAAAAAAAAAAAGGACGAGAGTCACAAACAATTTTAAAAATTGCTTACTCAAATGTTGGGTGGATATAGCATAAGAATAGTGTGACGTAAGCTGTCACATAGATCTATGACGTCGTTTTTGTTACAGTCAGATTTATTTGTAAACTTTTTAGTTAACTTCTTGTTACTGTAAAAAAAGGACGAGACTAAAAAAAAATATTCAAAATTGCTTACTCAAATGTTGGGTGTTTATAGCATAAGAATAGTGTGACGTAAGCTGTGAAGTAGATCTATGACGTCATTATTGTTACAGGCAGACATACAGACAATCTCCATTATTAATAGATATATCATATTCGTATTTCGTTCGCTTTAAGTTTGCTCGGGCAATAAGAGTGTTATTGCTAATACGTTGTGGGTTGTTTCTTGTAAATGTTATATGTATCCATACGAGGATATATAGTGTTACAAAATTAATTGGTAGCCTATCAATTATCTACGGTAAATGTTGCTTAGATTTAAAACTAACGGTTTATTGGGGAAAAAAACATAGAAAATGATTGACACTTTTTAACCCTGTATTGACCTCCCTTTCCGAGTTTGAGAAAGAGTTTAAGAAAGTTATATTTTGGCTGAGTGCTATATAGGACGGATTGTAATGGCGATTTATCCGTTGAAACCAAAATCTCCGGTGTTTGGTTTGCTTCAGATCTTATAAATTCATCGTCCCCTCATATCTCTCTCTCTCTCTCTCTCTCTCTCTCTCTCTCTCTCTCTCTCTCTCTCTCTCTCTCTCTCTCTCTCTCTCTCTCTGTGTGTGTGTGTGTGTGTTTGCTAAAAGTAATCATCAAGTTAAGTAAGGAACACCGTAAATTAACTTCAGTGCTCTACAGAGAACCGGGGTTTTCCGCGTGACCTGAGTGTAATATGTTGATAGATAGATTGGTTTGGTTTGTTGTTGGTTGATTGGTTTGTTTTACGGCATATCAACCTCTTCTGGTTATTTCATGCCGAATCAAGTCATTTCGATAAACAATAGACTCAGGTTGTTACAATACCTACTGTTGCTCAAAATTGTGTTTACATAAAATCCACTCCACCTTTCTTGTCTCTTACTTTTCATAATCTCTAAAAAAATTATGTTTTTTTTTCTGCATTTAATCTCTTCTTTCTTCAATCGAAATTCATACTTTCGGCCATCTTTTTTTAAAAATATGTCCCTCCCGCCATTTTGACTGACTCTCATCGGTTCATATTCCACTGAAATTAAGGCTGACGTGGAGTTATGGGATCTTTTTATCATATTTTTTTTGTATCTTGTTTTTTTTTTTCTCCTTCTTCTTGTTGTGTGTGGACTTTCGTCTCTACTTGGTTCGAGGGCTATGAAAATATTCCCCGCACGCGGCTATTTTTTCACGCCTTCATCATGAATATTTTAACGGGAAATTACAAATTTTACGCCTCACTGGATTTCATATACGCCTCAGGATAAAAGTAGCGTCTTGAGGCGAGCTAGCTTAAGACGTTAATACCAGTCACGTGACTCAGATGTTGTTTTTGTTTGTTTGTTTGTTTTATTTATTATTTTTTTCATTTTCTTATTTTTGTGGATGCTAAGCAAGCGTTGCAGGTTATCTTTACCCTTTTTTTACACTGTGATTAGTTTACTTTTTTCTACTTTAGCTTGCATCATCATTATCAACATGATCATTATCAGCGCCTCCTCGCTCTCTGTCTGTCTGTCTGTCTGTCTTTCGGTCTCCCTCTTCCCATCTCTTTCTCTCTGTCTCTGTCTCTGTCTCTCTCTCTCTCTCTCTCTCTATATATATATATATATTCATATATATATGTATATATATACATACATAGATTATGCATATATATATATATATATATATATATATATATATATATATATATTACGTTTTTTCGTTAGCTTGTATCGTAATTATCACATGATCATTATCACCTCTTTATCTCTCTCCTTCTCTCTCTCTCTCTCTCTCTCTATATATATATATATATATATATATATATATATATATATATATATATATATATATATTAGAGATATTATTCAGTTTTACATATTTTTCGTTAGCATGCATTATTATTATCAACATGATCATTATCATTAACATACCTATCTTTCTCTCTCTCCCCCTCTCTCTCTCTATCTATCGATATATATATATATATATATATATATATATATATATATATATATATATATATATATATATATATATATATATATGGGTGTGTGTGTGCGTGTGTATGGAGAAATATAGACAAACACAGGGTGTTACAGTGGATGGAAGTTTATTTCCGGTGATAATGTCGACGCCATAACGTTTCGGTCTTTCTGGCCTTCTTCAATACACGGACTGAGTTCTTGTATGGAATAATTTAATTCTCTTACTGACAAGTGTCTTTTGGTCGTGAGTGGGCGGAGGGTGAGGCTCAACTGCTGCTGAGGTGGGATGACGCTTAGGGAAGGTAGTAGCGATCAGTTATAGTGTGGCGGTGACGATAGTATGAGTAGATATATACTAGCAAAAGTAACCCTCCCCATGACTGGACTAAAACTATTTTGAGAACACTAGGGAGGTAGGGAGAAAGGGAGAAAACAGGGACAAGAGTAAGAATAAGAGGGAAATAATTAATCAAATTAAAAAAGATCGCTGTAAATTCGTACATGACAATGTTTGTTTCTTAGGAAATGCTTTTGTGTTTATATCTGAAATATCATTTATTCATCTTTACATATTTTTTTCGTTAGCTTGCATCAGCATTATCAACATAATCATAATCATCGCGATCTCTCTCTCTCTCTCTCTCTCTCTCTCTCTCTCTCTCTCTCTCTCTCTCTCTCTCTCTCTCTCTCTCCCACACATACACACACAATCACACCATAAAGAATAATATCTGACGTCATATTTCAAACCGACTACCCTCCAGCGTTCATTCTTCAAACTTTAAATTTTTGAACAGATTGATAAACAAGGACTATCGCAGTTTTTCTCGTTATTCTGTGATAACATTTTTTTACTTTTCCTTATATCAAGAAATGCCCTGAAGAAGATCTACTTAACAGATCGAAACACTGCATGTAGTATAGAAAGAAACAGAATGTTCCACAATATTCATTATGATAAGATATATATTTTCGTTCACTTGCATCATATTCAGCAACCGTATCATTCATTATTACTTCCATATCTATCTATCTATCTATATATCTATCTATCTATCTATCTATATATATATATATATATATATATATATATATATATATATATATATATATATATATAATGTTGCAGCCACATAATCATTCTTGTTTTATTCAACATTACATATTATTCAGCTGGTATGAACTCAAACAATCCCATGATTATTGTCACCGCTATATCTATCTATCTCTCTATTTATCTATTTATTCATCTGTAAGCTGTACAGTCACTTGCCCCTTATCACACAAAACATTCGAGTGAGACGAAAAAAGACGAATTAATTAGGGACGTCATCCAATGGAAACCAGCCCATGGACACATCAGTGTGGGCCGCCCAGTAAAGACCTATATTGACCAGCTCTACGCGGATACTGATTGCTGCGCAGAGGACCTCACGTGAGCAATAAATAACCGGGAAATTTAGCAAGAGATTGCCATGGATACATTGCTACTAGCAGGAGATTATGATGACGACGACGACGATGATGATGATGATGATGATTGTTCAATGGCGATTTGTTTGGCTGTCCATGGAGGACTGACAAAATAATTTTCCTAATTATTGATATAGATTCCAGACTCCACACTACAAAACCTATTTCATATTAGGACATTTTGCCCATACAACTATGCATGAATTTTCCCTTGTATCTCATTGTTATGAGTGTATTATAAATGTTAAGTTTGCGGTTTGGCTGTCCATGGAAGACTGACAAACAAAATGTTTCCAATTATTGATATAGATTCCAGACTCCTCACTCTACAAAAGACCCCTTTTTCATATTTGGACATTCTGCTCATACAACTCTCTCTCTCTCTCTCTCTCTCTCCTCTCTCTATATATATATATATATATATATATAATATATATATATATATATATATATATATATATATATATATTTACTTTGTCATTAATTATTTTATTTTCATAGTTTTCTCTGGACATACATGCACACAAACTGCCCTTTTTATATGTATTTACAAGTCCTCCACACGAGCAGGATGCGACACAAGGTCAATTTCTTCAGCGGAGTATAAGAGGTTTCAATTCAGAGTTTTCCTTCTCCTAGACAGGTTACCTAGCCATGCTTAAATAGCCCGGTCTGTCCTGCTATTTACCCATAGCTGGAGAGAGAATTGAATTAATACCTTTTCCAAGGGTAATAGCGCCATGTGAAATGCAAACAGCTTCGTCCCGGAATTGAACTCTGGTCGACGAGTCCATTTCCTACGTCTCTAAATATTAGAAAACGCGCCTCCAGTATAAGTATTCCTTGTATCTCATTGTCATGTTTGTATTTTATTTTGTTAAATTTGTTCAGTGTCAAGCTGTTTGGTTGTCCATGGAGGACTGACAAACAAAATTTTCCTAATTATTAATATAGATTCCAAACTTATAAGATGAAATAAAAATAGTGACGAAAATATAACAAAAATAGAGTAACACAGACAAAATATATTTTCTTTCGTTAATTGCGTTTTTGTTCAGAAATGTATTTGTTTCTTTCTGAACTTTATTATTTTTTTGTGTTACTTTGAGTTTTTTTAAGATTTAGAACTAAGTTTTGTATATGCCAAAATATAAAAGAAAATTATTTTTCCCACCAGCAAATATTATCTTGTTGTAAGTGTGTGAGTGTGTGTGTGTGTTTGTGTATGTGTGTGTGTGTGTGTGTGTGTGTGTGTGTGTGTGTGTTGTGTGTGTTTCATTTTTTTCTTTTTTTTTTTTTTTTTTTTTTCATTATCAGATTTCAAAATGGCTACTGGCGACGTTAGAACAAATAAATCTAGTAGAAGTAAGTAAAAATAATCTTGGAAGAAAGAATAGAAAAATGAAATAAAGAAATACTTCTGGGATTGTATGAATGAAAAAGCTTATAATTGGGAAGGTTTCGTTTGTTTTCAGCTATTTTTTACCATCAAGAAAAATGCGTCAGTAAACTAAATCTTATGAACTAAGAGCAACTCAGATTTTTAAAAAAAATCAACTAATTCTTTCTTTCTTTCTTTCTTTCTTAATATCTATATATCTATCTATCTATCTCAGTAATTCCATATCTATGTATTCATACATATATTTATCTATCTCAGTCTGTCCACATCTCTCTCTCTCTCTCTATATATATATATATATATATATATATATATATATATATATATATATATATATAATCAGTAATTTCATATCTATGTATTGAGATATATATATATTTATCTATCTCAGTCTGTCCACATCTATCTATCTATCTATCTATCTATCTCAGTAATTTCATATCTATGTATTCATACATATATTTATCTATCTCGGTCTGTCCACATCTATCTATCTATCTATCCATCTATCTAGCTCTCTTTCTCTCTCTCACCCTCTCTCTCTCTCTCTCTCTCTCTCTCTCTCTTCTAT
>CM042169.1:40226992-40229492 GCA_023376005.1 Doryteuthis pealeii
AACAAAGGTCCGTTATCAGATCAAAAGATAAAGATGCGTTGGCGTGTCGTCAATACAAAAGCCAGAGGGTCGAGTCGTCAGTTAAAAGTTGCTCACGGTTCGCGGCCAAACCCTTTACCTAGTCATCTCAGCAGCTCAGTGTTCGAAGAGTCATGTGTTGTGGTTTCTTAAGTCCGTCTACATACTTCGCCATGTGACGATATATTATCGTATACAGATACACGATTTCGTGAGTTTGAATTGGAAGCCGCTATATAACATATAGAATTTGATCAGTACGTAACATTCCCCTCTTCGCTTTCTTTCTTTCTTTCTTTCTTTCTTTTTTTTATTTCTGAGTAGCATTCCCTTTTCTTCCTTATCTTTCTTTTTTAGCTTTTAGTTTGAAGTAGTTCAATATGTAAAATAATATTTAACTTTCTCCTAATTATTTTGTCTTTCATTAATTTAATCTTCTCATTTCTAAGAAACTATTGAAATGTATTTACAGTTAGCTTGAAATGGTGAGAGAGGAAACACGAAAAACACTGGGATGCATGGATTTTATTGCATCCTTTTAGATTTTTGTGCGTCAGGTACCTATCATCATCTCTGGTATACCAATATACTGAACACCGCTCAAAATGTTATCTGGTGGTTCAAACATTATATCAAACCCAAACGGCTCCTTCAAATATGAAATAGAATCTAGGGACGAATATTCAACATTAAAATAAAATGAAATGAATGACGATGTGTTTTAATTGTGAGTCTCGCTTTATGGCGCCTCACAGACAACAGAATAATCAACAGGGGAGAAAGGGGGATGTAAGTAAAGAGAGAGAGAGAGAGAGAGAGAGAGAGAGAGAGAGAGAGAGAGAGAGAGAGAGAGAACGTGTAGAGGAAGAGGGGGGAGAGAATGTCACTCTACACAAGCGCAATAACATTCTTTTTGCAGACAACAGAATAATCAACACGAGAGAGAGAAAAGAGAGAGAGAGAGAGAGAGAGAGAGAGAGAGAGAGAGAGAGAGAGAGAGCGGGAGAGAGAGAGAGGTGGAGAGAGAGAGAGAAAGAGAAAAAGAGAGGGGGTGTAGGGGAGAGAACGTCACTCTACACAAGCGCTATAACATTCTTTCTGACTGGCTGTTAATTTTCGTCAAGATGAAGTTACTGACTCCAGAGATATCAATTCGTGTGCAGGTTTTCCACAGAGTTAATATATATATATATATATATATATATATATATATATATATATATATATGTGTGTGTGTGTGTGTGTGTGTGTGTGTGTGTGTTTGTGTGTATGTGTATGTATATGTGTGAATTTGTGTGTGAGTATACATACATATATATATATGTGTACATATGTATATATATATTATATATATATATATATATATATATATATATATATATATATATAATTTAAAATTGTTCCATTGCGTTGAAGCCCCAGTGATTAAATTAAAAATATATCTGAATAAGATGCAGGGATTTTAAACGGGTTTATCAAATAATTAATATAAGCATGTCAGAAAGCAATTATCTTCGTATATTACCAAGGAATTGACGTCATCAGGACATACAGACATCAAATCTGTGGCCGCCCTGTAGGCGGGTCTTAGATAAACTGGTGAAGGCCCCCCACCTTAATGGCAATCCTGGGTAGGTTAGAATTCTGCTTTATTGTCATTAACCCCAGGTTCACTTCGACTCAGAGTCATAGTAGATGTTCGGGTCTCATATACGGATCAAATAGATCTGTATTTAAATTATTAGTACTAACAAATACGAAAAAAATTCCCCACCCTGTCGGTGGGGCGTTAGAATGCACCGACTGCACCTCTGCAGAGGGTAAGACTCCCCCAGTGGGGCCACCTGTTGGCCGTGGGTGGCGATCCGTGATGCTTAAGGATAGAGCCCAGGTGGATGAGCAGTTCATGACATGCAATACTCCACTTTGGCCCTATCTTGGGCTAGACGGGCGGTCGGAGAGACCCCCTCCGATCAATCGGTTGGTCACGTCAAGCCCTAGCACCTATATGATTTTCCCAACCCTATTGCCCTTATGGCAAGCCCCAAGCCCTTTTTATAATATGGGTGCTAGAAGGCGGTGGCTGCGGGTCTACATATCCTGGGAATGACGTTAAATTCTATCTGATGGTGAGGTTCCAGTTTTGGAGGTTTGGTGAATGTGGAGCACCCCTTCATCACCATTGCTCCCTGGTCCACTCTGATCCGGAGTGGTAGTACCAGTTAGGGCTGAATAGAAAAACATGAGTTGATAAACAAAATTGTATTATCCATTAAGAATTGATTTATTTCAAAACTTTATCAGCAGTAAATGACCCACTGAGGTTGATATGCCGTAAAACAAAAACAAACCAAACTAAGAAAAAAAAATCCGTTGCATTGGTCTTTGTTCCAATCATAAGATAGATTCAAAACTATATTTTATGGTAATTCAGCTTTCTAAAAACAAAGTTTGTATTAAGCAAAAATAAATAAATAAATAA
>CM042169.1:40234492-40259492 GCA_023376005.1 Doryteuthis pealeii
CGTAACTTTCATAAGTTACATGAAGGTTTCTATTTCACAGAAGCGGAAAAGTCAAACATCAACACCCACTACTCCCCACACACCCACACTCAAAAAAGAAAACAATTATAGCCAGATTATGTCAAGACGTGTGCGCAGAAGAACCTTATTAATTTCCGTCCCTTTTCGTTAATTTCCGGATAGGCATCAAGACAGCAGTCGAGATGCGCACAAAAAAAAATCTTATTTCATCTTATGGTCTATTTTTTCTCATCAGGAATGATTATTGCCCCAAATTCTCACAATAAACCTATTGATATAAACTTCCCTGTGGGTATCGTAGATTTTTTTTTAACTCACAACACACACACACACACACACACACACACACACGCACACACACACACACACACGTATATATATATATATATATATATATATATATATATATATATATATATATGTATTTATGTATATATTTACCATGAAGTAATATGTATATATATATATATATATATATATATATATATATATATATATATATATAAGTAATCCTTTAGGTATACTGCATGCATGCTAATATATATACACATACAAACATATATATATATATATATATATATATATATATATTTACCACTAAACAATAGATACACACACATACACACACATGCAAGCACGCCCCCACACACACTCATATATATATATATATATATATATATATATATATATATATACACTTCTACATAGATACACTATTTGCATGCTAATATATACATATATTTGCTTATATATGTATTTACTTACTAAGCTTAGCTTAGATGTGACACAAGGCCGAATGTATGTGGCACCCAGTGAGACTTGAACTCACTAGTCCTGGTTTGTATATATATATATATATATATATATATATATTATATAATTCCATGTTATATCATCCAGCAAAAAAGTAAAATTGTCACCCACCCCTTTCAATTTTTCTGAAATTTCTTACAGGTGTTGGCTATTTTAAGGTTAGATAATCCCCAAAATGTGAGCCTACAATTCCAAAAATTGGCGGAATAATATCAATCTTTATCTCTCCGAATTTTGTTGGGTTCATAGAAAAATAGGGAGTTATTGTAATCTATTTTTGTCTGTAGAATGAGTTCTAGAGCTTGCCTACTACTAGAAATTGGTTTATAAAAGCATTTTCCTCAGGGGAACCAGGAAATGCGATCAATGTCTTAAAATTAACCGATTTTAAGTTATTGATGAATTTTAATTTTTTTCATAGCAAGATCAATATCCCGATGTTGCATACATCTATGACAAACTTTTTTCAATTATTTCACATATATTGAACATTATTTGTACCAAAAATATTTCAGTTACAATTTCAGTTAAAATTTTGCAAATCAGAAACCATTAATAACTTAAAATTGGTTATCGTTAAGACTTTTTATTTTGTACTATGAAAAAAGTCTAAATTTAACCAATTTTAAGTTATTAACTCGTTGGGGAAAATGTCAGCATAGTTTACAGCCCCAGCTGACATTTGCTCAGTCGATAGTGGGTTGGTCTAGGAATCACATGGTTCTTGGTTTGATACCGACCCTCACCAACTCAGCGTATGAGTAGCACAGAGATCTGTGCAGTAAAGTGAGGCGTTGGTGGTATGTGTGGTACACCACCTCAGATTCTAAGATAATCTGCTTGGTCTAGTGCTATTGAAAAGGGGATATACTCCCTCGCTGTCTGGCTGATACCGATATTTAGGCCGCCCCGATTACTTTACTTTTGCTTTATCGGGTTAGCTCAGTCGGTAGAGCGTTCGGTTAGAAACCACATGGTTCCTAGCTCGATACCGGTCCTCGCCAACTCAGCGTATGAGTAGCACAGGGATCTGTGCGGTAAATTAAGGAGCTGATGGTAGGTGTGGCGCTCCACCTCAGATGCTAAAACAATCTCCTTGGTCTAGCGCTATTGAAAAGGGGATATACTCCCTCGCTGTTTGGCTGATACCGACATTTAGGCCGCCCCGATGACTTTACTTTTGCTTTATATATATATATATATATATATATATATATTATATATATATATATTGTATGTGTGTATCTGTGTGTTATAATGTAGGAATAAACTTGTTTTTCTTTCTAGATGTTGAACATTTTCTAATATTTCTTTTCTTCATCCCGTTCATTTTTAAGTGTAAAATGATTTATTTCTTTGCGTCATATCAAATTTGGCACACATCCATTTTATTTATCAGAAATCCCCAGAAAATAAATTTTCTAAAAAAAGGACTACTATCTTGATACAGGAATAAATATGATATATTAATATCAAGGCGGGAATATATATCCTTATGTGTGTCCATGTGTGTCTCTGTGCCTTTACACATTTATAGAAGAGAGGCGAATGCCCTAATTAGAATACGAGAATACAAGGAATAAGAGAATGGAAAGAATAAGGAAGAATAAGAGAATAGAATAAAGGAGAAATGTAAGATTGAAAGAATAGGAAGAATCAGCTAAAATGAATAATAAGAAAGAATAAGATGAATGAAGGTATAAGGGAATAGAAAGAATACCAGAAGATAAAGGATTCAATTGAAAGAATCATCATCATCAATATCATCATCATCATGTCACGCAATTAGTACAGATATCCATGACAATCTCACGCTAAACTTCTTTATCATTTATTGTCCCAGCGAGGTCCTCCGCGCAGCATCCAGTATCCTCGCAGACCTGGTCAATATAGGTCCTTGGAGGGCGGCCCATATTAGCATGTCCATGTGCTGGCTTCCACAGGAGAACGTCGCTTATGAGCTCTTCCTTGCTTCTCCAACAGTGTCCAGCATGCCTTGTCTGTCTCACTCGGATGTTTTATGAGATAGGGGGCAGGTGGCCGTACAGCCGCTTCCTTGTGAGGTGCTGCTTCCACTACCTGTTCAATACCGCATGCAGCATTCTTGCGCAGTTCCCATCTAGCTTATTATCGAGGGGCTTCGTTAGGGTTCAATTGGTGCAGCCATACAACAGCACTGGTGGAATGAGTGAATGATAGAATTGAAAGAATAAGAGAATATAATATAAGAGAAAATAAATATGTGGGAATAGAAAGAATTAGCTAAAATAAAGGATAAGAAAGAAAAAAGAAGAAAAGAAACAATATGAGAAAAGAAACGTCATCGGCATAAAATAACCCAATAAGGGTTGACATACGCTAAAATCCAAACAACCAACCAACTGGCTTTAATGAACTAACATAGAGAGTAGAAATTTACATACGACATATATTCATAAAAAAAACATATATTATGAATATATGTATTCTCTTCCCCTGTGTAGATAGTTCAATGACAATTTAAATGACAATCTTAAATGTCACAAACTGACATATAGACACACACAAACACAGACGCGCACTCACTCAGTCGCTACCACACACACACACACACACACACAAACGTACACTCACTCAGTCCTACCACACACAACACACACACACACACACATATATATGTTGAAGGGAAAAATAACCAAAGGAAAGAAAATACTGAATGGATAAAATAGATTTACTAACACGTGTTTCGGTGTGGAGTTTTTTTTCGTGTACACATGCATTCTATGTATTATTATTTTAAATATAAAATAAAATAATGATATTAGAAAACTACAAAATCTTTAAGCATACAAAGAATAATGGCCTTCATCAGAGTAAAATGTATGGTATTTGAACAAAAGCGCTCAAAATATAGAGAATTTTGACGAGTTCGAAAAAAGAATTTTTTTTTAAATTGAGAGATGCTCCACTGCAATAGAAAATAATGATGTTGACGTCATTGTCGTCTGCGACGAATTTCGAAAAGAAAGAAGACGGTTAGAGATTATTTTTGGAGTAAAGTTAGGTGGATTTTTAATGTTTATGGGAAATTTGAAAATTTTAAATAAAATGTGTTATTTAATTTATGAGTATGTGTATGGTGTTTGTGGTTTATTTATTTATTTATTCGTTGCTAATTTAATCATAGAAATTAATGTTAAAAAAAATTCCCTTAAATTTTAATTAGCGGTAGACCAAAGATATTGTTTTAGAGTCTGAGGTGGAGTGCCAGATCTAACATTAGCTCCCCAATTTACCACACAAATTCAAGCTTGGCAAGGGTCGGTATCGAACCCAGAACCTTGCTGATTATACTGACCGAGCTAAACTGATCCTATGAGGCTTGATCAAACGCATCAAAATTGAAGCCTTGGATTTTTTTTTATTTCAAAGTTTAAAATGTAGATGAAGATTTGGTCCCAGCCGGGCAACTTATATGATGAAGTGATAATTTCTCTTCTCTCCTCTCTCTCTCTCTGTCTCTGTCTCTCTGTCTCTGTGTCTGTCTCTGTTTGTCTGTCTGTCTGTCTGTCTGTCTGTCTCTCTCTCTCTCTCTCTCTCTCTCTATATATATATATATATATATATATATATATATATATATATACTGCTGTCTAACAAAGTTTTCCTGGATAGCAGTAGGCGCAGATTAGATGTTCCCTTATGAAAACGAACTGTTCTCTTAAGAAAGATATCCGGCTACAGAGAACCTTAATATGTCTCGCAGGGATTTCAGAATGATATATATATATATATATATATATATATATATATATATATATATATATATATATATATGAAACCGTCAGAATCGTCCAATATGAAATGAAAAAATGTAAATCCTGAATATCTGATGTTGCTTATCCAACGAATTTTTATTCTTTTATGATTGTCGTAACCTCAGTAGAATAATGGTCCTTACCATTTTCCTTATAAAGTTTCGGTGTCGCCTATTGTTAGTATCAGCAGAAGAGCGTGGAAGTACATCCCTCTATCGCTAGTACAGGATCTGGGAGATTGTTTTTGTTTCTGAAGTAGAGCACCACATCTACCATCAGCTCCCAACTTTCATGTACAGATCCAAGCCTCAGGTGTTGAGTTGGCGATGACCGTTATCAAACCCGGCAACCTTGTGGTTCTGAGGCGGATGCTCTACCGACTAAACCAGCACTTATATAATAATAATAATAATAATAATAATAATAATAATAATAATAATAAAATGTGCCTATAACTTGTTAGAGAATTGAAAACACTGTGGAATATGAGGGTGAAAGTGGTACCAATTGTAGTTGGGGGGCATGGAACGGTCGCCCAAAGTTTAAATAAAAATAAAAATAAACTAGAGGAACTGGAAATCAAAGGAAGAATTGAGACAATACAGACAACAGCATTGTTATCTAGAATACTTAGGAGGGTCCTGAAAACCCAAGGAGACTTGTTGTCACTCAGACTTAAGTAAACGACCATACGCTAGTGTGAAAAACTCAATAATAATAATAATAATAATAATACGAAGAAGAAGAAGAAGAAGAAGAAGAAGAAGAAGAAGAAGAAGAAGAAGAAGAAGAAGAAGAAGAAGAAGAAGATTTGTAGTTATAAGAAGAATAATTATAATTGATTTAGTTATGATAATAGATACTACTACAACTACAACTATTACTACTACTACTACTACTACTACTACTACTACAACAACAACGACAATAATAATAATAATAATAATAATAATAATGATAATAATAATAATACAACGAAGAAGTAGTTATAATAAGAATAATTATAATTGCAGTTATAATAAGAATAATTATAATTTATTTACTTATGATAATACTAATACTACTTCTACTACTACTACTACTAGTAGTAATAAGGATAGTAAGAAGAAGAAGAAGAAGAAGAAGAAGAAGAAGAAGAAGAAGAAGAAGAAGAAGAAGAAAACCGCGTAGAACACGAATGACAATTGAAAGAACAAGATAAAGAAGGTGAAGAATTTTTAACAAGATGCTAAACTAAGATAGAAGACGCGATCCTGACCGAAAACATAAAGTTGAAAGAAAAGGAAGAGAAAAAAAACCCAGCAACAACTCAGAACTTAGAAGAAAGTAGAATGAATGCGAACAACTGAGTAAGTCTCGAGGAACGAACAAGTAAGAAAAGCTAGATATTATAAACAAACATTTGCAAGCGTGTATCACCTGTCAGATAGAGGCGAAAGATAAGAGAGAAACGCGCGGGATAACATTTCAGAAAAATAGCGAATAACGCCTGGAATGCGCGCGGGAACGATTTTCAAAGTACCTCAGGCTGTTTCGGGAAGAAAGAGCAGTTGTTGCTTGTCATACAATAAGCGTGTGCCTGAATTTATTCAGGATTTTTATCGATATACACAAGAATAAACAAATATATATATATATATATATATATATATATATATATGTTGAAAAAATAAATCAAGGAAAAAAAAAGTTGAATAGATAAAAATATTTATTGGAGTGCCAACACGTGTTTCGGCCGAGAGATTGTCCTTGTATACATTGTATTCTATTCATTATCATTTTAAATACAAAATAGAATAAATAATAATACAAAAATATAAAATGTATACACACACACACACAACACACACACTGTACAGACAACTTGTCGGACGAGTTTTTTTTTCGATCCTTTTTTAATTTTCTGGCCATCTTTTTTGGTGTCATATATAATATATATATATATATATATATATATTATATATATATTAAAGTCATCGGTGCGGCCTAAAGTCGGTATCAGCCAGTCAGCGAGGGAGTCTATCCCCTTTTCAATAGCGCTAGACCAAGGTGATTGTTTTGCTGTCTGAGGTGGAGTGCCACACCTACCATCAGCTCCTTACTTCCTGTGCTACTCATACTTCCTGTGCTACTCATACGCTGAGTTGGCGAGGACCGGTATCGAACTAGGACACCGAACCTTGTGGTTTCTAGGCGAACGCTCTACCGACTGAGCTAACCCGGCCCATATATACACTTTTATTTTCTATTACATTTTTACTTCAAAGTTTATTGAGTTTTTCTCATTGATGTTTTAAAAATAAAATTTATTTTATTTTTAACACAAAATACGCATTTTTACAAAAATGTTTAAAAGACATTCCGGCCCTGAACGAGAGCGTAGTTTGAGCCTCTCGTACCAAACGGTAAACTATTCCCTCTTTCTTTCATAAATATAGTTGCTCTTGAGGATGACCATTTTATTAAAAGGTCGAAACAGATATCTGTCAGCATACTAATATTATCATTTTTTTTTTTCTATCTATTTTTAATATATATATATATATATATATATATATATATATATATATATATATATATATATAAGAAATTTTCTCCTGACGATGACCTAATGTCGAAACTAGTTGAGAATAAATAACATATAAGAAATATTCCTGATTGTCTTATTACTTTTGTTCATACTATATATATAAAAGTAGAGATTTGCAGACTTCAGTTTACTAATTATTTCTTTCTTAAATAGACGAAGGCCCCGATGAAGGTTTGATAAGCAAACCGAAACGCAGTAGCATCGGCTTAATAAACTTACCCCGGTAATGAAACTTGTTTTTTCTTTTATAAAATAATATATATTATATATATATATATATATATATATATATGTATGTGTGTGTGTGTGTGTGTGTGTGTGTGTGTGTGTGTTTGTCTGTGTCTTTGCGTCTACCAAGATCCGTTTTTATCTAGTTTTTACACATATTTTAACATAAACTTTTATTGCATAAGAATTGTTTCATAATTATTATTATTATGAGTTTTTCACACCAGCGTTAATAAATAAATAAATAATACCTTCGATTTTGTTTATGTGCAAAGTACTGAAAATAATTATTTAATTGATACTTAATTGATGCACGCAACATTTATTTGGGGTTGACAGGACTAAATTTCCACTTCATTTTTTTTTTTACTCCTTTAATAAATTTGAGGATTTTACTTAATTCATGATACAACCCCCCTGACATTGAATTTTTAAAAACCTCGCCCCCATCTCAGACAATATATTTAAAAAATTAAGTTTTACATCACCTGAAGGTTGCTAGTTATTCATAATGGGTAATTTTCACCTTTAGTTGGCTAAATTCCAAGCATAAAATTGTGTGTGAGCATTATCTGAAACGAACTTGATTGTTATTAAGTATACATTTTATGATATTTTTGTGTTAAAACATGTAGTTGTATAGTTTTCGAAAAAGTTTCTAAGATTTGTTTATTTTGCACGGAGACTTTCAAAATAGCTACCGGCTTGTTTCAAAGTGAAAGTCAAGGGGGGTTACTCTAATTGGCTTATTTGCTAGGAATTTAGCCAACTAAAGTGAAAATTACCTGATCATGTACTTAATTACGTACAATGAACGTAGTTAGATATAATAAAGGAAAGGTTTTCTCACTAAAAACAAGAAAGAAAGCATACGATACGCACAATCTATTACAAATGCAGACTACGTAGATGATCTAGAGCTTCTCACAAATACACCTACACAAGCCGAATCACTGCTGCATTGCCGGGAGCAGACAGCGAGAGGCATTGACATTTACATGAACTAAGACAAAACAAAGTTCATATGTATCAAACATTAAAGCCTAGAAATTCCGAAATCAAACATAAGAGATCTGCCCCCTAATCTGCTCACCAAAATAGGGTGAGGGTTGGAATATTTTTGTATATAAGGTGTGCTACAATACACCACGTGACTAGGCGAGGTCACGTGGTTTAATCCACCGCCAATCAACAGCCATAATGCATGGCTGATTGATTACTTAATAGTTGATACTGACAGACGTCTGTTTGCAATTATTGACGAAGAACTTGCTATACTGAGGAACAACCAAAGATTCTTTACTAAAGATTTCCGCTATACAAGCCTAAAGGATGGCCCATAAAATCGTAACAGATACCTTTAAGCTAACATCAAATTCGAGATGTGCGCAAAGAATCCATGAATAAAACACGAACAACTCCAAAGAAGGTCCTTCTTCTAAGTGGATTTGAAGATACATGAAAGGAATTTTAAAGTATCGGTACTTAAAGCAAGATTCTAGTTCTTGCAAATCAAAGTTTTCAAAACCCTGTTGAAGTTGAGCATGAAAGACTGCAATAAATTGCTCAGATTCTCCCTAGTCCAAAACCAGACAATTACATTTTTTTCTTCAGGTAGCAAGCCATCTTCTTTGAGTTCATGGAAGCCTCTTGCGTCAGAACTTACAGTGCCACTTATAATACACTGTCCTTAGAAAAAATTGTTTCAATACTAGTTAAATCTCAAACAACGGAAGCGATGCTAATGCACAGTTCATAACAATCGAAAAAAAATTAACGTCGACTAACTTGACCATCTACAAATAAATTTATCCTTTGGAATGACTTACCTTTCATGATATCATCATCATCATCATATATATATATATAATATATATATATATATATATATATATATATATATATAAAGGTATCCAGTTGGCTTAAAACAATTGTAGAATTTTCAAACGAGTAGAGTATTCATTGTCTAATCTTGCTTTTTTTCAATTATTCCAATATAAGTACATATCTACTCACTTTCTCTATCTATCTCTATCTCTCTCTCTCCTCTCTCTATCTATATATATATATATATATATATATATATATATATATATATATATATATATATTGACTATAGATAGTCTACAAATGTTCCCCTTATTATCGTGGGTATTTATTTTTCGAATCGTAAAATAAATCGCCAAACGAAACGTGATTTAAACAAAAAGTTAATTCCAATAAATAATAAAACGGTTTAATATATATATATATATATATATATATATATATATATATATATATATATATATATATATATATAAAATGATTTATAACACATATGTACCACAATGAAAATAACTAAAGTGCGTATGGGACATATACATTGCAAATATTAATACATTTCATAATATAACAGTATCTACATATACTACTAAAAGCAGGAGAAAACGATGAAAAATTTTGCTATAACTAGAACGTTTATTCACAAAATATATAAAAATAGAACAAAAATAGTAATTCATTCACCGCCAAATAAATGCACACACACACACACACAACACACACACACACACACACAAACACAAACACAAACACACACATATATGCATGTATATATATATTTATTTAAACTTAGAACCTGTTACAAATCTTTTTATATTATATATTGCGATTATATTATATAATATTTGCAGAAAGGAAAGACTTACCCCTAATGAATCTTCCCGTTGTCTGTGGTAGCAACCCGTAATGCCTGGGCATAGGATTGGAGTGACTGAGCCGTCTGAGGCTCGGGTAGGAAGTGGGCCAAGACAATATGTACTATTCCACCATCAGTATCAGATTTTCCAGCTGTTAGACGAAGACGAAAATGTGTTGACCACAGAGAGGACGGAGAACTCGCTTGTTTTTGGTTCCCCTCGGCGGGAGCTTGTTGATTCGAAGGTCTGTTTCGTCCCATATATCCCCCCCTTCTATAGTCATGTCAAGCCCTAGCAAGTATATGACTGGCTTAAGGTCAAGTCCCGTTGAAAGTAACGGTTCCACTTGCTGCAGATTTTTTGATATAGTAATTTACTCAGCTTAGATGTGGCACAAGGCTAGAAATATAGACTCGGCAACCAACAGCTCGAATACGTGGTTAGGTAACTATTTAATCGTCGATATGGACTGCCCTTACTTGGCTCGTAATTTTACATTGAAAAACAGACCTGCAACGTGGGACTTTGCTGAAACAAAGGATCATACCCAACACTAAGGGACCCCAATGAAAAACCAAAGGATCATACCCAACACTGAAGGATTACCAAGGAGCAATCAAAAGTTTCATCACAAAGGATCGCGCTCTGCTTAACACAAAGGATCTCCGCTGGAGAGTGCTCTCGCTTGAAGCCTAAGAATGGCCACAAAAATCGTTACACGAATCTCATGAAGAAGCACTCAATATCTGCATCTACTATGCAATAATTCCACTGTCAGGATCTCATCTACTATCATCTGGGGATGTCGTATACACTGTATATCTATCAATCTGTCGATATCTATCTATCTAATCTCAGTCTGTTAATATCTATCTATCTATCTATCTATCTATCTCAGTCTGTATAATATATATATATATATATATATATATATATATATATATATATATATATATATATATATATATCAGTCTGTTAATATCTATCTATCTATCTATCTCAGTCTGTTAACATCTATCTATCTATCTATCTATCTATCTATCTATCTCAGTCTGTTAATATCTATCTATCTATCTATCTATCTATCTCAGTCTGTTAATATCTATCTATCTATCTATCTATCTATCTATCTATCTCAGTCTGTAAATATCTATCTATCTATCTATCTATCTATCTATCTCAGTCTGTCCATAACTATCTATATCCGTCTGTGCATAGCTATCTGTCTATCTATCGATCCATCTATCTACCCACAGGGAGTGAGACCCACCCATGAGTCTAATATCAATGAAGAGAAACAGCCATTTGAGCAAACGTACGCAACGTGTTAAATAAATGAAAAACTTGCGTATAAAATTGATAAAACATATGTTTGAACAATAAACAAATGAAAAATGATTCACAAAGAAAAATTATAACATTATCGGTAATATAAAAAAAGGAAGATAAATATGAAAAAAGAAATGTTTTGATGTCGATAAAAAATGTATGAAATTTAGATGAAAAGAATGTTGAAGAAAGAAGAAAGAAACAACAGGAAGCAAATGCAATAAAATTAATTAAAAAAGAAAACAGTAAAATAATATCAAGAATAAAATAAAATTACAATCTAAAAAAGCAGACATATACATTAGAAATCAATGTTATTCCCACCTCTCACTCTCTCTATCTCCGTTTCTCTATCTCTGTCCCCCTTTCTGTCACTCTGTGTCTGTCTGTCTGTCTGTCTCTCTCTCTCTCTCTATATATATATATATATATATATATATATATAAGTAAAGAAATAACAAAAGACTTAGAGATTAAGCATTATAGTCTATTTCAGGGAGCTTAGACAAAGTGTCTAAGCTCTTCCGACTCATCAGATGCGAATGATGAATTCTTTATTACTTTAAGGGCATTTAAATTTTATAGTCCTGTTATATGAATTCCAAGCGAAAACCTTGATGTTGTAAAAAAAAAAAAAATTATGTTGTAGTTTCAAATATGAGCACTTCCGCCACAAAAATCTCGGTCAACAATCCATGTATCTCTTAATGTATCTCTTAGTGTAACAGATTTTGAAAAAGAGAGACACATTCCAAGTTCGACAAATATGAATATTAACCGTTGACGGTGAGCCTTTTTATTTATGTAATTAATTTATTAATATCTTTATTTTTCTATTTTTTATTTTTCTTATATATAATATGAATGTAAGGTTTTTAATTTTTTGGATAATGTGAAATTTAAATTTAATTTAATCTATTTTGTTTAATTATATTTTTCTTTCTAATTCACATATACATATATATATACATACACACATATACACACACATACATACATAAACATATATATACATACATATACACACATACACATACATACATACACATATGAAGATCCAAGAAAAACAGTTTATATATATATATATATATATATATATATATATATATATATCTGTTTCTCTCTCTCTTATATATATCATATATATAATATATATATATATATATATATATAATATATATAATATATATATATATAATGCAGTTTACATTTCGCATAGCTCTAATACACTTGGGAAAGGTATGATTCCTACTATTCTGCCTCTAGCTATGGGTAAATATTAGGATAACTGGGTTCTTTAACATTGGTTAGAAAACCCGTCTAGGAAAATGGAAACTCTCAATTCAAACCTGTTAAATTCCGGTTAATACAGTGACCTTGTGTCCCATCCTACTTCTGTGGACGGGTTGGAAAATTTTATTTTTATATATATATATATATATATATATAATATTAATCTTAATCATCTCATGTCAAGAAATTAGCACGCATATCCATGACAATCACTGGCCAACATTCTGTATTATCCATTGCCCCGGGTAGGTCCTCTGCGAAAAACAAGTATCCGCGCAAAGCTGGCCAATGTAGGTCCTTGCTGGGCGCCCCTCATATATATATATATATGTGTGTGTGTGTGTGAGAGAGAGTAAGGACGCGCGTAACCTCATGGTTAGAGTCGTAGGAAATGGACTCGTCAACTCCGAGTTCAATTCATAGACCAAGCTGTTAGCAATTCACATGGCGCTAATACCCTTGGGAATGGTGTGAATCCAATTCTCCCTCCAGCTATGGGTAAATAGCAGGGTAGACTGGACATTTTAACCATGGCTAGGTAACCAATCTACGAGAAGGAAAACTCTGAATTAAACCTGTTAAACCCGCTTAAGAAATTAACCTTGTGTCATTCTGCTCGCGTGGGGGTGTTGGTAAATATAAATATGTGAGTTACTAATATGTCCTTAACACTTTCGGTCCTATTATGGACAATTATCGAGCAATACATTTTAAAAGCAGCCGATACATCGTAGAGACTATAACGGACTCAGACTACACAGATGATCTAGTACTTTTTGCAAACATGCCTGCCCAGACCGAATGTCTGCTACATAGCCTGGCGAAGATATTTTATAAAGATATTTTATAATAGGAATTACCACCGATTAAAAACAGCAACAATAAAAACAATAAATAAAAGAAAGAATAAAAACGTCCATTGGTATTCAATAACTTCAATAGTATTTCCAATGTCGTAATTTAATCTTCGTTTTTGAAAAGGAAAAGTACGTTTTCGTAAATATGTACAGTTTTACTGTTAGAAGCTCTCTGTCTACGGTAGACTGTAAATTCAGGGACGTAAATTCTTACTATAGTCAACTGGACAGATATTAGTGAAATATGAAATGAAATCCAATGTATATATATTTTATTTCTCAACTGGGTTTAATACTTTTAATTAAAATGAAACTCCCAGGGAAACATGTGAGTTACTAATATGTTCCTAAGTACTTTCGGTCCAATTATGGACCATTATCGACCAATACATTTTAAAAGCAGCCAATACATTGCAGAGACTATAACGGACACGGACAACGCAGATGATCTGACACTTTTTACAAACATATTACGTTAATTTATTTTGAAATTGAAGAAATCAAACAACAACATCAATTAATGTTGCATAGATTTAAAGTTATTGACTAGTGATTCAGTTATACAATTTGTTTTACCTCAGAACTGCATAAGTGCACTGTTTTAATTTTTTTTATATTATTACATGGGACATTCAGTTTCTCTGTTGCCTTTTATATTTTTAAAAATGTACACCTTTTTAATGAATGGATCTATAAAAGTGATTATGTTGAGGGTCCAACTATTTTCAATTGTCAGTTTCTTTCTTTCTGTCTGTATTTCTTTTGATTTTCAACATGTCCATATATATATAACCACATTGTATGCTGAACACTATCACACTTGATTAGACTGTAGAAGGCCAATATATACAGTATTATTAGAAGATTGCCCGATATCTTGGATAGAGCGATAATAATAATAATAATAATAATAATAATAATAATAATAATAATAATTAATAAATGAATAAATCTATCTAACTGCTTTATTCAAATAGCTTTTATATTTCTTTATTCCAAACTTTGAAGAGTTTTACAAATAATTCCACATTATGTTTTAATCAAGAAACCTTTTTTAGATTTTAAAAAATATCCAGTTTACGACGTGAGCGTTTTTGGAATTCTCATGTCAGCCGTTTTTTCATTTTCTTTCTGGGGATTCAGATCATTGTGCTCTGATGAGGGCGACAGGTTTGCACAATGCCTTCTATTTTTGTTTATTTTATTTCTAACATAATGTTGGGTTATTTTATGCCGAAAACGTTCTGTTCTGTTCATTTAGGATGGGCATTAGAACTCCTTTTTTTAACTAAATTATTTTTAAACATATTTTTGTTAACTCTATTCAACCTATAGATGTGATCCTAACAGGTACTACCACTTCGGCTCAGGGTGGACATGGGAGTAATGGCAGTGAAAGGTTAAGCTACTCTTCCCAGAGCTCAGAATGCAATTTAACGTCATATGCAGGAGACTGAGATGGTTACTCAAAGCCTCTAAAACATATGTGATAAAAAGGGTTAAGGGTGTAGGAAGAGTTATCTCCTCGCTGCGTTGCTGTTTGTTCCGACTAGGGGACCTCTGGTAGTTAAGCGCGTTTATTCAAACACTGCTTCCTCTTTTATCTGGATCTTCTCAAGAACTGCTATGGGCTAGATTCTATCTACCCTCTTACATTACTGTAAGTCCTTTATACAGCATGGACTATTCTTTAGTTCCATGTCTGTAAAATTTATATGTTAGGTATATTTGGGTATCTTGTTTATACCTAAATATTGTATATGTATTTACATGTTCTATTCTCCTGTACATTATGGATCTTATCGTTTCCATGTGCTGTTATCTTATTATAATGGAGATTGTGTGTTTTTCTGTCTGTAACCGAAACTATATTCCTACTCAAGTCACAATTCTCTTAGTTATTGACATCACATTCTCCATGATTTTATTTTTTATCTAAACCTCAATTATTAATAAAATTGTTTTACATTATTAATACTGTTATCTATGTCTCCATACTGACAACATGCAATTATATTTATATATACAACAAAATTTATATATAAAAATATTATAATAAATATTAATAAATATGTGCTTAGTATTATTGATTTCTAACTGTTTGGTTTTATTTTAATGAATATAAGCAAAAATCTCTTCAATGAATCTTAAATGAAATCCATTAACAAGATAAAATAACTGTCATTTTATTCTTTACTTCCTCTTATAACTAAATACTTACCTGTTTCAAATCTTTTATTATACTCCCTCTGTTTCAAATCTTTTTATCTGTATTCTTATTTAGTTTCATTAGCCTTTCTAATTTAATACAATATTTTATTACATTAAAACTTAAATGCTTGCACCGGAGGGTGCATATATTTGCTAGTATATATTAAATGTTTTGTCTCACAACGTGTCTGAATTGTATGTTTAATTAATGACTTTGAATCTTACAAGAGGTTTCCATAAGAGCCATAGGGTCGGGAAAATCGGAAGATACAGATGCTCGGACTTGACGTGACGAGCCGATTGATCGGAGGGGGATTTCCGACCCTCAGTCTAGCCAAATGCTCAAATTTGAGTGTTGCAAGTCATGTACTGTTCATCCACCAGGATTCCGTACTTAAGCCTCATGCATCGCCATCCACGTCAAAAAGGTTGTTTCACAGGGATATTATTCCGAAAAGAAAAGCGACTGCATTGTGACGATAACCATTACATGACAATCGCCTACTGTGTTATTATATAAGGAAACGTGTTTTATCCAACCCTCTAAGCTCTCTGTATGTCTGCTAATTCGATTTGTTGGTGTAGTCGTTGGGTCTGATGCAATTTGAATCGCATTCTGAACCTTGACTTCGTTCACACTTGTTAACCCCAGAAGCAATAAATAAATAAATACACAAATAAATAAATAATTTCCCTTTTAATTGAATCTTGGAGGCCAGAGCGAACACGAATTTGCTTACATATATATGTGGGTCGCATCTGGCAAATATGAATTCGTCTTAATTGATCGAAATGTCTTATCTTTAAAAATGATTTCTACTTTCTCAATGGCGTTTCTTATATATACGAGGACTATCCCAGCAGTGAGGTCTCCAAAGCATTGGGTGCGCATGGAAACTATTCGTGGGGCTATTTCCAACAGCGTTGTGCTTGTGTAGTTTCATGCCAAGTCATCAAGAATTTATATCTGAGAAGATTGAATCAAATAGAAGATACCAGATATCATTAATTTCCCTCTACATCAGACTGGTTTGTCTCTCAAACTTGGTTATTTATAAAAAGAATGTCATTGATATAGTTACTCATTGTTTTGTTGAATAAAAATCAATATGAATTAAAAAATAAATAGTATTATCTATTGTCACCATCTTTATTGTTATTTGTACAACGTTTCGGACGATATGCCCTCCGGCCTTCTTCAAGTATTCTTGTCGGACTCGGGAACCTTCTTTTCGGACTCGGGAACCTTCTTTTCGAACTGGGAACCTTCTTTTCGAACTCGGGAACTGTCTTGTCGTAATTGAGAGCCACCACGGAATTTTGAACTTAAGCCTTTATTCAGTCCTCGGGGGTATCTTGTTCTCATTTTGGAGTTGTGTTATATTTCTATGTTACTGCCGCTGCTCATGATTGAACCCGGAATCCAGAGATAACTGTCACTTAGAACATTCTTAAGCTAACTACATTATCCACTAGGCCATGTGTCCAATTGGACAATTCAGTGTGAATTTTGGGAACTTATAAACCTAATAAACGTTGTACAAATAACAATAAAGATGGGGACATTATTCCGAATACGCAGATAATACTAATCATCAAGACTCATCTCAAACATTCAGAAAAAAAAATAGTTGAATTGATTTTTGATTATTTTTTAAAATTTTGGTTAGTCTTAGAGTAAATGCTATACTTACATGATAAGTGTAATGCTTTATCTTTCGAAAAAATCAACAACCAAAGACGCCGAGTGAAAAAAATAAAGAAAAAGTTATAAAAAATAAAGTATATGCAAAGAACACTATATTTAATCACAATTATAATATTACTAGAATTTTTACATTTCTCAATTTATTTCTCTGAATTTTTAGATGAGCCTTCTAATATATATATATATATATATATATGTATATATACGAGGTCAAATAAGGGATGAAAGAACAAATCGCAGACAAAAATGTGTAGTATATTTCGCTGGAGGGTTGACCTCAGATTCTTCTGCTTTTTTTTAATTACTAGGATGATACAAGTGTTTTATAGAATGGGGAAGTAGGTAGATGGGTAAGTTTTGTGGTGAGGGAAAATCTGATTGGTTATAGGAGACATCTTTGGGGTGGATAAGACAGGAAACAGATGAGAAGAGAGTTGATCGATGGGTACTTAGAAAAGAGTCTGTAAGAATTGGAAATCCGAAGAATAATAGAGACCATGCAAAGTACAACACGGTTAAAATCAGCTAGAATACTCTGGATTTCTGGAGACCTGAGAAGACTTGCTATCACTCAACCTCCAGTAAACCAGCGGTTTAGGCGGATTTGAAAGAATGCATAGTAGAGTCTTGGAGAGAATGTTTTTTTATTCGGACTCCAGCTGAAAAGTCCAATTATCATCGGTGTGACAAATTAATAATAATAATAATAATAATAATAATAATAATAATAATAATAATAATAATATTGATAAATATATTGATAGCTCGATCGATAGATATGATCATCCTGGGATAGATAGATAGATAGATAGATAAATAATGCACAGAGCGAATAGATATATACAAATGAATAAATAAAAATAGATAAATAGATCGATCGATCGATATATAAATATATGGATAGATAGCTCGATCGGTCGGTGGATAGTTTGATTATACTGATATATATATATTATATATATATATATATATATATATAGAGAGAGAGAGAGAGAGAGAATGCACAGCTATATGCAAATTAATAAATAAAAATAGATAAATACATAAATAGACAGATAGGTTATAAATAGATAGGTAGATAGTTTATGGATAGCTCGATCGATCGATGTATTTATATGATCATACTGATAGATAGATAGATAGATAGATAGATAGATAAGGCACAATATATATGCAAATGAATAAATAAAAATAGATAAATAGATAGATAGATATATAGATAGATAGATATGGATAGCTCGATCGATCGATGTATTTATAGGATCATACTGAGATAGATAGATATATGCAAATGAATAAATAAAGATAGATAAATAGATAGATAGATAGGTAGGTTATAAATAGATATGTATATAGGTTATGGATAACTCGATCGATCTATGTATTTACATGATCATACTGAGATAGATAGATAGATAGATAGATAGATATATAATGCACAGATATATGCAAGGTTATGAATAGATAGGTAGATAGGTTATGGATAGCTCTATGTATCTATGTATTTATATGATCAAACTGATATATATATATATATATATATATATATATATATATATATATATATATATATATAGATAGATAGATAGATAGATAGATAGATAGATAATGCACAGATATATGCAAACGAATAAATAAAAATAGATAAATAGATAGATATATAGGTTATGAATAGATAGTTAGATAGGTTATGGATAGCTCGATTGATCTATGTATTTATATGATCAAACTGATATATATATATATATATATATATATATATATATATATATATATATATAGAGAGAGAGAGAGAGAGAGAGAGAGAGAGATAGATAGGTTATAAATAGATAGGTAGATAGTTTATGGATAGCTCGATCGATCTTTGTATTTATATGATCATACTGAGATATATATATATATATATATATATATATATATATATATATAGATAGATAGATAGATAGATAGATAATGAACTGACTAACTTATATAGATGGATAGGCAAACAAATGGTTGAGCAATACTTTTGAAAGAGAAAGGTAAAGATTGATAACTAGATCCTAGCGTTGATAGTTTTTTTTCTCTCTCTCTCTCCCTCCAAATGTGAGAGTCGAATCGACAGTAAATAGAGCAATTTGCGTGTCTGCTGATTGGTGCTGCCTAGAGTTCGAAGCGAGAAGAGGGGGTGGGGGCGTGGGGGGTCGAGAAAAAGTGCAGCAGTCGAAGATCGGCCATGTGTGAAGAACTGTTGGAGGGTGAAATGCCCGGATGGGAAATGCGCCGATGTATAATGGGAAGAAAATTTTCGGCCCAACATGGCAGGAAAACAATTACGGAGCAAGTCTGGGGGTAAGCAGTGGCGGGCGATGGGGGGGGGGTTCGGTCGGGAGCAGGGGGGGGGGGGCAGCGAGACGGTGGTGGTGGTGGGAGAAGTGGTAAGGAGATTTGAAGAAGATGAATGAGTTAGTTGAGGAAAAACTAAAGAACAAGCGTAGAATGTTAGGGTTGGGGGTGGGGTGGTTGACGATCAAAAGTGAGGACAGAAGGTCGAAAAAAAAGTTTAAAAGGTAAAAAAAACGTTCTCCAAATGTTTAGTAAAGTAAACATCTCAATACTACTACTCACTACTCCAGTATCAGCTAACGCTAGAATAATAATAATAATAATAATAATAATAATAATAATAATAATAACCATCATCTACTGGGAATTATGCAAAAACTAAATGTTGACCATACAACAAAATAATACATGCATAAAAGAGAATTTTCGACTATGAAACGCATAAAATTCTCAGGGACTTTGAGATAAACACGGATCACCCTATCAAAGCCAGGAAAACAGACCTAGATTAAAAAAAAAAAAAGAGAACGTGTCAACTGTGGAGTTTGCTGTTCCAGCAGATCACAGGGTGGAAGCTGAAGGAAAATAAAAAGATGGATAAATACCTGGACCTTGCCAAAGATTTGAAAAAAAAAAGTGGAATATGAGAGTGAAAGTGATACCAATTGTAGTTGGTGCACTAGAAACGGTCCCAATACACTTGGAAAAAAGACTGGAGGATCTAGAAATCTGAGGAAGTATTGAGACCATCCAGACTACAGCCCTGCTGCAATTGGGTAGAATACTCAGAAGAGTCCTGGAGACCTGAGGAGACTTGTCGGACCCTCCGAGTGAAAGTTAAAGTAAACGAATAGATAGATAAATACTTAGACCTTGCCAGAGAATTAAAACAAAAACCTGGAATATGAAAGTAAAGGTCGTACCAACTGTAAATGAAGCACTTGAAAAAGGATTTAGAAAAGAGCCTGGAAGAATAGGAGATCTGAAGAAGAATCGAGACCATGCAAAGTACAACACTGTTAAGATCAGCTAGAATAATCAGAAGATTCTGGAGAACTGAGGAGACTTGCTATCACTCAGCGTCCAGTAAAACACGGTTTAGGACGATGGAAAGAATGCATAGTAGAGTCTTGGAGAGAATTTTTTTTTATTTGGACTCCAGCGGAAAACACCAATTATCATCGGTGTAACAAACTAAATAATAATAATAATAATAATAATAATAATAATAATAATAATAATAATAATAATCTCTTCTTGAGAACGAAACGCATAAAATTCTCTGGGACGTTGCAATAAAAACGGATTCCCTTATCCCAGCAAGAAGACAAGACCTAGTGTTGATAGATAAAAAAGAAAGAACTCGTCAACTGGTGGATTTTGCAGTGCCAGCAGATCACAGGGTGAAGCTAAAAGAAAATGAAAAAATGAACAAATATCTGGACCTTGCCAGAGAACTGAAAAAGTTATGGAATATGAAAGTGAAAGTGATACCAATTGTAGTTGGTGCACTTGGAACAGTCCAAAAGGATTAGAAAAGAGTTTGGAAAGTTTGGAAATCAGAGGAAGGATTGAAACCATTCAGAACACTGCACTGCTGCAATCTGCCAGAATACTCAGACGAGTCCTGGAGACCTGAGAAGACTTGCTGTCACTCAGATTCCAGATGATGTGAAAACTCAAAAGGAGTAATAATAATAATAATAATAATAATAATAATAATAATAATGTGCGAAAGTAAGAAGTGGAAAGGGGTATCGACAACATTGAAGTTAGTGTAGGTACGCCAAACTGAGCATTTGAATAGTATACTAATAAAGTAACGAAGGACTAATTGCGACAGCCAGGATAAAACAATTGCAACACATTGACAAGCAGAAATACATAAAAATCTAAAAAACAGAAATGAAAGAAAAACAACTATAAGGGTACTTCAAGCGTCAAACTGAAGAGATATCACACCAGAAGACATGAACATGGCTAAGAAGAGGGAACCTCAAGGGAGAACTGAAGCAGAACAAGACAATGATATAAGAACAAACTATGTAAAGGCAAAAATAGATAAGACGAAGCAGAATAGCAAGTGCAGAATTTGTGGAGACAGAGACGAAACGGTTAATCATATAAAAGAGAATGAAGCAAATTAGCACAAAGAGAGTAAAAGACTAGGGCACGATTGGTGCTAGGAATTGTGCTAGAAATTAAATTTCACCATACAACTAAATGGTATATGCACAAGCCTTAACTGACCTGGAAAATAAGACTCATAAAATCTGGGACTTCGAGGTACAGACGGATTGCCTAATCCCGGTCGGAGACCTAGTGCTGATAAACAAGAAGAGATCTTGTCATCTTGTGGATTTTTCCATTCGGGTCGATCACCGAGAGAAGGTGAAAGATAACGAAAATATAGTCAAAAATTGTTCATTACGAGAGAATTTAGAAAATTTGGAACATTAAGGTGAAGGTCGTATCAATTGTAATTGGAGCCTGGGAACGGTCCCAAAGTTTTTTTGGAAAAGAGTCTGGAAGAACTGGAAATCTGACGGAGAATCGGGGCCAGCCAAAATACGGCATTGTTAATATCGGCTAGAATACTCAAATTAGACCCGAAGAGATTTGCTGTCACTCAGCCTTCAGGGCACCACCAGCTTAGGTGGGTGTGAAAAACATTAATAATCTTATCATAATGGAGATTGTGTGTTTTTCTGTCTGTAACCGAAACTATATTACTACTTATGTCACAATTCCCTTAGTTATTGACATCACATTCTCCATGATTGTATTTTTATTTTAAACTCAATTATCAATAAAATTGTTTTACATTATAATACTATTAACCATATCTACATACTAACAACATACAATTATATTTATATATACAACAAAATAGCGGTTTACAGTGTGAACAGGAAGGCTAATTTGCATATTGATATTAAAAATTTGATTTTAATAAATATGTGCTTAGTATTATTTATTTCTAACTGTTTGGTTTTATTTTAATGAATATGAGCAAAAATCTCTTCAATGAATCTTAAATGAAATCCATTAACAAGAAAAAATAACTGACATTTTATTCTTTACTTCCTCTTTTAACTAAATACTTAAATTAGAAAAAATAACAATGAAAGACGAGAGTGATAGAGGAGTAAGTATCAGTTGTTCTATTTTTCGATTATACCTCCCTCTGTTTCAAATCATTTTATCTGCATTCTTATTTAGTTTCATTAGCCTTTCTAATTTAATACAATATTTTATTAAAACAATATTTTATTAAAACTTAAATACTTGCCCCCGGAGGGTGCATATATTTGCTAATAATAATAATAATATAATAATAATAAGAAGAAGAAGAAGAAGAAGAAGAAGAAGAAGAAGAAGCAGAAGAACCAATCATGTAAACACTAGAATAGATAAGATTCTGGAGAATTCCAGGCTATGTTGTGAGAAAGATGAGGCAGTCAACCACAAAATAAGCGTATGCAACCAACTGGCCCAGACGGAGTACTAGAACGGGTATGAGTGGGTGGGGAAGCCGATACACTTGGAAAAGAAGTTTGACTACACAAAAAAACGGTATGTACACAGGCCAGGATGCGTCCAAGGGAATGAATCGCACACACAAGATGAATGAGTTAGTTGTGGAAAGAACTAAAGAACAAGGATAGAATGTTATCCTTGGGGTGGATGCCGATGAAGAGCAAAGAAAGAAGATTGGGAAAAGTTTAAAAGGGTAAAAATAAAAACGGTTCTCCGAATGTTTTATTATGTAAACACTACTACTACTACTACTACTACTACTACTACTACTACTAATAATAAATAATAATAATAATAATAATACGGCTAGAATACTCAGAAGAGTCCAGGAGACACGAGGAGACTTGTCGTCACCCAGACTCCAGTGAAATAATAATAATAATAATAATAATAATAATAATAATAGTTGTTGTTGTTGTTGTTGTAGAGGGGTTAACACCTCTACAGGATGGACTGGCTCATAGCCTATAATAGTCGACGTAGCAGTGATAGAAATGGAAAATTATATTCGGACAAAATCACTGCGTTTGACTACACACATTTGACCCTCCTCATTCTTGTAAGTTTGTCTTTGTTAATTGTTCTACTTTTTGGCTTTATGTGATAAGTATCTGTTAGCACCAGATACAACTGCTGAACAAAATATATCTCAAGCACTCTATTTGTCTGCGTATCTTAAACAATAACTACAACAACAACAACAACAACAATAATAATAATAATAATAATAATAATAACAACAACAATAATAATAAGAGAGAGAAACCGAGTCATTTATAATTGTTGCTTGAAACAATGACATAAGAACAAATTATATGAAAGCAAAAATTGATCATACACAATAGAACAGCAAATGTCGAGTGTGTGGTAACAGATAAGAATGCCATAAACCATGTATTAAGTGAATGTAGCAAACTAGCACATCGAGAATACAAAGTTTCGCAGGACTGGGTTGGAAAGGTGATCCACTGGAAATTATGCAAAAAAACCAAAAAAAACAACTAAATTTTGACCATTCATCAAAATACCATATACATAAAGTACAATTCATTCTCGAGAATGAAACTCATAAAATTCTCTGGGACTTTGTGATAAGGACAAATTGCCTAATCCCAGCCAGAAAACCAGACCTAGTAGTGATTAACAACAAAAAGTAACTAGTCAACTGGTAGATTTTGCAGTTCCAGCAGATCATAGGGTGAAGATGGAGGAAAATAAAAAAAAACCAAATACCTGAACCTTGCTAAAGAATTGAAAAGGCTATGGAATATGAGGGTGGTATGATACCATTTGTAGTGTGCAGTTGGGGGTCCCCAAAAGCTTGGGGAAAAGACTGAAAGAAGTGGAAATCAGAGAAGGAATTAAGACCATCCAGACAACAGCATTGTTGCAATCGGCTAGAATCAGTGAGGACACTAACACCCCCAGCCACATCTTCTAGCCACATGTGATACAAAGAGCCGGTGTCTGCCATGAAGGCAATTGGGTTTGGACAATCATATAGGTTCTCGGCTTGACATGACTAGCCGACTGGTCAGTCACCAGGAACCCATCCTTAAGCCTCACAGGATGCCGCCCAGGTCCAACAAAGTGATCCTATTGCACAG
>CM042169.1:40261992-40264492 GCA_023376005.1 Doryteuthis pealeii
TCCATTTTTATTCATAATGTTTTTTGTATTTATTATATAAACATAAATCTGCAACGTTTTCTGTATTTATTTCCACTCATTGTCTCTCCATCTTTTTTAATTATTTCATATGTATTCATGTTTATGTCTCTGAGTTTTCCCGGTGCTTGCACTGAATAACCTACCCATGAATAATAATGCAATTCTGTTCAAATGTACCACCCTCAAAAAAAAGAAAAAAAAAAAAGAAAGAAAGTAAGAAAGAAAAAGAAAAAGAAAAAGAAAAGCATTATACTTATATTTGCGCAAATATAAGAAAAAAGTTTCAGACATTCGCTTCATTTTTTTAAAATACTTACAGTTATATCCTAAAATTTCAAATCCACCATCGGTCATAATTCGCTACCGTATTATGGTTGAAAATGGAAAGGATATATATATATTTACCAGTGCATGAGCAGGATGTGACACAAGGTCAATTTCTTAGACGGAGTTTAACAGGCTTAAATTCGGAGTTTTCCTTGTCTTAGACTGGTTACCTAGCCAAGGTTAAAGAATCCAGTTGGCCCTACTATTTACTCATAGCTGGATGGAGAGCAGTTGGATGCATATCTTTCCCAAGGGTATTAGCTCTATGGAGAATGCACACAACCTCATTCAGGATTTGAACTCGGATTGACGAGTCCATTTCCTACCATTTTAACCATTACAACACGCACCTCTAATCTGGAAAGTATATAAGAGTGAATCAGCTTCGGTCCACACATCTCTTCCCTCGGTGATGAAGTGGTTGGATCCCATTGGTTATAAACGTCACCAACAGCTGATTCTATTTCATCTTATGAACGTTTCAGCCTACCATCGTATATGATATGATATGATATGTTAGGAACCAAAGGATTTCGGGTTCGATACCGGCCCTCGCCAACTCATCGGTAAAGTGAGGGGCTAATGTTAGGTGTGTCCCCTCGCCCCAGACACAAAACAATCTTCGTGGCCTAGAGGTTGTGAAAAGGAAATAGACTCCCTCGTTATCTGACTGATACTGAATTTAGGCCACCCCGACGACCTTCCTTTTTTTACTTATAAGGTCTCTAAAATATATAGAAATCACATTGATGTTTATTATTTATTGTAAATGATGTTTACATCTTATAATAATGGAGATTCGCTTCCGGTTTTTGTCTGTAACAAAAACTACGTCACTGCTTACATCACATTACCCAAAATCGTCATAAATACACTCAAAATCTGAACATGCAACATTAGACAGTCCTCATTGTTTTTTTAAAACAAGTTTTAATAAATACATGACTGGTATCATATATCTATATATAGTTTGTTTTATTTTAATACACATTTAAAGTTTACGTTTCCAATTGTTTTATTTTTTAATCCTTTAATGAATTTGATGATTTTACTTACGTAGGGTACACAAACTCGCTGACATTGAATTTGTAACTCTCACCCCTCAGGCAATATGTTTCAAAAATCTATTTTTACATCGCCCGGTGTCCGTTTTTTATTTTGCTAGTAAGTTTAATATTTGAAGAATTATCTATTTTCTACTTAATCGTCATTTTGGTCGATGCATTTTTTTAGGTACTGTAGCAGTTTTTGTATGCTGATGTCTTAAATCTTGCCACCATGTGGTTGAAGAAGCGTTGGATCTTGTAGTAGCTGCAAACTCTCTACACCACTCACGGTCGTTTAACTTTAAGTTGCGATGAATTTCAATCGTTTTAATTTTTGTTGTGTTTGTGTTTTAAAAGCGGATATTTGTGAAAATCTAACACTTGGCAGTTTACGTAAATCCGGAGTTCCATCAGAATTACATAGAAATAAAAACCTGCAAAGCCAAGCAAGGCCCACGTGGGTGTAGGGACAGATGCTTGCAGAAGAAGAAAAAACAGAGTTGCCAATAGCCGCACGAACAGTTTCGTTTCGTTCTTTTAGATACCTTAGTTTTAGAATTACCCTTGAACACATGTGTATGCGTATAAGTGTACGTGTTCGTGTGGTTACTTTTATCTATCTATCTATCTATCAATCTATCTGTCTGTTTATCTATCTTTCTCTGTATATTCTGTATATCCATATATCTCTGTTCTATATACTTCTCTGTCTAATTTGTCTGTCTATTATATCTATCTATCTATCTATCTATCTATCTATCGCAGTCTATCCTATCAAATATCTATCTCAGTCTGAGCTATGTGTGTATTTATCTCTATATGTATCCAAATCTATTCTATCTATATGACTCCATCTGTTCTATATATGTATCTCAGTCTATCTATCTATCTATGTTCGTCTATTCTATCTATCTGTCTGACTATCTATCTATCAATCAATCAATCTATCTTTCTATCTATCTCAGTCTATTCTTTACTTCTATCTATCTATTTCAGTCTATTCTACTCGAACTATCTATTTATCTACCTATCAGTTGGTTCTTTCTATCTGTCTCAGTCTATTCCATATATATATATATATATATATATATATATATCGCTCTCTC
>CM042169.1:40271992-40281992 GCA_023376005.1 Doryteuthis pealeii
AATTGTAATTGTGCCGGAATATAACTGACTTCAGTGTAGATCTGTGAGTAATGAAAACAAAAGGGTAACCCCATATTACGCCAAGTTCCAAAATCGGAGCCTTAAAGCCGGGCGCTGTGTAATCTTATACTCAGGACAACATATTTTGAGGAAGGGCTTCTTACTCTTCTACATTGGATACATTCTACATATTATATATATATATATATATATATATATATATATATATATATATATATATATATATATATATATATATATATATATATATAAGTAAAGTCAGCGAGGGAGTCTATTCCCTTTTCAATAGCACTAGACAAAGGAGATTATTTTGGCGTCAGAGGTGGAGCGCCACGCCTACCATCAGCTCCTTACTTTACCGCACAGATCCCTGTGCTACTCATACACTGATTTGGCTAGGACTGGTATCGAACTAGGAACCTTGTGGTTTCTAGGCGAATATATATATATATATATATATATATATATATATATATATATATATATATATATATCTCCACAAGTGTTGTATACGACACAAGGTTAATTTCTTAATTTGGTAATATGAGTATATATGCATAGATATATGTATATCTGCTCTATATGTTTATATATACATGTATATATATATATATATATATATATATATATGTGTGTGTGTGTGTGTGTATGTGTGCATGTGTGTGCGTATATGTTTATATAAATTACAAAGCTGGATGTATGGATCACCCCATCATAAAACAAACTTTGGCTTGTTTTTCTTGTGACTTGTTTTCCTTGCATATTTTCACTGCGTGAGATTTTATTTTATGGTGGCCTGATCCACTGTATATTCACGAATGTGAATTTCCTGTTTTCAGATCGGGGCAATAACGGTAAAATAATGCGTGTTTCTCATCTACTGTGCTTAGCTGTTCTCCATTTCACGACAAATAACATGAGAATCACGCGTCCCCGCTAAGTAGATCTTCATCCCAAATTGCCCAAGTGTTATTTCTATTAAAGTGGAAAGAAGCCCATGGCTATGGGTTAAAAGAAGAAAAAGAAGAACCCCAACAAGAACAACAAGAACAAGATCAAGAACGGAGACAAAACTGTTCGCGTGTCGGTAATTCCATGTCAAATCATCCAGGCTATGTCACCCACCCCCTTCATTTTTCTAAATATTTGTCCAAGTGACACAAATAATGTTCAACATATGTGCAATAATAATAATAAAAAAATGTCATAGATGCAGTGCCACATCGGGATATTGATCTTGCTATGAAAAAAATCTGAAATCATTAATAACTTAAAATTGATTTATTTTAAGACTTTTTGATGGTATTTTTGAATTTCTTGCGCCAAAATGCTTTTAAAAATCAGTTTTTAGTAGTAGTGAAACTCTAGACCTCATTTTACAGACAAAAATAGGTTACAAAAAGTCGCCATTTTCCGACACTACTAACATTTGGAGAGCTAAAAATCGACATGACTCCGCCAATTTTTAGAATAAAAAGCTCAAATTTTGGGGATTAGACAATAAAATTTGAGCTTATTATTAAAACCTGGAAAAAATTCAGAAAAATTAAATTACCTTTTTTCTGGATGATTTGACATGGAATTATCCGTGTGTCTCTTCGACCAGTTGAGGATTTCTACCAGCGTATCTGCCCACAGCTTTCGATTAAAACTTTGGTTTTATTTGGTTAGTTGGATTTAGTTAGTTGGATTTAGTTAGTTATATTGGCAGATACAGGGGGTAATTATGTATAGAGTTCCCAATTAGTCGTGAAATGTGTTTTTTTTTAAAACAAAAATCCACGTATTTATTGAATGACCCTCATACAATGACGGACCTACTTATAGTATAAGTACTAAATCTTAGTAAAATCGAGATTCGGTGTCTGTCTCTAACCTAAACTACGTCACTGCTTACGTCACAATACCCTAAGTAATTGCGTAGGTTTATCAATGAGTATTTAATTTATAGTCAAGATCATTAATACATAGAATAAATCTTGTCTATTAACAAGGTCTCTATGAAAAACTGAGTTAGTTTTGCCTCAAAACAGCCCATGTAATTAGTGCGTTAAAATCCAGAAATGTGACTCATATATTACTAAGAAATAAAGGTTTACATAATATATGGGTGCTTAATTTGTATACTGGTTTTAACAAAACTGGGGTTAATAAATAATTACTTGATATTATTGTTCTCTAATATCATTGTTTTTTACCCAACTTATTAAAATCAATCCTATGAAGGATTTTATATAGACACCAATTAAAATATAATTAAGATAAGTGTAATCTTTTTATATGCGTTCTCATTTAATTTTGTTATTTTCTAATTTAATATATTTCATTACATAAACACTTAATACTTACGCCCGGGACGCATATTCTTGCTAGTTAAAATAGATAAGAGAGTAGATTGATTTTCTTACGAGCTGCATGTAAGGCGCATTTTATGAGTATCGAATTAACTACTGCAGAGTAGTTAATACGTCAGATTTGCTTGCTAGTTATTCACACCATAGCAAAGCGTCTGAAAACCACCCCCTAGAGACAAATTGAAGACCTAACTCTAGACTAATAATTAATTGGTCTATGCGACTAAATTTCTCTTAATCACCTCACGGCGTGGATCTTGGGCAGAATAGCTCATTGGCTGAATTTTGATTTAGAATTTTTTACTAAGTAATGTGTGTAGCCCTGTCAGTTTAGGATGTAGAATATGTCGACTGCACCACTTCAGAGGGATAGCCTCCCTCAATAACGCTACGTGTTGGCCGTGAGGGGCGCAACCTGACATGCAACACTCCTCTTTGGCCGCACTTTGGCTAGAATGGCAGTCAGAGAGATTACCCACCGATCAGTGAACTGGACAAGTCAAACCCTAGCACCTATATATATTTACCAACCCCTCGGCACGAGCAGGATGTGACACAAGGTCAATTTCTTAAGCGGAGTTTAACAGGTTTGAATTCAGAGTTTTCATTCTCCTAGACCGGTTGCCTAACCAAGGTTAAAGAGTCCAGTCTACCCTACTATTTACCCATAGCTGGAGGGAGAGTAGAATTCATACCTTTCCCAGGGGTATTAGCGCTAAGTGAAATGCAATTACGACGTCCAGGATTTGAACTCGGGGCGACGAGTCCATTTCCTATAACTTTAACCATTACACCACGCACTTCCTATAACACCTATAAGATTGTCCTGACTTTATTGTTTTTATGGCGAACCCCCTACCCTTTTTATCATCTATGTACTCGAAGTATGTGGCTGAGGCTATGACGTTGTCCTGAGTATGACGTTAAACTGCATCTGGAGTGAGAGTTCAAATTCTGGCGCTCTGGAGAGTGTGGAGTTTCCCTTACTTGACATTACTCCCAGGTCCAACCTGACTGAGAGTAGAACCTGTTAGGGTCCCACCTATTGATTAAATCGATCAAAAGTGTGTTTTTTAATGGAACGCTCAACAAGAATGAATAGAATAAAAACGTCTTCGGCATAAAATAACCCCAAAAGGGTTGACATGCTGTAAAATCCAACCAACTAAACGAAATGTTTGTTTTATGTGATTGCTGGAAAAGGCTTGCAGTTACGTTCATTGACAACGAATGGGACTATGTTTAAAAATAGATATCTACCATTTAAATTATTCCATTTTTACGCTCTATCAGTGGAGCTTAGAATACGCTGACTTTTTCCTCTGCAAAGACTTAATCGACCCCACCCTAAAGGAGGTGTGCTAAGTATGGAACTATACATGCATCTGGTCGTATACTAGTTCTGAAGTTATAGGGATTACGGCTTCACCCGTTTATTGTCTCTACTGCCAAGCCCACGGAGAAATGATACGGAGTGGTAGTACATGTTAGGATCCCATCAATGGGACAAATTGGTCTGTTTAAAAATTATTTGTATTCTATAGGACCGTTCATAAATAATCACGACATAATAATGTAAATATGTATGTACAATCTATTAATAATGGAGATTCGCTTCCGGTTTTTGTCTGTAACAAAAATTACGTCACTGCTTACGTCACATTACCAAAATCCTCATAACATAGAATAAATACACTCAAAGTTTGAACATACAACATTAGACAGTCCTCATTGTTTTTTAAAACAAATTTTAATAAATACATGGCTGGTATTATATATCTATATATAGTTTGTTTTATTTTAATACATAATTAAAGTTTACATTTCAAATTATTTTTAATCCTTTAATGAATTTGATGATTTTACTTGAAACTTCCACCCCTCAGGCAATATGTTTCAAAAATCTATTTTACATCGCGCCGAGGGTGTTTTTTTAATGAGGAGTGGAAGTAAAAAATTCAATGTCAGCGAGTTTGTACCTTAAGTAAGTAAAATCATCAAACTCATTAAAGGATTAAAAAAAAAACACTTGAAATGTAAACTTTAAATATGTATTAAAATAAAACAAAACTATATATAGATATATAATACCAGTCATGTATTTATTAAAACTTGTTTTAAAAAACAATGAGGACTGTCTAATGCTGCATGTTCAAATTTTGTGTATATTTATTCTATGTTATGACGATTTAGGGTAATGTAACGTAAGCAGTGACGTAATTTTTGTTAATGACAAAAACCGGAAGCGAATCTCCATTATTAATAGATTTAGGTAGGATGCGGGATATGCTAAATTTTTAAATGTAGTGATTGAATTAAAATTTCCATTTCCTACAACGATAACCATTACACAACAATAGACATAAAGTAAGACTACACGGGTAGACATGTCGTTAACATCCCTCTTCTAATCAAGCTAACTAGTTTCTTTTGTTTCCACTAGCAAATATATACACCCTCCGGGTGCAAGTATTTAAGTTTTAATGTAATAAAATATCGTATTAAATTAGAAAGGCTAATGAAACTAAATAAGACTGCAGATAAAAAGATTTAAAACAGAGGGAGTATAATCGAAAAATAGAACAACTGAAACTTCCTCTTCCATCACTCTCGTCTTTCATTGTTATTTTTTCTAATTTAATTATTTAGTTAAAAGAGGAAGTAAAGAATAAAATGACAGTTATTTTTTCTTGTTAATGGATTTCATTTAAGATTCATTGAAGAGATTTTTGCTTATATTCATTAAAATAAAACCAAACAATTAGAAATCAATAATACTAAGCACATATTTATTAAAATCACATTTTTAATATCAATATGCAAATTAGCCTTCCCGTTCATACTGTAAACCGCTATTTTGTTATATAAATTACATGCTGAGTATATGGTCCTGCTTCGGCCTCTGGACCATTGATTAACGGCGTCGATCCCAGGGCCCCCAGGCACACCTGCCCCCTTGATTTAAAGGGGCAGGGCTGGGTTTATTGCCCAGCGCCTGAGGCGCCCCCTTGAGGGGGAATGCCAACGGGATCGACGCAATTTTTCACCTGCCACCCCATGAGCTTCAGTTTGTGGGTGGTCCCACGTTAATAGGGCCTTGTGTCTGACCCGTACAAGTGGGGTACGTGGAAAATATCATGTAGATATGGTCAACAGTATTAATAATGTAAAACAATTTTATAAATAGTTGAGGTTTAAATAAAAATAAAATCATGGTCAATGTGACGTCAATAACTAAGGGAATTGTGACTTGAGTAGTGATTTAGTTTCGGTTACAGACAGACAAACACACAATCTCCATTATAATAAGATATACGTTGAAAATATTCAACAAGATAAGGTCGTAGGAAATGGGCACGACGAAACGAGTTCAAATCCTGGACGAGGTTGTTTATACAGCATTAATATCCTTGGGAAAGGTATGAATCCAACTAATCTCCTATCAGCTAAGGGTAAATAGTAGGGCAGAGTAGGATCTTCAACCTTGGAGAGACAACTAGTCTAAGAGAAGGAAAACTCTGCATTCAAACCTGTTGAACTCCGCTTAAGAACCATGGGTATCGTGATTATGGACCATTTCCACTCGTGGGTATCTGAGGCCCACCGAGCTTCGTCAGACCACGTTTTATTTCATTCAGACTAGCAAAGGATTAAAATAAAAACGTGGTCTGACGAAGCTCGGTGGGCCTCAGATACCCACGAGTGGAAATGGTCCATAATCACGATACCCATGGTATTTAAAGCCTTTTATTCACAAATAAATATGCTCTGTTTATAAAAATTAAATATTGAGCTCTCATACGTAAACTGAACTCTGCAACTAACTACTGTTAGAGAACAGGACCAGCCTAGAATCACCTTGCACCAAGAAACTTGGTACCCCAACAAAGAATATATATATATATATATATATATCAGTCTAAATTCAAACCTGTTAAACTCCGCTTAAGGAATTGACCTTGGATCGCATCCAGCTCGTGTGGAGGGGTTGGTAAATACACATATTAAACAAGAAATTTCTTGAACAGCGAATCAAATACCGGACATTACAAACGATCGACTCATATACGAGTACACAGGTTATAAAATGACCGGCCTGATGCTCGAAAATCTAAACTCTTTACTGCATGGAATCATTAACACGCATGCGCAAAATTGCCGACATTAAACAGAGAGAAACACGCCAAGGCAAACATAAGCCAAGATGTAATTCGCATACAAAACATAAGATGTAAAACCACTTCCAATTACAGCGACACACACGCGAGAAATAGGTGCGTACGAAATAAGCGCACAGGCGCGGAAGGCGCCGAGAGCTTTGCAAGGGCGCACGCAACTAATCCCGTGGTAAGGTAATTTAGACTAAGCAAAGCGCCGAGCGAGAGAATCTCGGCAAAGACCCGCGGATGATTTGCTTCGAATTATGAGTTCAATTCCAGGTTTTATTGTTACCCTGGGGCCGTGATTTACGCTTTGTTGTGCGCAGATCGGGTTGTGTATGTGCGAATGAGAAATTGGTGGTGCGCAAAAGAGATAAATTGACAGAAGGCAGGGATTAGAATTGAGGTAAAAAGAAATTGGGTGGGTGATGAAATTGGGGGTGGGTGGGTGGATGGGTAGGGACGAGGGGGTAGAGGGGAGGTATTGGTGAGAGAGCCAGTGCGAGCATTAGAAAGATAAGGAATGATTGAAGGTGAAAGTAAGAGGCGCGTCTAGAAAAGAAGTAGGAGGAGATAAAAAGAGGTGAAAAAAAGGAGAGGTAGGCGGAAAAAATGAAAGAAGAAGAAGAAGAAGAAGAAGAAGAAGAAGAAGAAGAAGAAGAAGAAGAAGAAGAGTTATCGGAATCAGAAAAAAACAGGACGTAAGTGGAAGGAAGAAGACGAATAAGAAAACGCAATGGACAACTGTCGAAAAAAGTTTATACACACACACACACACACACACACACACACATATATATATATATATATATATATATATATATATATATATATATATATATATATATACCACAGAAACACAGAGACAGTTACGCATATACACACATCCACGCTAATCCGTTACTGGACCTGCACCAGTTCAATACTCACTAAGAGACTGTCAGTTCTTTCTTCTAGGTGATTAGTCTACGTTTAATAAATATAATATTATATCTCTCTCACTCTCTCTCTCTCTCTCTCTCTCTCTCTCTCTCTCTCTGTGTGTGTGTGTGTATATACATATATATATATAGAGAGAGAGAGAGAGAGAGAGAGAGAGTGAGTGAGAGAGAGAGAGATGGAGGTATATATATATATATTTAGAGAGAGAGACGTTTATGTGTCCGTGTGAGAGAGAGGGAACGTCGTATATATATATATATATATATATATATATATATGTGTGTGTGTGTGTGTGTGTGTGTGTGTTGAGTCTATTTTACATATATATATATATATATATATATATGTGTGTGTGCGTGTGTGTATTGTGTGTGTTGGGACATAGAGAAATCTATTTTGCGTATATATATATATATATATATAATATATATATATATATATATATACTTATGTTCGTTTGTGCAAATTAAATGAAATTGAAATGGGAATTGTTATGGCTGTCGCTATGTTATAAAAGTTTCAAATCATTTTTTTAAACAACTGCATTGCGAAATACGAAACAGATTACAAGGGAAAAAGTCTAAAGATAGGAGGTTGAAGAATTAGGATTCTCCTGCATGCGGAAATAGCAAATCTTGTCGGACAAAGAAAATTAACTACGGGAAGAGAGAAAGAAGTATAGATGTAAGTTACAAAACACTAACACACGCGAAAATAAAAGGTGGTGTGTCCGTTCGTGCAGTGACTAACATTATAGACTGTGAAATCGTAGTAGTTATTTACTGTCACCCCCCCCCATACACCAATTGGACTCAAGGACCATTTACGTGGGACACTACGCACAAATCAAAGCTCATGCGTAGCAAGTGAAAACTTTGCGTGGAGCCTTTCGGCATTCCTCTACTGAGGCGCTTCAGGCACTGGGCAATAAACACAGCCTTTTTTCTTTAAATCAAAAGGCAGGTGTTGCCTGGGGTATGGTCCCCTTGGATGACGCTTTTGTGGACTAAATGGAGTAGTCTCTCTTGTTACAGGGTTTTAGGAACTATTCCGCTCCAGGGTCTCTTTTTGGTCACGTGACGCGGGAACCTCAAAGTCTCGCATTCTATTAAAATGCTGGCTTGACGAGGAGAGACGTGTTCGTCACTTCTCCTCAATATCACATATGTACATGACTTTCGTTCCAGACCCCAGAAACAGTAAGTGGTTTCTACCTCTTTGTGTTATAGGAATGTCTACATGTACTTGAATGCACAGGGACCTTTGTATAACCTGAGAACCTTGTTCCCTTCATATGTGTAAATTAATTGTTACTAGCAACAGAAAACACCCCAGGCGTTGTAAAAATTAATTTTTGAAAGACATTGCCTGAGAGGGTGGGAGTTAAAAATTCAATGTCAGAGGGTTTGTATCATAAGTAAGACAAATCCTCATATTTATTAAAGGAGTAAAAAAAAAATAAAAAAAAAAAACAATTTGAAATGAAAACTGAGCCCCGTCCCTCTCAAATAAAATGTTGCGTGCATGTAATAATCAAACAATTATTTTGAATATTTTCCACATCAATTTTACACAAAATCGTAGGTATTTATTTATTTGTAAATTTTTAGTTAACTTCTTGTTACTGTAAAAAAAAAAATGACGTGAGTAAAAAACAATTTTTAAAATTGCTTACTCAAATTTGGGTGTATATAGCATAAGAATATTGTGACGTAGAGCTATGACGTAGTTTTTGTTACAGACAGACATACTGACAATCTCCATTATTAATAGATAGAAATGTTATTATTATTATTAATAGATAGATATGTTATTAATTGACGTGTCTGTTATTTTCCTACCGAATGTTCGGCGTTGGGGACTTTTATTTCAGTAACCCAATGATTTATAAAACCCGAGTTTCATTGAAGTTCTTATGTCGCTATGATCAATCTCTAGCCGAAGCCACTGGACACAGGTTTCCGACAAATCTGAGACGGCATCCTAGTAAACGAGTTCGAACTCTAGTCGTGGTATTACATCGGGTCTTTAGTCTACATTAGAGAACCATTCAAAATAGAAGGTTCTAGAGTTTTAATCCTTGATTAGAATGGGATTTTTCTTTCTTTTAAGTTTTACTTGGGCGTAGTGGTGTGACGTTGGCGTAGTGGTGAGTCGATTGTCTGCCCTTGCGGAGATGGGCTAGAATCCAAAGGGTTTTCTTCCCTTGTTACTAGGATTTGTGACTAGGTGGCACTACTAGCTATTTAAACACAGCTCGGAAAGATCTCTCTCCTTCTCTCTCTTCCTCCCTCTCTCTCCTTCTCTCTCTCCCCTCCTCTCTCTCCTTCTCTCTCTCTCCCCTCTCTCTCTCTCTCTCTCTCTCTCTCTCTCTTGGTCTGGCATCCACTAATATGGACTAGACGAGTATATAATAGGTCGAAAATGATTGAACAATTTCAAAGTGGTTCTATTTTTCGATTATACTCCCCTCTCTTTCAAATAATTTTATCTGCATTCTTATTTAGTTTCATTGGTCTTTCT
>CM042169.1:40291992-40309492 GCA_023376005.1 Doryteuthis pealeii
CCTTTTATCTATCTGTTTATCTATCTATCTATTCCCAGATTCAGTTATTTTCTTTATCTTCATAGATGATATATATATTATATATATATATATATATATATATATATATATATATATATATATGTGTGTGTGTGTGTGTGTGTGTGTGTGTGTGTGTATGTGTGTGTAAGAAAAACAAAGGAGGGAGTCACATATCTGATGACTCAGGTCATTCGCCCAAAACTATCTCGGTAAATAAACAAGAATGAACTTAGAAAGAATAGAAGATAAACAAAAGATTGGCAGTGAAATGGACATCATAGAAATGGACATGTATTTTCTCAATTGTTCAGAATGATACGAGTCCATGCAGTAATGTTATATTGCAGTTTTCCCTTACGATATCCCAACTGATATGCTGGGAAAACATACACGTCGCCCTGACATTGTCAGTGTATACTGACTACATACATTGCTGACATGTTAGACTCCTCCTTCCACGAAACAACCCCCAAAAGGGGTTTGTCAAGGTTATGAGAGTAAACTGAATCTGCAGGTCTGGTTCACTCTGACCCCGGAGTGGTAGTATCAGTTAGAGTACCATCTATGGGTCAAATAGATCAGTTTGAAAATTTTTATAAACACATTTTTCTATTTAACCCATAGATGGAACCCTAACAAGTACTATCACTCCGGGTCAGAATGAGCCTGGGGGCAATGGTGATGAAGGGGTGCTGTGCATTTCCCATACCCCAGAGTATTGGATAGAAATACTTGGTATGGTATTGCCTAAAGTTAGTATCAGCCAGATAGTGAGGGAATCTATCCCCTTTTCCCTAGCATTAGACCAAAGAGATTCTTTTGGAATCTGAGGTGGAGTGTCAAACCTACATGAGCTCCTCCCTTTACGCATAGATCCCTGTACTACTAATACGCTGAGTTGGCGAGGGCCGTTATCGAACCCTGAACCTTGTGGTTCTAGTCAGACGCTCTACCGACTGATCTAAACGTCCGTTGATTTAATATGATTGTGAGTAAATTAATTGTATTAAGAATAGTAACTTGAAGATATAATTTCTCACGAAAGATTACACTGGTTTACAAAAAAATATTTTTTGTCTGAGGCAAGAATGTGAATAGGTGTTTTTTTACTAATTTGGGTGTGCTGAAATTCAAATTTATAAACAGTTTTGCACCTCTAGTTTTCTGTCTTTTAAATAGTCTCATTTTAGTATATACAGAGTATATACGTGCTTATTTCAACAATTGCAGCAGCTTATTACAGATAAAAGAGGATAGATAAAGAATATTGACGGAATAAACATACTTGGATTACACAATGTACACAATCCATAGTACCGCAGACAGTTAGAAGTGTGTTTTCTTAGATGATCTGCTGTATTTTTCCTCCGGGGTGTCACGCAAGAGCATCCAATAAAGTAAAATTAAATCACATGTAAGGCAATAAAATGTGCGTCGTTGGAAATTGTAATACATATATATACCCAAAAGATTGTGTAACATACTTGTAGAGGGACACCTTCCTCCTGCGCTACGAGGGACGACCGCCTCCTGCACTGACTGCCAGTGCACTACTGGCTGTTGATTGAGACGTGTTGGCTACGCTTAACTGCCAAAACCCGTCTTGATATATATATATATATATATATATATATATATATATTATATATAATGAAATGCTATCACTTACATTTATTGCATAATAACTAAAAAAGAAGACATAAGTCACACAATATTAGAAATTAACCCTGAATACATATAGGCTTTATGTACAGTATGTGTACAAAATGTACAGTATGCATATCTGAAAAACTTGAGGTGATGAGTAAAACGAATTTCAAATCTGAATTCAGCACCCCCAAATTAAAGTTAAAACAAGTTAAACAGCTATTTTTTATACTTGCCTCAATTTCATTGTAAACCAGTGTTATTATTATACTGGTAGGATCTGTGGATATACCACAGTATGATAATTTGAGTATTACAATGTTTGATATGTTTACTTAATGGTTATTGCATATAATTCAATATGTAAAAAGCATAATAATCTTGATTTAATCTTCATTTACTCTTTTTGAAAAAGGGATTGTAAAATAATTACATTTTTGCCGATAAAAATCTGGGGGAGAGGCGTTTAATATACCAACATTAATTTACCGACAAGAAAGTGACAAAAACACGACGCAGAAAATATCTAAGTTTGGTTGGATATTCGCCTGAAAAGAAAAAATAATTTGAATAAATATTATGTCATAATCAGTAACATTCTGTTAATTTGTTGTATCGTTGAGGTGGTAAAAGATACACAGAGAAATAGTTTGCTTGAGATATATTTTATTCAGCAATTGTATTTGGTGCTAACAGTTACTTATTACATAAAACCAAGAAGTAGAACAATTCGCAAAAGATACACTTACAAGAATGAGGAGGTTCAAATGTGTGTAGTGCAGTGATTTTGTCCGAATATATTATAATTTTCCTGCCTCTATGGCTGCTACGTTGGCTATTATAAAGCTATGAGCCAGTCCATCCTGTAGGGGTGTTAACTCCTCTACAACAGAATTTTAATCTGAAAACTTTATTCAATCCATGGGTGTAGAGTAGCTCTGTATCTTAGACAAGCATCTTGTTGTCTTGTAAATGCAGCGTTTTATGTGTGTTTTGTTTTGTTTTACGGCATATCAACCTCAGTGGGTCATTTAATGCCGACAAAGTTGTGAAATAAATTCATTCTTAATGCATAATACAATTTTGTTTATCAACTCACGTTTTTTTATTCAACCCATAGATGGAACCCCCAACTACCACTCCAGGTCAGAGTGAACCAGGGAGCAATGGTGATGAAGGGGTGCTCCACATTCCCCAAACCTCCAAAACTGGAACCTCACCATCAGATAGAATTTAACGTCATTCCCAGGACATGTAGACCCTCAGTTACCGCCTTCTAACACCCATATGATAAAAAGAGGCTGGGGCAATAGGATTGGGAAAATCATATAGGTGCTAGGGTTTGACGCGACCAGCCGATTGACTGGAGGGGGCCTCTCCGCCCGCCCGTCTAGCCCAGGATAGGGCGAAAGTGGAGTATTGCAACAGGTGGCCACATTGGGGAAGTCTTATCCCTCTGAAAATGTGCAGTCGGTGCATTCTAACGACCCAGCCGACAGGGTGGGCAGCTTTTTAGATCATAGAATCAGATGAACTCGTCGATTCGTCTAGAAAACAAGCGTTGTGAAGAAACCAAACCAAACCAAACCTGAACGACGTGCTAGAATCTTCCAAAAAAATAATTAAAAGGTTTCGTGTTTGATCAACTTAGCGTATGGGTAGTACCGCTTGTGTGGCAAACTGGGGAGCTGATGGTAGGTGTGGTGCTTCACCACAGACGAAAAAAAAACAATCTCGTTAGCGAATAGAGGATACACTCCCTCGTTTTCCTGTTGATACTGATAGTAGGACACACAGCCTAATTTATTTTACTTATCTTTATTTCCCGATCTCACAATAACACGCGTGCACAGATGCAATTACGCAACTGGATTCGGTGGTTGCTTAGGCAATTCTCAATGCTTTCGAGGCGTTGCCTGGTCCCGTGACTACGTGATCAACTAATCAGCGAATCCTATTACAAATCAGTCTATTAAAACTCTGGACCTATGCTGTATTTTCCACGAATTACGGTTAACGGCTAATCGCTAAATTTAAATCCTACACTACATTATAAAAATGATATGCTACGCCTATTCATTATGTAACAGCCACAGCTATTAAATAAAACTGCAATGAGACTTTGAAAATGCGGTGATGAGTACAATCAAACATTTACCAATCCATTGTTTTGTTTATTTGTTTGTTTGTTTTGTTTTACGGCATACCAATCTCGGTGGGTCATTTAATGCCAATGTTGGATTTTAAAGGTATTATGAAATAGTTGGAAGACCTATTGACCTTCCATGTGCGTACATATAAGTACAAGTAATATTCCGACAAAGAGATGTAACAAACAGAGACTTTAACAGTGAGCACATAGAAATAGATTTAAACAGGAATACATATTCACATTAAAAGGTATACACAAAAGAGATACATAATGGACACATAATGAGACAATGTATTAGAGGTGTATAAAGAAGATACATAAATGCATTATAAAGAAGGTAGGACGTAGACTTTCGTCCTAACAAGTGATGGAGAGTTCATGAAATAATGTCACATACTTAGGCTGGGGGGGGGTTCGAATCCCCCTCCACATAAAAGGTATGGACGCAATCTCTAACCCATGTGTCCTGCTTGCTGTCCCGGAGAAAAAAAAACAATTCAAACTCCCCGCTTTTCTGATTAAATAGTCAGGACCCCTAGCGGTCCAAACTTGAAAACAAGGGATGATAACTCTTCCAGACTAAACAGGGGCAGACAATCGCTACATCAACAGAGATTTGAAATAACTTAATTTTTGACGGGTATTCAATGTTTTATACAAAATTTTTCTATTTAATGCATAGATGGAACCCTAACAAGTACAACCATTCGGGTCAGAGTGAACCTGGGAGCAATGGTGATAAAAGGGTGCTGTGCATTTCCCATACCTCCAGAACTGGAACCTCACTATCATAAATTTAACGTCCATCCCAAGAGACCAAGATCCACAGCCACCGCCTTCTAGCATATATATGATAAAAAGGGTTGGAGCTTGCCACAAGGGCAGTAGGGTTGGGACAATCATATAGGTTCTAGGGCTGGAAGTGATCAGAGGGTGCATCTCCGACCGCCCGTCTAGCCCAAATAAGGTCCAAATTGGAGTGTTGAATGTCAGGGACTGTTCAGCAAATAGGGTTCCGTCCTTAAGCATCAGGGGCGCCACCCACGGCCAACAGGTGGTGCATTTGCAGTCGTTTTATTCTAAAGCCGCAACCGACAGGGCTGATATATATAAGTATTCCTTGTTTATATATATTTATTATAACGCACTGCCGTGGATAGATGGGAAAATAATAATGTTCTTAATAATTCAGCATTAAATGACCCATTAAGATGTCTATTTGCCGTTGAACACCTAAATCCAACCAAAGCAAAAAATACACGACAGAAGTGACAAAACCTTTTTTTTTTCTCGTGATGTGTATATTAATAGATGTTTTCGTTTTCTTTCCTTCGTGTAATGATTGGAAATTATGTCCTGTTCGTATTTGCGTTGCTGTGATAGAAAGTAGAAAACATGGAATATGAAAAAGGAAAGAAAAAGGATTTTCAACGAAAGAAAGAAGAAAGAAAGAAAGAAAGAATAATTACCTACATAAAAAAATATACATATATCCTAATGTAAAAATTTTTCTTATATTTCGCTGGTTTAGTCCATTCTGAAGATTTATAAACGTTCACATATTTTTCTATATAGAGATCGAATTGTCATTTCCAGGATGAGCAGAAACAAACATACACACGCATGCACATACACATACACATACTTCTCTATTGCGCGTGGCATAATGGTTAGAGTCGTAGGAGATGGACTTGTCGACCCGAGTTCAATTCCTGTACGAAGCTGTGTGCAAGTAACATGACACTAATACCCTTGGGAAAGGTATGAATCCAGTTCTTCCTCCAGCTATTGGTAAATAGCAGGGAAGACTGGGCTCTTTAACCATGGCAGGAAACCAGTCTAGGAGAAGGGAAACTCTCAATGTTAAACTCCACTTAAAAATGACATTGCGTCACATCCTGCTTGTGTGGAGGGGTTGGTATCTCTCTCTCTCTCTCTCTCTCTCTCTATATATATATATATATATATATGTGTGTGTGTGTGTGTGTGTGTGTGTGTGTGTCTATTGCTATTACTTTTATTTTTCCCATGTTATATGCGTGTCTATCCTCGATTCAAGGATGTCTGCAAGAATGATCTTAGGTGATTTGGCATTGCTCCTTCCAGCTGGAGAGAATTGGCTCAGGACCGCCCTCGGTGGCAGCAGAATCTCCGTAGAGAACTGTTCATGTCAGAAGTCACCTTGACACAACACCGCGAGGCTAAGAGGTCTAGAAGAAAGTACCGGCAACAAAGCATCGGCACATCAACATCTTCAGAGACAGCCTTTAAATGAGAAATTTGTGGTTGAGAATGTTTTTCAAACATCGGACTTTCACAGGAGGCCTGTAACTTCAGGGGTATATAAAAAAACTTTATCATAGTCTTCCGAGACAGAAATGCCAATATATACTATGCGTGTCTATACTCGTATAGATAGAAAGATAGAGAGATAAAACAGTTTTTTGGTTGTTTTTTTGTGTTGGTGGGTTTTATAGCATGTCAACGCATTGGATCATGCCGAAATATGATTTTCTGATAAAGTTCGATGAGGAGTATCACATAGTAAAAGATGGATGATGGCGCTTGAGTATTAAGGGAGATATGGGGCTTCAAAGGTTTGCCCAAAATGCTATTTTTCAGCCATTATAAGACTACGTATTATGATGAAAATGTACGTTATCGATTTTATTGTTTTTTTTCTCATGGATTCTAATGCCTTGAATTTGCTGATGGTCAAAAAACTGGTGAATTAGGAGTTTTAAGTGATTGTTTTATTCATTCTTGATCGATACTCAATTAGTTTTGAACACATTTTTCTATTTAAACTATAGATGGGACAAGTATTACCACTCCGGACTTGGGAGATGAAGCGTTACTCCACATTTCCCAGACCTTTAGAACTGGAACCTCACCATCAGATAGAGTTTAACGTCATACACAGGACATTAAGATTCTCAGCCATCGCCTTCTAGTACCCATATGCTAAAAAGGATCGGGGCTTGCCATAAGGGCAATGGGGTTGGGGCAATCATGTAGGTGCTAGGGCTTGACGTGACCAGCCGATTATCGGAGGGGTTCTTTACGACCGCCCTTCTAGCCCAAGAAATGGCCAAAGTGGAGTATTACAACTTCCAATGAAGGTGATTAATAAGTGTTGTACCGGCCGTTCCTACAGTGGAGAATATACACCGGTTCTCACTATAAATAGTGAGACACCGAGTGAAAAGGTTGTACTGTTACCGTACTGTTACCGTACTGTTACTGTTTAGCGGCAAGCTAGCCGTTCTTGTACCTTATTGTAAATACACTTGTCTCTTTTTACCCTACCTCGACTTGACTTCTTTTTTTACTGTTGAACTAATATCACAACAATAAGTATGTAAGGGTAAGTAATATAAATAGTCTTTATATCGGTGAGACATTCTTGACTATTTATTCAGTAAAATAGTTGTGATATTTCCAGCAAAGAAAATCACATGATTCATAGAATGTCACTATTGTTTTTTTTTTTTTAACTTTATGGAAAGACAAAAGAATTATCAACTTCCAGAATGTGTATATACAAATGTACCAATTGTTTTAGGACAGAGATAGTATTGCTTAAGTCTAAAAAAGAATACTATTTTTATTCTCATGATGTTATCAGTCTTTTTCAAAGAGATAAAATGTACTTGATAATTTGTTTTAATTAACACACACCTCCTTGTAATTCTCCTTAATCTATACATATAAAGGGCAGTTGTGTGACTCTGTATGTCCGGAGGAAACTTCGAAAATAAAACAATTAACGACAAAGTAAATATATATACACATTAGATATCACTAGGACTTGGTTTTTGAGCGAAAATAATAGAGATTTGATTTATATTTGTGAAGATAATTAAAAAATAAAATTTAAATTTTTGATAGTAGACATTAATATTTCTTTTCAGAGTAGCTGGATCAATGCAAGGTCTTTTTTTTTTTTTTTCATTTTTTTCATTTTTTTTTTTTTTTACATAGGGATTTAAATGGGGCATCCCACGAGGATTCAACTTACGATTCAGTAATAATGGATTTGCAGGACTAACATAAAATAAATCCCCCTCTACCCAGGCGACGCCGGCTAGCCGCTGCTAGAACTAGAAAAAGGCCTATAATAATTGGTACATTTTATGCACAAAGTTTATATACAAATGTACTAACTATTATTAATTATTAAGCTATTAGCTATTACGCCTGTTTCTGTTTTTACTAACTTACAAAAATGGTAAATTTCTGTCTATACCTAATGCAACTGGTATGCATTTCTGTTGCACCCTGTATATATATTTTGTCATCATTTACCTTTACGTACTTTTTATTGTTCCTTTTTCGCTTCATATATATCCGGTTTCTTAGATTATTTACCCTTATTTCTGTTCGCTATCTCTTTTATCCGACCATCTCAATTTCCCGCGCCTTTGCACCGATTATCTCCCCTAAATATTCAGTCATTTCACGCCTATTTCTGCTTACATATGTAAGCAAGATCTCCAAAAACAAGTAAATAAAAAACGAAATGACTTCATTGTTATTCATCGTTGAGCCTTATTAGTTATAATAGTTACGGTGGCTTCATTCACACAAGATACTGTCCTCCATGCCTTCAAATTGCTATTCTGTCAACCAAAAAGGGACTGTTTTCCCAACTTTTAATAGTTGAAAATAGCAGAAAATAAGGAATAGTTAAGACCATCATGCACATGTACCTCGTTTTGTTTTCTTTCAGATAACGCAAAATATCCGCTTGTGCATATATATATATATATATATATATATATATATATATATATATGTGTGTGTGTGTGTGTGTGTGTGTGTGTGTGTGCATGTGTGTGTTTGTTTGTGTAATTGTGTGTAAATTAATAATGAATATATTATATATATGATGTGTATATATGTATATATGTATATATATATGTGTGTGTGTGTGTATGTGTGTTTGTGTGTGTGTGTGTGTGGGGGTTAGATACCGGCATTCAGATACCACCCGTTTTTCTCTCCATTCTGCTTACTCAAAATACGTGTGTGTACATTCACATAAATATATATTACATATAAACATATATAAACATATATGTATGTGTAATATGTGTATATATATATATATATATATATGGGGGGGGTAATGTGAATAAATATATATAGGGAAGGCGCCTGGTGTAATGTTTAGCGTTGTGGGAAATGGAATCGTCGACGCGAGTTCAAATCCTGGAGGATGCTTTTTACATTTCACTTCAGGAAAAGTTATGCCTCCATCTACTCTCCTTCCAGCTATTGATAAATAGTAAGGCAGACTGGGTTCTTTAACTTGATTAGACAACCAGTCAAGGAAAAGTCTGAAGAGGAAATTGAGGACTCCATCAAGATTTTGGGATGATCATCATAATGCGATTACTGTTTGAACTCGCTTACTACGATGTCGCATTTGAAAACGTTAGCCACTACGCCACGGGCAGCTACTGAATTACATGGCATCTTTGAGACACAATGGGAGATGAGCTTGATCCACACTGAGGGTTGTTTATTATTTCTTGGCATTCCCTTTGTTTTTTGAGGTCGTACAAATAGGAACTACAGTAAGTCGCGCTAAAATGTTACAAACAAAAACATAACTAACAAACAACTGATTATAAAGGATATATTGGGAATATCTCCAACTGCCCGTCTAGTCTAAGTAACGGTCAAAGTGGAGTGTTGCATGTCATGGACAGCTCATCCACCAGGATTCCGCCCATAAGCATCATGCGTCACCAACCATGGCCTACAGGAGGCACAATTAAAAGGAAAACTTATTCCTCAACAGAGATGCCGTCGGCATATTCTACAGCCACAGCCGACATAGCTAAATAAATAAGGACACGTGCTTAATACTTAGTTCCTTTTAATTATTACATTTTTTAGTAATAAAGAAAATAAATTAAGAGTACTAGTACAAAATAAAAAACACCCTCCGGACGATGTAAAAATACATTTTTGAAACATATTGCCTGAGGGGTGGGAGTAAAAAATTCAATGTCAGCGAGTTTGTACCCTAAGTAAGTAAAATCATCAAATTCATTAAAGGATTAAAAAATAAAACAATTTGAAATGTAAACTTTAAATATATATTAAAATAAAACAAACTATATATAGATATATAATACCAGTGATGTATTTATTAAAACTTGTTTAAAAAACAATGAGGACTGTCTAATGCTGCATGTTCAAATTTTGAGTGTATTTATTCTATGTTATGATGATTTTGGGTAATGACATAAGCCTTGACGTAATTTTTGTTACAGACAAAAACCGGAAGCGAATCTCCATTATTAATAGATATTTATTACTACTCTATTACCACCGATTTACAAGACCTCCTTGAGGCACAAAAGTAGATGAGTGGGATCCGTACTGAGGGGTGTTTATTATTGTCTCAAATTCCCGCTGTATTTTTGAGGTCGTACAAATAAAGACCTGACTAAGTCGCCATGAAACGACCCAAAACGAACAAACAAATAACAAAGCACAACCAATTTTAAAAGATGAAAAGAAAATGCTAGTGAAAATTAATAATAACACCCCAAGTGGAGATATAAATTGTAAACAAGCGCCTCCATTGATTAAATCTAGACCTTGTGTAACGTGGCAATCATGTGTGGAGATGGTTCAAAAACTGTTGTTTTTTTTTATTTTACACCAAAGACGCCATGATAAATGAACGATGGTTAGTGAAAGAAGTTATATTTTTTCTTCTTTTTCCTTTGATGATATTTTGGTCAAGTTATATAATCGTGCAAGTCATTACAGCGAGCATTGGTGCAGTACATGATTCTACTGGTAAAACGGTGCCACGATAGCCTCCCCCACTGGCGTAGTGGCTAACGAACTGGACTGCGACATCGTAGTAAGCGCATACGGTGACCAGTGCAAAAAGTGCGTAGTCCCGTCGGCATACCACTTTTGAACATAATTACAAGCAACTAATATTAAAAGATAAAATAAAAGACATGAAAATTTTGCTTATTGTAGCACAGAATAGAATAGTAGCAATTTTGAACTCATGTAGCAAGATGGGGATATTATCCTGACTTTTGTGAGCTAGAACTACTATATTAGAAAAGGAGGAAGAAGGAAATAAGAGATGATAAAGGTTTAAAAAATAGTGATGGGCCAAAACAGGATGAACGATGGTTTGACCGTAGCGTGACCCCGAATGGTGAATTGAGTGTCAACCGGAAGTTTCGGGTGTTGACCGGAAGTCACGTGGTGACGTGGAACGACGAAGAAAAGGACGAGTCTCTTTTTGCTTTCGGACGCGTAGGGGAACGGACGGCCATTTGGTGACTAGTATGGGGTCACAGTAATCAAGTAGTGTTCTCTCTCTCTCTTTCTCTCTGCCTTTCCTCCTCTCCAATACAGCGAGCGATAATAAAGGCTAACAGTTGTTACCACATATTTCTTGCGTTGTAATTTTTATCAACAAGAATACATTTTTAGTACCGTGAATATATTGCCGCCACCACCACCGCCCCGTTATGTATATCGCTTTGGGTACTGTGACCAGATATACGACTATATTACAGATATCGTTTTAGTGCCCGGAAAAAAGGGACAACGTTACACTCACTAGACTAATGATCTTAAATGATAATTTGGCTTTCGGTTGAAAGCACCGGTTTCCCCGTAGATCACCGAGATTAAGTATTAATGAGCCTGTTCAATACTTAGATGGGTGACCATTTAAGCTACAGCGGGTACTGTAAGAAACCGAATATCAAAATGACTTGATTCAGCATTAAATGACCCGGAAAGTTTTGATATGTCGTAAAATAAAACAAACAACCAAACAACTCCTTTTAGGGCGTCACAGACACTGAGCAATAAACCCAGCCACAGGCGAGGGTAAAAGGATGTCGCTGGAAACGGGTCTCCAGGATTAACTATGATATCTTAGTATGCGATTCCGAACTCCAGTGGTGCTGTTGTTTTCTTTAGACAAATGCGCAGATATTTGGGCCATTGAGATCTGTCCTCTGTTATCACCCAGTTAAAACTGATTTCTCTAAACGAACTTTCTCAGGCTGGATCGTCCAATCATAGAAGAGGGATCAAATACAGGGTTATATCTTGTCACTCAAATCCACTGCATTTTCCCTTAAAGCCATTAGTTTAATTTAACTACACTACCGTACACAATTATGTATCACAGTCACTCAACCCAGGGAAAATCCACCAGCTAAAATTGGCATTAAAAATTTTAGTGAAGTGGGTCCTATTTTATCTGACTCCAAGCGTCCTCAATGCTTAATTTGTATCGTCGCGACCGCTGGGTGTCGTTCTGTTGCCGCGCATGGGCAGGATAAATCTTTTTAATGACCCTCGATCATTTGTATATGTGAGCCGCTAGCTCAATAAAAATCAAACTATTTGAAAAGAAGTGAGCCAGTATTTGTGTTTGAGACGACTTGAACAGCTGACTTTGTGTTTGAGACAATTTGAACAGCGGAGTTTGTGTTTGAAACGACTTGAACAGCAGACTTTGTGTTTGAGACGACATGAACAGCGGACTTTGTGTTTGAGACGACTTGATCAACAGACTTTGTGTTTGAGACGACTTGAACAGCGGACTTTGTGTTTGAGACGACTTGAACAGCAGACTATGTGTTTGAGACGATTTGAACAACAGACTTTCTGTTTGAGACGAATTGAACAGCAGACTTTGTGCTTTCATAATATCCGTGTGTATATTCCATTAAGCAACTTTTCCGTTGCATTTGGGACTACTTCTAAAATCGAAAGCTTGCGAGGAGAAAATAGTAGTACTTAGTAAATTTTTGAGAAAAAAAAACCTTCATTTACCTCAGATTTCACGTGAATTACTTAGGTTTAAAAACAGCAAATAAAGAAAGAAGACATGATACATACCCATGTGTTCCTTCGTTTTCTGTCACACTTTTCTTCTATGTCATTGCATGATATCTTGGTTAAATTAAAGCAATTCTACGTTTGTTTTTTTTTGTTTTTTACGGCATATCAACCTCAGTGAGTCGTTTAATGCCAATAAATAAGAAGAATTCTATCTTCTAATGACACAGTAAAAATATTGAATTTAAAGAAAAATAATTCAATATAAGACTAAGAAGTATATTAATTCCTTCATTTAATAACACCATTAATGTTCTTCTACAAAGACGGATTTGGCACTAAATCACCCATGAGGCGGTTCACGTTTGGGGATCCGAAGCGGATGCTGTAGCGACTGAGCTAAACCGACCCCTTTTCTGCAGGGGATACTCGCGGCATATTGTAGGCTCTGTCGACAGGGCGAAAGTAATTTGAAAGTGAAAGTAAATCTATATTTAACCATTTCCTGTTTATTTGATCTTAGGCTAGCCTAAGCTTAGACAGTTAATCGGCTTTCTGATTTTGATCTAGATGTTTTTAGTGAAACATCGACTTCAGTCGTATTCTAGTCTTTATTGTATACAATAGTGAGTCTGTTTTGCTGAAGTCATACCCCAGCAGAAACGATTAGAATATTCAGTGTCTGTCGGGAGGTGGTGATGGGTCCTTTCCTTGTGGGGTAAAAATCCTGAGACAAAGATGACAAATATTTCTAAAAAATAAAAAATGTTTTCTCATCGGAGAAAAAAGAAAGTATGAAATAATAAGTTTGGATAGTCTGAGGGAAGGAAGAAGAGAGCAGTATAGAGTATATATATATATATATATATATATATATATATATATATTATATATATATATATATATATATATAGGTATATGTAAAAACAATTTTTTTTGTGATGAAACAAAGAAAATACAGTGCTCAATCACAAATTGTGAGAGCTAATATTTATTTATTTTACAGAGTTTTCACAGATCAATGTTCATTATAAACAGCGACCCAGGTTTCATGCCAAGTGGCAATCATCAGGTCGTTGAGCAAGATCCCATGGTGTTTGTTGAAGATCTTTACTCAATGTCCTGACATTGAGTAAAGATCTTCAACAAACACCATGGGATCTTGCTCAACGCTGATGATTGCCCTTGGCATGAAACCTGGGTCGCTGTTTATAATGAACATTGATCTGTGAAAACTCTGTAAAATAATATATATATATATATATATATATATATATATATATATATATATTGTGTGTGTGTGTGTGTTGTGTGTGTGTTTGTGTGTGTGTGTGAAAATGGAAAAGGAATTGAATCCGACAATATGAGGAAAAATGAGTAAAGAAAAGAAATGTAGATGAAATGTGAAAATTTATTTTGAATAAATGTTCACTCTGATGAAGGTCGAATCTTCTATCTGTGCGAAATATTTTCACACACATAAACTGACCGAAACACATGTGTAAGTGATATCGATTAATGTGATATCGATTAAATTCATTTTATCCATCTACATTTCTTTTCTTTACTCATTTTTCCTCATATATATATATATATATATATATATATATATATATATATATATATATGAGAGTAGTATATACGTATAATATATAAAGTTTAAAATCACCCCTGGCGTAGTGATTTTAGGAATAATATTTTCAGGTATTTTCGGGTAAATTTAAGACCTCCATTTTATAATCATTTTTGGTAGAGTTTCTTTGTGTAGATTACAATGTCACCAAAGAAAGTGGGCAATTCGACGTTTGTTTGTTTGTTTTTTACGGCACATCAACCTTAGTGGGTTGTTTAATGCCAACTAAGTTTTGAAATGAATTCATTCTCAAATTTATACACAATTTTTTATACACATTTTTCTATTTAACCCATTGATGGGACCCGAACAGGTACTACCATTTCGGGTCAGAGTGGACAAAGAGCAATGGTCATGAAGAGGTGATCCACTTTCCCTGATATCCAGAACTGTAATCTCACCATTGGATGCGGTTTAATCTCATACTCAGGACCCAGCCCCAGCAGGAGAGTTGAGGAATACATACATGGAGTCACATGCCTATGAGAAATCTACCAAGAAAATTGTTGCCTCGAGATGTTTTGCACGTACTCCAACGATGATTCGGAAATTTGCTTGAATAAAATGAAAAAGAATGTCTTAAAGTTTCCGAAAATAAATATCTGTTTTTGTATTCTATTGGTATCATTAATGCAATGCTTCAGTTTATGGTTAAAATATCATATTGCCGATGATAAGAAATATGGAAGAACATACTCGTAAAGAAATACCTAACCTTTGGATTTCAGTTAGGCACCGAAATACACACAAAAACAATTAACTTAGGGCGAGAAAATGCTGTTACCAACTCTATAAATTTAAACTAGAAAAAGAAAACCCAACCTTTGATAAAATGGTGGTCCGCAGGATGTGTTATAAATTCTATTAAGGTAATAGAATAAAATTTTACATTTATCTGCTTCATGGAGCGACCAGTAAATTATATTAGTTTCTTTGTGAGAATAAAATTACATCCACATTGAAATATTCAATAAATCTTATATTAGTAAAAAGTAATATTATTTTCGATAAAAAAAGGTCTTGATCAAATATATAACCATTACGTTGTGATCAAAGGTTCTTTTCTCCTACTGAAAAACATTGATAGTATAAGGAAGAAGAAAAAAAAAGATGTTATTTTCAACAAGGCGTCAAGAAAGTGAGTTAAGATAAGGGCATCTTCAAGAATTTATTATAATTCCGAGTTTTACACATCTATATATCCACTTCATAACGCGTATACGAGTGGTACTCAACCGGGGTCATAAGGCCTCCAGGACCATATATATATACCAATGGGTTGCGTGTTGTAATGGTTAGAGGCCTTGGGAATGGAATCGTCGACCCGAGTTCAAATCCTGGACGTAGCTGGTTGCATTTCACATAGCGTTAATACACTTGGGAAAGGTATGAATCCATGTATTCTGCCTCCAGCTATGGGTAAATAGGATGGCAGACTGGGTTCTTTAACCTTGGATAGGTAACCAGTATAGGTGAAGGAAAACACTGAATTCAAACCTGTTCAACGCTTAAGAAATTGACCTTGCGTTCCATCCTCCACGGGCGCTAGTAAATACACACACACACACACACACACACATATATATATATATATATATATATATATATATATATAATAATCCTTCCGCACGAGTAAGATGCGACACAAGGTCAATTTGTTAAGCGGAGTTTAATGAGTTTGAATTCAGAGTTTACCTTCCTATACTGGTTGTCTAACAAAGTGTAAAGAGCACAGTCATCCCTACAATTGGCCATAGCTTGACGGAAAGTAGTTGATCCATGCCTTTCCCAAGGGTATGAGAGTGATATGAAATGTAAACAACCTCGGCCAGGATTTGAACTCGGTTTGACGAGTCCATTTTCTACAACTCTGACCATTACACCACGCTCCTCCGTATAACATTATTTTTGGTCCAGGCAAGCAAAAGATATTTAATCTTAGAAATGCAATAGGGCTTTTAACTCTTTGTCTACTTTAAACTGCTACTTACCTAATATCTCGACTTCGGTTGGGGGTCCAGTTTGCTTTGGCAACTGGACCGGTAAAGTAAAATTAATAGCGTCGATCCCGGGGGACTTTCCCCCCAGGCGACACCTGCTCCCTTGATTTTAAGGGGCAGAAATTAATAGCGTCGATCCCAGGGTGGGGGCGTCCCCCCCCCCAGGCAATACCTGCTCACATTGGGGGCAGGGCTGTGTTTATTGCCCAGCGCCTTGTGGGGGAATGCCGACGGGATCGACGCAATTTTTGTTAGCCCACATAAAAAGGAGACCTTGTGTCCAGTGGGGTATGAGGCAAATACCTACTTTAAACTGCTAACTGTGTATCTTCAACAACAGCGATCCTGACGTACCCTGCTGGAAGCGCCTCTCGAAGACAGACTCAGATTACAATAATAATAACACTTTATTCGAATAGAATGAGGTTTGTGGTGAATAGATAAACTTTGAAATATCCAATCATAGAGTTAAAAACAATACCAAGATAATATGGGACAGCGGGGGGGGGCATTTGATAGTCAGAGAAATAAACATCGAATAGCTAATGTAATTCACCTGTGTATAATACGAATCAAAAGGGTCCTTCATCATCATCATCATCATCACCAGGTTGCGCTGGCGGCAGGTCTTTTGCGCAGGATGCGGAAACCCTACAGAACTGATCGATGTAAGTAATCGTTGAACGGCCGACAATGACGTGCCCATGCTTAGGTTTCTATTGATGAACATCACTTATGAGTTCGTCCTTCCTCGTCCAGCAGTGTCCTGAATGTCTGATTTGTCTTATTCGAACGGTTTGTGTGATAGGAGTCAAGTAGCCGTATTGGTGTTTTCCTGAGTGATGTTGCTTCCAAAATAGTCATGATAAGCATGAAATAACCCTAGATAGGTTGATATGCAGTTAAAATCAATCAATTAATCAATCAATGAAAATTCCAAAAACTTAAATACTCATAAGTGATCACTTCAACCAAGAAAATCGTCTTAAAATTTTCTAATGAATTTCTTTTCTTTATTCGTAGTTACCAAATTGAGAAGGTGTTCGGAAAATGTGTTGAATATTCGTATGGATATATTGGATAATGACGGCGTGTAGTGTAATGGTTAAAGTCGTTGGTAATAGTCTTGTCGGTCCGAGTTCAATTCCTGAACAAAGCTGTTTGCATTTCACATGGCGGTAATACCCTTGGGAAAGT
>CM042169.1:40314492-40326992 GCA_023376005.1 Doryteuthis pealeii
AGGGAAACCGTGTAATAATTGTGAAAACCTTTCCCTTCTTTTTTGCTGTTTTATTCCTCCTTGAATAGTGCACTCAGCAAGGTGTCCTAATTATCGATCAGCCTGATGTGATCGATCTGCAAGGCTTTGATCACTTTGCCTATTATATATGACACGTCTCTTTTTTTTCATTCGCCCTTCCAATCGTGATAGGGAATTTCGGTTTCCCCATTTCAGCCAGAGTTAAAGCCACTAATGCTATCAGTATTCATACGATACCAGAAAATCAAACACTTTGTGACTGACTACAATTGAACTCTTATCGCATGCAGCACACCGATCTACTGTACAAAAGAAAGTAAAAGAGAGAGGAACCTTGCACTATATTTTCCCAAAGTTCAATTCATTCGAAAAGGTTTGGTTTGGTTTCTTTCTTTAACGGCATATTTACTCCTTATGGGTTATTCAATGCCGCAATTTGATTTATTTATTAAGGTAAGGCTGGATTTATTTGTTTAAGGGCATATCAAATCCTTACGGGCTATGTAATTACGAATTTATATTCATTAGTTTTTTTTTCTTTTTTTCCGGTTTAGCTAAGTCGGTTGAGTACTTGACTAGGTATCGAAAGGTTCCTGGTTCGATACCGACCCTTGACAACTCAGCGTATGAATAGCACAGGGATCTGTGCGGTAATGTGAGGAGCTGATGGTAGGTGTGGCGCTCCAATTGACTTTACTTACGTTTTAGTTTATTCATTTGTAAATGTTTGATTTGGTTTCATTGCTTAATGGCATATAAACACATAAGGGTTATTTTATACCAAAATCCGATTCATTTGTAAATGTTTGGCTTGGTTTCGTAGTTTAAAGTCATATTAAATCCTTATGGGTTATTTCATGCCTAAATCCAATTCATTAGTAAAGATTTGGCTTGGTTTCTTCGTTAAACGGCACATCAGCTCATTATGGGTTATTTATTGCAGAAATCCGATTCATTTGTAAAGGTTTTGTTTGTTTTATTTGCTTAACGGCACAAATCTGCATAGATTTGGCTGGGTTTATTTGTTTAACGGTATATCAACTTTTGATGGGTTATTTAATGCCAACATTTTATTCCTTTGAAATAGTTTGGTTTGGCTTATTTGTTTAGCAGCATATCTAATCCTAATGGGTTATTTAATACCAGAATGTGAGTCATTTGTTATGATTTACCTTGGATTATTTGTTTACACCTAACGACAATATTATCAATCATACTTACACTTCTGCTTAAAAATAATCTCGGTAACAAAAAATAAATTACTCCTTTAGCTTAACTTTTCAAATTCAATGACACAGGGTTTTAAAAAAATGAAAAATGATTCCATAGTTAAATATTTCGCACTAATTTTGTGTTTGTTTTGTTTTGTTTTACGGCATACCAACCTCAGTGGGTCATCCAATGCCGACAAAGTTTTGAAATAAATCAATTCTTATTGGATAATACAATATTTTTATGAATACATTTTTCTATTTAACCCATAGATGGGACCCTAACAGGTACTACCACTCCGGGTCAGAGTGGACCAGGGAGCAACGGGGATGAAGGGGTGCTCCACATTCCCCAAACCTCCAAAACTGGAACCTCACCATCAGATAGAGTTTAACGTCATTCCCAGGATATGTAGACCCGCAGCCACCGCCTTCTAGCACCCATATGATAAAAAGGGCAATAGGATTGGGAAAATCATATAGGTGCTAGGGCTTGACGTGACCAGCCGATTGATCGGAAGGGGCCTCTCCGACCGCCCGTCTAGCCCAAGATAGGGCCAAAGTGGAGTATTGCATGTCATGAACTGCTCATCCACCTGGGCTCTATCCTTAAGCATCACGGGTCGCCACCCACGGCCAACAGGTGGCCCCATTTGGGGGAGTCTTACCCCTCTGCAGAGGTGCAGTCGGTGCATTCTAACGACCCAGCCGACAGGGCGGACTAATTTTTTAAAATTAATATTAATAAAATTATAAACTAATTAATTCATAAAATCAATTAATAGTCTATATTTTATCATTGGGTGAAAAATTCATTTTTATATCCAACCAATAAAAGGATCTTGTAAATTTTTAAGTTATTACCATAATTGCCTTTCGTTTTTGCATGCCAGTGCCCCCTATTAAATCTGTTTAGTAAATAAAAAAAATTACTAGAGATGAATGATTAGAAACATTCAATATATCCAGTTGCAATTCGATTGTTGGTTGGGTGGGTGCAAATGTGTTGGGGCCAAGGCAGGGAATAATATTTGACAAAATAACATTTCAGTATCTAAAAAAAGTAAGAGAATGAGATAAAAGCTTAATTTGTTAGTGGGTAGAGAAGGAGAGGAAGAGTTGTGAAGATAGGGTACAATATCATAAGTTTCTGTCCTTACTTCGATGACAGACTTTTTTTTTGGGGGGGGTGCTCTCGAAATCAGAACCGTCCGCTAGTATTGCCGTAGTAAATAAAAAGGGGGTGATTATTTCCCTTTCAGAAGTGAGGCCATAAACATCGGTAAATAATCAAAAACTCATTCCAGTTCTTTTATTTTTGTATCATAGGAAAAATGTATTCATTAATATTTCATAGATTTATTTTATATACTTGCAACAATATGCACCCTCCGACTGTAAGTTTTGAATGTATTAATCATTAAATATATTAAATTTGAAAGACTAACGAAATTAAATAAGATATCTGTAATACGAGGTAATTATTTATTAAAGCCGGTTTGTTAAAGCCAGTATGCAAACTAACCACATCATATATTAGGTAAACCTTTATGTCTTAGCAATATAAAAGACAAATTGCAGGATTGTAAACGCACTAATAACATGGGCGGTTTTGAGGCAAATCTAACCCAGATTTTAAATGACACATCGTTAATGATAAAATATTTATTCTATGTATTATTGACTCGGAATTAAATACGCATTAATAAGCTAACGCAATTCATCTGGGTATTGTGACGCAAGCAGTGACGTAGTTTCGTTTACAAATTGACCCCGTATTTCCATGTTATTAAGATACTAGACAATACGTGACCCGTTGGATCACCCATTGAGTTCTGGGTAAATTATTGGGATTATAAAAATGAGTTTGCAAAGCGAATTAAATTTAAAAATGAATACATTCCTCCGCAGAATAAAAAACATTGAAATTATTTTGTAAGATTTTTAAGAAAGGATACGTCTGACCTAATTTAAATTTATTACAACACAATATGTTGGCCGGGTTGGCAGCTTATGAAACTTAACATATAAATCCGTTTCAAACTCTCTCTCTCTCTCTCTCTCTCTCTCTCTCTCTCTCTCTCTCTCTCTCTCTCTCTCTCTCTCTCTCTCATTGAGAAACTAACACATAGAACGAGGAGTTAATGAAGATATTCATAGATAGAGGGAAAGTGATAGGCAGAATGTGAATGTGTATTCAAATTACGACTAATTAGAATCAATTAAAACAAGTTTTCAAACATAACTCAATCCTAGAACTAAGGAATATTTTTATATGAATTGTGTGCCATTAAACTAAATAGGAAAGAAGTCTTTAGAAAACAATCATTGATACGCTCAGCATTACTACGATAATAGATTATCCTTCCAAAGTTTTGCCAAGGGTCTTACCGCGAAGTGAAATGTGACAAGTACCTCGACTAGAATTTGAACTCGGATCCACAGGTCTACTTCTTACAACGTCAAACAATTACGTCATTCGAGTCGCATTTTTATTGAAGGTAGGCGTTGTCTTACTATTCCCCTACTTATCGACGCGGGAATTCTAATTGGTTTTTGTTAACTATTTTTCTGCGCAAAGCAGCGATTTTTTTTTACCAAGCTGCGCATCTCCGGCGCCAACTCACCTTTGAAAACAAATCAATTCTTAATTTCTTCTTTTTACTCTCCGAAAAAAAAATCTTTTTTTCTTTTGTTTTGTTTCAAATACTTTTTTTTTCTGTTCCTCGTCGAACATTATACCGCTTAAACTATATATAAAGTAAAAAGTAAGTAAAGTCGTCGGGGTGGCTGAAAGTCGGTATCAAACAGACAGCGAGGGAGTCTATCGCCTTTTCACCTGCTCTAGACCAAGGATATTGTTTTTTAGCGAATAAAGCGGAGCGCCATACTCACCATCAGCTCCTCATTTTACAACACATACCCCTGTGCTACTCATACGCTGAGTTGGTGAAGATCGGTATCAAACCAGGAATATTGAAGTTCCTAAGTGAACACTCTACCGACTGAGCTGAACGGCCACGATAATCTCTCTCTCTCTCTCTCTCTCTCTCTCTCTCTCTCTCTCTCTCTCTCTCTCTCTTTATATATTATATATATATATATATATATATATATATATATTATAAAATAAGTGTATTTTGACAGCATTTTTTCTTTTATACAAGTTTTGTTGAACTGCACTGACAATTCTTGTCGGACAAGTTTTTGATTGATCCTTTCCAATTGTCGGGCCATCTTTATGGAGTCGGGGTGTAACTGGTGTAACAGTTCACCAAAGGTTTCAAAACGAGCGCTTTCGGCAATACAGTTTACCATCATCATGTATGAAAACGATGGTATGGTTTCGTGTACATATATATATATATATATATATATATATATATATATATATATATATATATATGTGTGTGTGTGTGTGTGTGTGTGTGTGTGTGTGTGTGTGTGTTAAGGTAGCGTGAACATGGATTCACCGGCGGTACGTTACAGAGAGTTTCTCGACTACGCGTTCTTCAAACCAAACCAGCATTTTGTCTGAAGAATATTGAGCACTGTTTACTTTTTTACTGCTAAATGTAGCACCCATATTAGTTATCTATACGTCTATCTATGTCCTTAACTATATATATATATACATATATATATATATATATATATATATATATATATATATATATATATATATATATATATAAACCATTTTTTAGTAAAACAGATTTTATATAGAAATTTTAATAATATCATACTATATTAGCTTCAATCAACTATTGAAGATAAAAGAGAGGTTAAAGGAGACGAAAAAAAATCGAAAGAAAAAAGGAGACTTAAGGGACCTTACGACGGGTGCATTGTAAAAAGTTCCCAACAAGTCAACTGTTTAAAATTCAAATTGTATGAACTGGGCAAAAGAATTAGACAATGTCATTATTGGAGTGACAGAAAGAGAAAAATGCATAGATCACTTCACGTCACCCCAATCTCTACAACAATCCCATCAGAAAATAATGCTTGAGAACGTTTAACTCTTTTCTGCCAACACACACACATACACACACATACACACACGCATATATATATATATATATATATATATATATATATATATATATATATATATATATATATAATAAAAAAGTTACAAAAACACACACACAACCTATCAAATATCGGACATATTCTGCCAAAATAATAATTCAATGCCTGAAGAAGACAACAGATCAGAAACACGTGTCGCATTCATGTGTAAGTTAATAATTTTTTTTTTTTAAACATAATCCTTTTTGCAAACATTTTTTTATAAAATATCTATTTTTCTCCCGTTGGACCCATAACAACACTTTTATATATATATATATATATATATATATATATATATATATATATATATATATATATATGAGTAAAAGGGGGTTGGAATGAATCCGACAGCACGAGGTAACATATAAGGAATGAAAGAACAAAACTCAGACAAAAATGTGAAGTATATTTCGCTGGGGAATTGACCCGGCTTCATCAGCTTTTATAAAAGCTGATGAAGCCGGGTCCGTACCCCAGCGAAATATACTTCATATATATATGTCTTTTTTTAATGTCTAAATCTTAAATATAAACAGATTTCTTTTAACGCAAAAACGGATATTACGTTTATTTTTAATATTCACGTTAACATTCACATTTATGGTACAGTAACATCGTGTTTGACATTCAACTTTCAAAAAGACGCAATACCGTTCATTCACTGCAAAACTGTGTTCAACGGTCATAATTGCAATATTCACTTCCGCTTTTAAGTGTAATTAATCAATATCTTGATTAATTCAATGGAATTAACCCTAAAGATCCTTATGGTGAATCTCGAAGAAGTTATTTCAATAAACTCTGTAAAACTATATATATATAGAACATTTTAACAGAAAATACGCTCACACAACATAAAGAAAGAAAAAACTTCAAATAATCAAAGCTCTCTATATCAATCAAAACAAACCCACCTTAAACAAAATAAACTTCGAAACAAGTCAACATGTCCTCAAATGCCTATAATTTCCCGCCTATCCTCCTTCCACCATCCCCCTTATATTCTCACAAACTTGGGACCCCCTTCCTACAAAAATCTATTCTGCTATTGTTCGTTTAATTGAACATGTGAACCCACTACCAATTTCTACTACTTCCTACTACCAATTCCCACAACATCTCACTACCAATTCCCACAACATCCCACTAGCAATTCCTACACTACTGCTCGTTTTAAAAGCGAGACAACCGATACATTCCATTAGTTTTACATCTGAAGATGGCAGAAAGACTTGCCGAAAGCGCTCGTGAAGAAACCTTTGGTGGATTGCTACACCAGTTCCAGCATGACATTAAAAAGATGGCCAGACAGTTAGAAAGGATCGAACAAAAACCCGTCCGACAAGAATCGTCTGTAGAGTTTAACACAACATATATATATATATATATATATATATATATATATATATATATATATATATATAGAGAGAGAGAGAGAGAGAGAGAGAGAAAGAGAGTCAGAAAGCCAGACAGAGAGAAAGATGGGTTGATAAATGGTTCTTGTCCCGTGTGGCGTGATTAATAATGGAGACAGAAATATATTTAAGTATTTTTTACTCGAGTAGAAAGCTCTTTTGAAAGATGTTTTATTAAGTAATAGTAATCGCTACTTCCATATCCTTTTATTAAAACAGCGGGGACATGTGATAGAATTTGTGCTTGTATTCAGATCAACATCCACTGACGTGTGAAAAAAGAAATCGATCGATTTTTAGAGATACTCATGAGAACGAATTGATACCATGAATCACGAAAAGCAATGAATAGGAAAAATGGATATATATGTACTTTGACTTACGAGCTTATTTCGTTCCGATCGTAACTCGATTCCCTCGTATGACAAATCAATGTTCCTCATTAAGATACGAAAATCACGATAAGCAATGAATAGAAAAAAATGGATATAGAGTAGTACTTTGACTTACGAGCTTATTTCGTTCCGATCGTAACTCGATTCCCTCGTATGACAAATCAATGTTCCTCATTAAGATACGAAAATCACGATAAGCAATGAATAGAAAAAAATGGATATAGAGTAGTACTTTGACTTACGAGCTTATTTCGTTCCGATCGTAACTCGATTCCCTCGTATGACAAATCAATGTTCCTCATTAAGATACGAAAATCACGAAAAGCAATGAATAGAAAAAAATGGATATAGAGTAGTACTTTGACTTACGAGCTTATTTCGTTCCGATCGTAACTCGATTCCCTCGTATGACAAATCAATGTTCTCATTAAGATACGAAAATCACGATAAGCAATGAATAGAAAAAAATGGATATAGAGTAGTACTTTGACTTACGAGCTTATTTCGTTCCGATCGTAACTCGATTCCCTCGTATGACAAATCAATGTTCCTCATTGAAATAAACTGAAAATACCATTAATCCGTCCCAGCACCCCCCAAAACATCCTAATTTGTTTTGTTACCTTTTTGTAATGAGAATGATATCAAAGATGTGTATAAAAAAACATAAGGAAATAGAATAGGACCATATGACCATTAGGCACCCCTTCCGCGATCTTGACTCATAAGGACACTTTTCTCATTTACACCGTTAAAACCCGGTTGTTTGTTAGAGGTTAGGGTTAGGGTTAGGAGTTAGTTTTATAATTTAAAAAAAACCTCTAAAAATCGTCTGTTAACAATTAAGCGGATTTTGACGGTGTAAATGGAAAATATGTCCCCACGAATCGAAATCGCAAAAGGGGTACCTAAAGGTCCTATGATCCTAGAGTGTAATGAATTATGTGCTTAGAAACCATAGGATTCCTCGTTCGATACCATCCCTCGCCAACTCAGCGTATGAGTAGCACATGGATCTGTGCGGTAAAGTAAGGCGCTGATGGTAGGTGTGGCGCTCCATCTCAGACGTAAAACAAATCTCCGTGGTCTAGCGCTAGTGAAAAGGGGATAGACTCCCTTGTTGATTGACTGATACCGAATTTAGGCCTCCGATGACATTTTAAAGACAGAAAAAGCAATTATACATTTACAAGAACAATATATTGATACATAACTACTTACACACACACACACACACACACACACACACACACACACACACCACACATATATATATATATATATATATATATATATATATAAGTATATTTTGGCTGCATTTTTTCCTTTTTGAATGTTTTATTGAACTCTTCAGATAGTTCCCTGTACTTTTGGCACTACTTTGTGTCATCATCAGGTGTGAAGTGGTGAAATGTTTCCGTGGTTTGAAAGTCCTTGTGTAAATACCTTTGGTGGTTTCATTCAGCAGGTCCACCCGACATACAAAAATGGCCAGACAATTGGAAAGGATAGAAAAGAAACTCATTGGACTGAAAATGAGTTCAACAACACATGCACACATACACACACACACACATGCACATGCACACACACACACACACACACACACACACACACACACACACACATATATATATATATATATATATATATTATATATGTAGTGAGATAGAAGGGAAAAATTCACGAACCTATGACAAGCCAACAACGGTCCGTCGATCGAAGAGACAGCGGGTGGCATGTTGCACGTGTGGACGGAAGTACAAAACATGTGACGAGTCCGACTAGTTGTGGCGGTAAAACTTGAGGCGGCGATTTATAGTGGCAAGTCTCGTAGCTGGCGAGACGAGAGTTGTGACGTCTCGGCCAGACCGAGTATAAAAGAACAGTGGCGAGGGAACAAAGGACGACGACCTTATTTCTATTATGATCAACACACGTATATAGATTGATAGATAGATAGATATGATGACCACAATACGGAGCCTAGCAATATGCGCAACAAACGTAGGAATAAAGAATAAATAGGTAATTTATGAGGAAGTGCGTCCCGGTCCCCTGCCTCCGAAATTGCTGCCCGGGGAATTTTAAAATAACGACCCCAAGCTTCTGCAAGTTTAATTGTGTTAAATATAGGGGGGGGGGTTAAATTTCACCGGGTAAAATAGGTGTTACATATTGTTTATCTATCTATCTCAGTCCATTCAAAACTATCCATCTTCATATCTATCTATCTATCTATTAAATATTTGTAAATATATAAGTAGTAACTTACCGGTGGGTATGAGTACGATCTTTGGAAGTGCACAGTATCCAGAGGCTAAGATTGAGAAAAAACAAATACAAAGTGCTCAATACAATGTAGAGCAAAAATTTATTTTAACAATGGAAAGGAGTAACCTACTCGAGTTTCATCGATTGATTCTTCAGGGTTACTTTAGTTAAATTAATCGAGTTTTCGATTAATCTTAGATGGTATAATACATGCCCGTTCCAACGGGCATGTATTATACCCTGAAGAACCAATCGATGAAACTCGAGTAGGTTACTCCTTTCCATTGTTAAAATGAATATCTATTAAATACTAAGATTTTCTTTTATTACGATAAATAAACAAGAATTACGATGAATAAACAAGAATTATGACAAATTACGGTGAATAAACCAGAATTACGACAAATTACGATAGATAAACACGAATTAGGACAAATTCCTATAAATAAACAAAAATTAAGACAAAAAGAGACCCCTCCCCCTAAAATACATTTAACGCCCTAAGTTGGTTACTTTCAAGTAACACCGATGTGGTGCCGATGCTTATGGTCGTTATTTTAAAATTCACCGGGCAGCAATTTCGGAGGCAGGGGACCGGGACGCTCTTCCTCATAAATTACCAGTAAATGTTATCGAATATCATCAATGCACAGCCGTAAAAAAGCTAAAGAAAAAAAAGATAAAAAACGTAATGACGTCATCCTCATTTATGCAAATTTAGGAGATTCTTGTCTAAATCTATACGTTTGCACCTACATGAGTATACAGTGTGGATATACAGTAAGATTTTGATGATCGCAAATAGTATCATCCCTTACCAGTCAATTGGATTATTTTGCCTTTATATATATATATACTATTAATATAAGCGGCTACCCGGCGTCGCCTTGGTAGAGGGGTGATTTTTTAAAGTTAGTCTTGCAGATCCATTATTACTGAACCGTGAGTTGAATCCTCGTGGATGCCCCATTTAAATCCCTATGTAAAAAAGTAGACCTTGGATTGAAGTAGCTACTTTGAAAAGAAAAGTTAATGTCGACTATCTAAAATATTAAATGAAAAATAAATCCATGCTGTAATGATTTAAATTTCATTTTTTAATTATCTTCACAAATATAAATCAAATCTCTATCATTTTTGCGCAAAAACCAAGCCCTGGTGATATTTAATGTGTATATATACTTACTTTGTTATTAATTGTATTATTTTCGAAATTTCCTTAATTACAGATTCCCACAACTTCCCTTTTATATATATATATATATATATATATATATATATATATATATATATATAATATATATATATATATATGAGAAGTAATCAAACAGACGATGTGTTTTGATATGGCTTTTTTAGCCGACAATATTTGGGAGAATATGTGCTTAACTGAAGTTGTACCATTTTCTTTTATTAATTTTTTATTAATTAATTAATTTTCAAAAATGAGTTACGACGTCAATTAAGCACATATTCTCCCAAATATATATATATATATATATATATATATATATATATATATATATATAAACTTTTGAGAGAGGCCCCTTGACTTTTTTCATATTATTGTTATATCGCTGCCTTATCATTGTGGAACTTGAATCAACTAACCACTGTGACCATCTTCACCGGTAAGTCACCTTTTCCACAAATACCATATATATAACAATATATACATATATATATATATATATAATCTGATAATCACAATACACTGAGCTAAGCAATATGCGCAACAAAGGTAGGAGTAAAGGATAAATGTTATCGAATATCAGCAATGCAAAGCCGTTTAAAAAGTGAAAAAAAAGGAAAACTTCTAAAAGAAACGTAATGATGTCATTCACATTGAGAAGATAACCTTATGCAATTTCAGGTACAGATGCATATACCGAGATTTACATCTTTTTTAACAAATGAATGTTGTCAATAAATATTTGATTACAGTTGCATAACCCACATACAATGACCTCATGAAAATATCTCTCAATAAGATTCCGAAGTGACAAAACCTGCAAAGTCTTTGGAAATGGATCGCACATCGCAACAATGATAACCGAATTTCGTTTGTAGGTTTCCAATTATGAGTTCTTTGAAAATATAAATTCTTGACAAAAAATAGTTTTGTGCTTTGTTTTGGTTTTTTTTGTTTTTTGTTTTATTTCTATCTTTTACATTTTTTTTTGTTTTGGTTTGGTTTTTTTTCCACATTCATTAGAATATATTACCGACTCTGCGGAATTAGAAAAAAGAAGAATAGAATAATATAGAAAATAGCAATTTATTTAAGATTCATTATTTTTTTTTTAGCTCACTTCTTCTTCTTCTTCTTCTTCTTCTTCTTCTTCTTCTTCTTCTTCTTCTTCTTCTTCTTCTTCTTCTTCCAAACAAGATGCAATTAACGTAGTTGAAGAAAATTAAAAATTAATTGAGAAGTTTTGATAGTTTACTAGATGAACCGGTTTCGGTTACTGTCTTAACAAAAATCCATGTGGATATTGGCGCTTCTATTTAATATATATATATATATATATATAATATATATATATATATATATATAATAGTGTGGGATGGTCACTGTTTCAGCTTTTGCTGGAATGGCGTACCAAAGGCAGTATTATTGGTAGAGTGCTCAATATAAAATAGAGCTGTTATATAATATAATAAGATAAATGTATAAATGTTTTACATATCTATTTATTAGGTGACAAAGGAACATTCACGACCATATTGTTTTCATGCGAGGCAATCATCAGGGGAAGATGTTTCAAATTCATTTGAAACATCTTCACAATATAGTCGTGAATGTTCCTTTGTCACCTAATAAATAGATACCTTTATATATTTATTATATCATATATATATATATATATATATATATATATATGTGTGTGTGTGTGTGTGTGTGTGTGTGTGTGTGTGTGTGTCTTCTACTAAAGACGATGGCGTAGTGTCCACTTTTTATCTGTAACTGTGCGAAAGGCTGAACAGGCCAATTTTTGAATGGTAATCTCTGGTGCAGTGATTGCAAATAAACGGTAACGCCTTCTGGAGATGCTGTTGTCTCTCCTTCCTTATGGCTCTCTTTCCTCTCTTTTTCACTCCTTTTC
>CM042169.1:40331992-40347967 GCA_023376005.1 Doryteuthis pealeii
TAAGCCCCTTATCATTCGGACTACTAAGCAATTTCGATTTTTATATTTTGACCGATGATTTGTTAAATCATCAGCAGCAGCAGGAGAATCACAAAGGCAAGTCGACGGCACGGATTCCACTTACTCTCCATCGATGTCCGTTATCATGGTAACAAATACCATCAACAACAACCGGCTCTGTCAAAAAGGATAGGGAATAAAAGGTGTCAACTTTTTCTCTGAATTTTTAAGATGAGGCTTGATAATTAGTATTATTTCTATTATTGGGACTATTGTCCTCATCTTCATTGTTATCCAAAAATGAGGAAGAAGGCAATAGTCACAATAATAAAAATAATAGTAAAAGTTGTTTATGTTTGAACTTGAGCTAAGTGCGAATGTGGAGTTGGATATATGCTTACTTACCGTGTTCATTTCCTACGATAGTAACAACGGCATGGATCTTCTTCTCTCTCTCTCTCTCTCTCTCTTCTCTCTCTCTTCTCTCTCTCTCTCTCTCTCTCGCCAACCCGTGATCATTGTAACAAATGCCATCAACAACAACAACATATCCTGTCAAAAAAGATAGGGAATACAAGTGATCTATTTTTGCTCTTGAGCTAAATGCTAATGTGGAGTTGGATGTCTGCATATTTACCAACCCCTCCGCACAAGCAGGCTGCAACACAAGGTGAATTTATTAAGCGGAATTTAACGAGATTGAATTCATAGTTTCCTTCTTCTAAACTGGTTTCCCAACCGAGGTTAATGAGGTCAGTCTGCCCTACTATTTACCCACAGTTGAGTGGCTAATAGTTGGATACATAACTTTCCTAACGGTATTGACGTTATGTGAAATGCAAACATCCTCTTCCAGGATTTGAAATCATCTTACAATGTTCATTTACTACGATGGTAACCAACGGCACGGATTCCCTTCACTCTCCCTCGCCGTCCGTGATTATGGTAACAAATGCCATCGACAACAACAACATATCCTGTCAAAAAGGGAATAAAGTTATCTAGTTTTGCTCTGAGCTAAATACTAATGTGGAGTTGGATGTATGTATATTTACCAACCCCTCCGCACAAGCAGGCTGCAACACACGGTCAGTTTATTAAACGAGTTGAATTCAGAGTTTCCTACTCCTAAACTGGTTTCCTAATTAAGGTTAATGGGGTCAGTCTGCCCTACTATTTACCCATGGTTGGGTGGGTAATAGTTGGATACATAACTTTCCTAAGGGCATTGACGTGATGTGAAATGCAAACATCCTCTTCCAGGATTTGAAACCATCGTACAATGTCCATTTCCTATGATGGTAACCATTACATCATGCGCTTCTTGAGTTGGGTATATAACTTAATTGGTTATCTTTTTGTTTTTAAATTCAAGAATTCGACAACCAGGTTCTTCGATATCTAGTGAAAGCAGATATGCGGGATTTTTATATATATTCGAGATATCATCCAGTGTCCATACAAAGCTAATAAATGTGCATGATTTGCTTATCGGTCAACATTGGTGTATCCAGGTGTAGTAGTCCATTTGCTTATCGGTCAACATTATAGTAGTCCATATAAGAAATTCGCTCATTAGTTCATTCTTAGTTCTACAGCAGTACTCAGTATGTCAAAATTGCCTTCCTTCGATGGTTTGAGATGGAAGGTAAATATTTTGGAAGGTAATTACCCTTTTTGCATATAGGACTTTTTATATGAGTATAGATATCACACAGTGTAATAGTAAAATTATCATACTGTATTATATCCACAGGTCCCGCTAGTAACTAATTAAATTTGAAACATACTTATTTATTTACTGGTTCCCTCGTTTTTATATGTTATTTTTGTCAACCAACCACTAAAGAAGAAAATAGAGGCTAAGCGCCATGACGAGAAATACAGTATTTACCTGTTTAATAAATGTGCCTTTTTTCTGGTCGGTCTTATAAAAAAAAACTGGGTCCATTATAGTTGTCCATATAAGAAATTCGAACGTTGGTTCGTCCTTATTTCTACAGCAGTCCTCATTGTGTTAAACTCCTTCCTTGGATGGATTGAGATTGGGGGGATAGATATTTTGGAAGACTGTTATTATACTTTTTAACATATAGGGACTATAGCAATAGCTCTTAAATATAGATATCAAACAAGTATATAATAGTAAAATTGCTTACTGTATTAATCCACAGGGTTCTGTTAGTAACTTATTATGATTTGAGAAATTACGTGCATATTTTATTGTTATGGTTCCCCTGTTTTGATATTTTATTTTGTCGGTCAACCATCAGCTTAAGAGGAAATAGGCTAATGCCACCATCCGAGAAATGACATATATTTGCATGTTTAAATGTGAAAAGAAAGAAAAAAAGATTAGTATTATCTGCGTTATTTCGGACTATGTTCCTCATCTTGTATTGAGTGTATCTGTACAACGTTTCGTCCGATATGACCTCCGACCTCTTCGGTATTTTCTTGTCGGAACCCGGGGACCTTCCCGGACTTGGAACCTTCTTTTTGAACTCGGAACTTTCTTGTTCGTAGTCGGGAGCAATCACGGAACCTTTAACCCTAACGCTTTTATCGACCACGGGGGTATCCTGTTCTCATTCGCTAACCATATCTGGGTAGGAGTTATGTAATTATTTTCTATTATACTGCCGCCGCCTCAGGATTGAACCCGGAATCCAGAGATTAACTGTCACTTAGAACCGTCTCAACCTAACTACCTTATCCTAGTGATGTCCTGTGAATGACGTTAAACTTCCCTAGGTGAATTCCAGTTTTGGAGTGGGGAAATGTGGAGTACCCCTTCATCACCATTGCTCCCTGGTCCACTCTGACCCGGGAGTGGTAGTACCTGTTATGGTCCCATCTATGGGTTAAATAGAAAAATGAAAATTTATAAAAAACTTGTATTATCCATAGAAGTTGATTATTTCAAACCTTTTATCGGCATTAAATGACCCACTGAGGTTGATATGCCGTTAAAACAACCAAACCAACCAAACCTTATCCTAGTAATAATGTAGTTATCAAACTGTTGTACCGCCGTTCCCTACAGTGGAGAATATACACCGGTTCTCACTAAAATAGTGAGACACCGAGTGAAAAGGATTGTACTTGTTACCTTAACGGTAAGCTAGTCGTTCCTGTACCATTATTGTAATACCACTTGTCTTATTTTACCCCCTATCTTCGACTTGACTTCTTTTTTACTGTGAATTAACATCACAACACAAACATTCAGAGAAAAAGAAAATAAGAAGAGATAAAAAAGAAAGGATTTAGCCAAGAATAATTATACTTTTACATATAGGACTATTCGCATAGCTCTCAAATATATAATACAAACGGTTGTATAGTTACGTTATCTTACTCTATTATATCCACAGGCCTCGCTATGAACTAAATAACGTTTAAAAATTATTACATGCATATTCTTTCACTGTTCCGCTGTTTTGATATCTTATTTTATTTTTGTTCGGTCAACGATCCTCGTAAGATTGATCAGTTAGCAGGTGAATTGCCAACACCAAGAGCACATATATCTTTACAATGTTATTGTTCACTTCGAATCTGAGATATCCTTGTTACACGCAGATTATCACTCAGTCAATGACAGTATGACACGTGGAGATCAGACAGTCTGGTCGCGTATTCAATATATCACATCTGTGGCTTGTTAGTGGACACCGCGCCGCAGGAATATGTCTGTTCTTTGAATTGTAGCAGACATATGAGATTGCGACGGAATTAATCAGTTATTTATCTTATACATATACTAATATAAATAATATATATATATATTATATACTAATATATAATATATATGTATCTATATAATATGTATATTATATAATGTTATGTTATATATGCATACTGTTAAATGTGCATTCTTCCATATATTATTTATAAGCTAGTATATTACTACTAATACTATTATATATACTAGATATTATGTCTTTTAGTACTATCTATATAGTACTATCCTAGTATGTTAATATTATATTAATCATATATATATCATATTGTTGAAAGGATAATTTCATTCCGGTTTTTCAACACACACACACACATACTCACACACACACACACAACACGCATATATATATAATATATATTATATATATATATAATATATATTAATATTATATATATATATATACATATGCATATATAATTTTATTTATGTCATGTTATTGTATATTATACTAAGTATATATATATATATATATTATATATATAGTATATATGTTGAAAGGATTAATCATTTCCATTTTTTAAACTTACACACACACACACACACACACATCATTATATATTATATATTATATGTATATTATTGTGTGTGTGGGTGGCGGTGTTGTATTAAGAGTAAGGAAATGAATCCGACCGTAGTAAGTATAGATAAAAGATATGATAAACACAGCAATGATGGAAAATGAAAATTTTTCATATCATTTCAACAAGCTCTGATGATGAGTTTTATGAATCGATATATATCTTCAATAATCCAGCTATGAATCCGTTGGTGTGAGGTAGTGTAAGAACTTGATCCTTTTTATTAAAATAACTTGATTCGGATTAATAACCGGAAAAGGAGTTGATTGCCGTAAAATAAAACGATAAAACAAGCCAACACCATGTTTGCAGGTACGGTAGCAACCTGTTCCTCAAAATAACTTGGTTCAGAATAGATAATTCGAACGTGATATACGTAAAATGAAAAAATAAAAAAACAGGAACCAATTCTACTGTACTGTCAGACCAGTATGAGTCATTTTTATCAACAATTCCTGATTTGGCATTAAATGACCAAAACGGGTTGATATGCCTTAAGATAAAACAACAAAACAACCAACATTTTCTTCAGGTACTCTAAGCGACCTAAGTTTTTATCGAAATGACATGATTTGGTATTAAATAACCCGAACATGATTGATATGCCATAAAATAAAACAATCAAACACCTAATCATTTCTGTAGGTACTTTAAGCAACCAGAGATATCTGTTAATCAAAATTATGTGATTTTACATTAAATAACCCGAAAAGGGTTGATATGCCGTAAATCTTCGGTTGATTGGATTTGACATCCTGTAAAACCCTCTTGGGTTATCTTATGCCGGAGATACTTTACTAATTCCTGAAGGGAATTGAAGACTATTTGTTAACTTATTTTTTTTATTGTTTATCTCAGTAAGATTGGGTTGCTTAAAACAGGTACTTCAACTCGTCGTGTCAGAGGTGGAACTGGGGCGTACGTAGTAATGACAACTGTAGGGGATTACTTCCACCAAATACATTCCTCCGAGAGATCCAATACTTGAACCTTCACCAATTAGATACACTCATGCTCAATTATCAGGGATAAACGGAAACAACTAACCAACATTTATGTTATGCGGTAATGTAACTAGTAACCAATTCGTCTTGTTTTACTTTAAACATATGATTTTGCATTAACATCGATCAGAAAGGGTTGATGGATGTCGGTAAACAAATAAGCCAACCTCACCAACCAACAAAGTCAAGAGCTCCGCAATAGAACAATAAAACAATGAGTCTATTACCGTTATTTGACGTGAGCGCACTTTAGGTCGCCCTTCTGTTTTTTCCACAATTTTTTTCGGACTCAAAACAAATTTCTTTCTCTGCGTCTATATACATGCGTCGGTGATGCGAAGTTGAGAGCTAGTGCTAATTTCTGCTATTATTGTCTAACTAACCCTGCTTACGCCTCCAGTACTTATTCCTACCCTAAACCTCCATGCATCCTCGATAAATTTTATTTGTTGGATTTTGTAATATAATCAAGAATTAAACAGAAGCGCATATTGTAGACGAACAATATATGCGTAATACACTAAAAACTTTTTTCCTGAACTGCTTAATAGAGGGTGTGCGTCATTTATGCACCGTGGCCGTGGCTTATATTCCGTAAAATACTGGTAATATATATATATATAAATATATATATATTATATATATATCATTTGACGGCTATAGAACTAACTTTTATTCAAAATGTGTTGGATACAAAATTGCCCTGCTTCTTTATACCTCGTCGGGTGAGTGGCGAGGTGATCAATTGGCTGACTTCCTATCATTTCCCATTCCTTTCTTTCTTTCTTCTCACTATTAATCTATTTATGGTCGTTTTTCTTCTTTTTCTTTATTTCTTTATTATTTTCTTTCTGCTTTCCTCCTCTTCCTCTATTTCTTTCTTTTTTTCATTCCCTATTTCTTTTACTTTCGTCTCCCTTTCTGTTATTCCTTCCTTCCATTTCATTCTTTCTTTCTCGTTCTTGCTTCCATTTCTTTGCTTTCTTCTTCTCTTTCTTTTTCTTTCTTCCTTTCTTCCTTATTCTTTCTTCTTTCTTCTTTACTTCCTTTCTTTTTCTTTTTCTTTCTTCCTTTCTTTTCTTCTTCTGCTCTTTCTGCCTTTCATTTCTTTATTTTCTTCCTTTCTTGTATTCTTATTTTTTCTTTCTTCTTCCTTCTTTCTTCTTCTTCCCTTCTTTTCCTTTCTTTTCTTATTTTCTTTCTTTTCTTCTTATCTTTCCTCTTTTTCCATCTTTTCCTTTCTTCTTTTTCTTTTTCCTTTATTCTTCCTTTCTTATAATTACCCTTCTTTTTCTTCCTTTCTTACTTTCTACTCATTCCTTTTCTTACTTATCATTCTTTTCTTTCCTTCTTCCTTTGATTTTTTTCTTTTCTTCCTTTCCTTCCTACTTTTCTTCTTTCTTTCTCATCTTTCTTTCTTCCTTTCTTTTTCCTTTTAATTCTTTTTTTACTTATTATTTTACTTCTATCACCAGAAAATCTTCATTACTGCGCCAAGTTGATTTCTTCTTTCTTTCTTTTTATCATCTCACATTATTTCTCTATCCATCTGTCACGCCATTTTTTTTATCTTTCCTCTATACTTTTTCCATTGCATTATTTTCCTATCAACCACTTCCACATTATTTCCTTATTTTTCCTTCTCCTTTTCTATCCTGCTTTATTCAACTACCTTCCTTCTTTTCCGTTCGTTGCGTCCTTCGTTCATCTTCTTTTACCTATTCAATTTTATTCGACACACGTATTTTCTGCTAGTTACACTACCTCTCTCTTTCGATATCGCGCAGGCGCAGCGACGCACAACTCACACTCTGACCACAACACACCACACACACACACACACACACCACACACTACCGGGTACGCATACACATATATGCCACATAGTCGTTACTATTCGGTACACACTGTTGCTTTGTCCTGGCTCTCTCCCCAGCCCACTATACTGACCCAAATACAAGGTGGGTTTATACACCCGATTCGCCTTCTCCTGCACATTATATTGTACTTTCTGCTACGATCATGCCTGTTTTAAGTGGGCCACGCGCCGTTATCTTTTGAGAGTGCCGACGTCGTGTTTAGATGGTTACAGTAAGTTTTGGGTATATGTTTGATCTGTCGGATCCAATGTATCTTACGAGATGTCCATTACCATTGTCTGATCAGGCAATCGTCTAGCTTTTGATCAACGGAAAATCACCTGTTTCGCCGAGATTCATGGCAGCTCATCCGGTCTTTGTCACGTTCTAGGTCTCTCAAGGAACGGAGATGGATTTCGAGAATAACAAACGGGACACTGCTCGGCCATAAAACCGATCACCAAAGACACTTATATTTCATGAACGAAGGACTGTTGGACAATGTACTCGCACAGGCCATGGATTAAAAAAATAACACGAGAGTGTGGGTCTTGGTGGTTGGATCTGGTCCACCTCGGTGGCATGGTTGATGGATCTTCTTCACATACCACATCTGCTACCATCTAATATATTAAGGTACTCGTGTTTGTACGTACCGATATATCGATCTTGCCAGGACACCTGTGAGTAAGAATGAGCACCATCCCCAGATGAAATAGCAAGAATTCGTAAACATCTTTTGGTTTATCTTGGTGTTGTTATCAATACGATTCTATTTACTTATGAGCTGTCTTCATCTCACCCAAATAATAGACGGGCATTTCCTTCTCGATAAAGAAAGAAAGGCAAGAAAGGACACCGCTACACAGTATAAGAAGATACTAATAATGTAAAGAAGTATGAGAAAGATGATGGCGAAAGCTTGATCGAGTAGGATTAGTGCAATGTCATGACTGTTTCAATCGAACGTTATGATTCTTTTTATAAGGATATTAAAATTTTTAACTCTTTGAAACCTACCTAATTTGATCGTATACCACCCAACTCGAAATCAAATTGTGTAGCTCTCCATTAATCTGGTCCCTATTTGCTAAGAACCCTCATTAGTTACCAGTCTTGCAAATCTCTTGGATCCCAATCAAACTCAAAATATCGCCGCGCGCACATGTAGCGAATTCTTCAGTTTAATTAAGCTGTCACATGCAAGGAAGCCGCTGCATACCGTTACGGTAAACCACAGCTGTGAGGAGTAGACCACAGCATCGTATTTTTAATAGTAGTTAAAAAAGTTAGACATTTTAAACATGTTTTTATCCTCATATTTATCCTCACAGAAAATTAATTGTAACAGCCACGTACTACTCACGATATTAACACTGAGACACCAAGTTACGTTGGATTCATTGCCGCAGGAAAATAAGAACGGAACTCATAAGTGACGTTTATCCTACAACATGTCTGTGTCTCAGAATAAGTAGTTCTACACTCTGGTACTTACCTCATGTCACACAAACAATCAAGTAAGGGACAAAACAAGAACAATGAACACTGTTGTAAGAATCTAAGAGAATCATAAGATGACGAAATCCCAGCTTCAGCTTCTACAGAAAATAGATGATTATCATCTATTCTTTACCTTCTACTCACAAAATAATATCCATAAGATCGAAATGGAGTGCACGCTGGACATTTTGACGGAGTAAAATAGTAACGACCACAGTGACGATTCTCCAGCCTTCAGCTCACAGAAATATGTATCCTTATGTATCTATTTACCTCCATTATCACAAAAATATTCTCCACCTTTTAGACTGAACATGTTAAGGCACGCTGGACATTGACGGTACAACTAGAACCGACCACATTAAGTGACGTTCTTCCAGTTCAGGCTCACAGAAAATATGATTATTCTTTCTATTTACCTCCTATTCACAAAAAATGAATGCCCAATTTAATGAGGCGAATGAGGCACGCGTGGACATTGACGGTAAAATGAAGAAAATCGACACATAGTGACGTTCTCAGGCTTCAGCTCACAGAAATATGATTTATCTATGCTATTTTACCTCCTATCACAAAAATATTATTAAATCCAATTAAGACATGAGGCACGCTGCTTGACAACTTGACGGTAAAATAAGAACGAACACAAGTGACGTTCTCCAGCTCAGCTCACAGAAAAATATGATTAATCATCTATTTACCTCCTGATGGCACTAACATAAAGTATCCAATTGAAGACGATAATAGGCCACGTGGGATATTACGGTCTAAATAACTGAACGAACAGCATCTAAGTGACGTTCAGGCTAAGCACTTCACTGAAAAAGCAGATTGTACAATCCACTTAGACCCACCTCTCACAACCACTATCCCCCTAAATAACTTAATTTATATACATAAGACATACTGGTGGAATATATGAGAAACTCATGTGTCGTTCTTCTGCAGCACAATCATAGAAAATCAGGTTATACGCTTAACCATTTCATGCCTTATCCTACCTACAAACAAACGGAACTTATTAAGACCAATGCTGCACATGTTTCGGGAGAAATAAGAAGGACAATCAAACGTGCACGTTTCTTCGGTAGCACATTACATGAAATTAGTTGTATGGCCACTTTCCTCCTATCACACAAAGTCCTCAGGTTAGACGAAAAAGGACATGCTAGAAATTGCTGTGGAGATTAAGAACTTAATCTAAGTGACTGCTCTACCTGAAACATTTATACACAAACTATGCAGTTAGGTCACCTCACATAAAATAAAGGGAATATGCACTTACCCTATCACACTAACCATGCTTTTAAGACAAGAATTTGCTGGAAAAATAAGGGCAATCATAAAGTAGAAAAGCAAGCTCTACGGCCACCTATCCTGCATGATCTCACCAAACCATCCAGAATAAAATGATACAGCAGACAATGCATGGACAATTGCTGGCAGACACTGACCTTTTTTATATTTGGCAACAAATCGAACAATTAATTGTACGGTTCCATCTTACACTGATCTCTCACAAACCTTCCAAAGTAAAGGAGAGAGAGACAGATGGTTAATTCATTGCTGAAGACATCTTGCCCGTTGTTGCACATATATGGCACAATTCTAACCGAAAAGAACCTGTAGGGCACCTGATTTACATTGCGCAATTTAAAATAAACAAGACTGGGTGGACATTTGCTGAGAGACATGACCTTTTGCATATTTGCACAACTAAGGAAAATACAATCTTGTCATGACCAACCTTATAAACTCTGATCTTCACAACAATTCTACATTGTAAAATGAACAAGACATGATGGTAACATTGCTTGAAGAACATTGCACTTTTGCATATTTTTAACCGCAAATTTTAGAACAAAGAATGTGGTACGGGCACATATCCTCACCGACTTTTCACCCAACCATACCAAGGAAAAGGGAAAAGCTCTTAGATGGAGCATATGTGGAGACACTTGCACTTTGGTATTTAGGTACAATGTAACAAAAAGCTGTATTGGCCTCCATACCTCTGATCTCACAAAGACATTCTGATAAAATAAAAATTACACAGTTATGGACATTACGAGACACTGCACCTTTGCAATATAGCCCAACCTTAAACAATTAAAAAGTTGTTGTCGGCCATCCTACCTGTCTTCCCGATCACACAAACCATTCGAGTAAAATGTAAAAAGACATGATGGACATTTGCTGGAGACACATACTTGCACTTTTGCAAATTTTGGGACAATCGAACAAATTACCCCCCCGTATAGCACCTACCTGCTGATTAGTCCCAAACCGTCAGAGTAAAATTAAACAAGACATGAGGACATTCTGCAGAGAACACTACCTTTTATGCAGCATCTTCTAGACAATCGAAAAAAAGACGCTTATATAAACAGCGTACCTCTGAATCACACACCATTCGAGATAAAATGAACAAGACTATTGAATGTACATAGACTGAAAAGACAAACTTGCCTAATTCCAATTAAGTTGTTTATGCAGTTAGTTGAGGTTACAATGAACAAAAAAAATATGCTCGGACAAACTCTACACTGATCTCAGAACCATCCGCAGTTAAAATGATAACAAGACTACCATGGACATTGCTGGAGACACTAGCCTTTTTGCTAGCATTTGGCTATACTCTGAATCTTTCGAACGAAAAATCATCTGTAACCGACAACTTCACTTACCACTGACCAGTCAAACGTAACGTCTAAGTGCAAAGTTTTTCTTTCTGCGCGAGCCACCGACCCAGAAAAGAAGCTGATCGCGCCACCAGCAAATGTCACACAAACGATCCAAGAATAAAATGAACACCCGGGTGGACTCGCGGGGACACTGCCCGTTTTCACATTTGGTCACTTACTCGTTATCGACAACTTTATAGTTAAGTGGCCTCTCCTCCATTAACTTCCTGACACATCAATAATTCCATCGATTGTAATGTTTTTCAAGGTGAAACTAATTTTTTTGATCCTCACTACAAGACCCAACTATAGTAAATGTTTGTTATCTCCCTTTGCTCGACGGGGTTCATCTGGTACGCAATGTCCCATTGACCCCCGCGTCTCGCGTCTAACCTGACCATTTATTCCAGAAAATCTCCGTTCAGTTCAATCATCAACATGTCATTTGCCCCTGAAAACGATTTTTTTTCATCGTTGCGTTAGCTTCGTAGATACATCTTTTTATTTATCTATACCCAGAGATTATGCTGTTTGTCTTTCTTAACGAACTATATCAGCTACCCAAGTCACAATTCCTATAGTTATTACGGTCAATTTTTCTGCACGATCTCAGTTTATTTAAAACCTCAATTATTTAATAGATATTGTTTTCACCACTTATTATACTTTGGCCATAACTATCATATTAGCATAGCATGCAAGATATATTATATATATACAATAGCATAGCAATAGCGCGTTATATAGTGTTAATGCGGAAGGGCTATTACGCTATTTTATATTAAAATTTTGATTTTAATAAATATTTGGCTTTGTTAACTGCTGTTATTCTAGGCACTAATTGTTCCTTGTTCCGAGTCCGCACAAGAAATACTCGAGAAGCGCGGAGGCCATATCCGCCGAAAATTAGTACTACAAATATAACAATAAGATGAGGACAATAGTCCGGATCAACGCACGATAAATACTATATCAATCGAGTCTCATTCTCAAACTCATTCAGAGAAATGGCTTTGTATTCTAGGGAATTTTCTAAATATGTTGGTTTTTTGTTTTAATGAACTTAATGAGCAAAATTCTCATAGACTAATCTTAAAGAATAATAATAAGGAAAAAAACTGATTATTGAAAGCAATAAATGCGAGATGATGGAAAATGTCAGTGTTGATAGTTCATTCAAAGTTCGGTTCGTATTTTTCCGATTATCACCCCCCCCCCACTGTTTCCAATTCATATTACATCTGTGTCTATATTTAGTATTCATTATCTTTCTAATTTAAAATAATGTTGACTTGCATTAAAACTTAAATAACTCTTGACGCCGGAGGCCGGGAGTATATTCTTTCTAGTAGAAGGCTAATTGAGATAAAGGCAATATCAAATTCTGATTAATCTTGGTGTTGCTTATTCCCGAATTCTTACTGTTCCTTGATGAGTGTCCGATTTCCTCGGTTTCAATAATTGGGACCAATTCCGTTTTCACTCATAACAGACAGATAGTTTAAAAAAAGCCAATTGTCAGATTGTTCATGACTTACTTATTAATACTTCGTCGTTCCTTAATTTGTACGACCGTTTATCATCTTGCAACACGCATGTAAACCCTCGATTATCCCGTGTCTCGTTTTTTTTTCCGTTTTGATTCTTATCTTCTTATGAATATGTGTCATCTCAGGCAAAAATAACGGACCATTCCTCTTTTATCACAGAAGAAAGGAAAGGTAAGAAAAATGACATCTTACACAGATAAATATAATTCGAAGAAAAAAAAGGGGAGACGGAGAAAGAGAGGGAGACGAGTGGGTGCACGGAAGCGATATCGCTAATATGTTTAAATGGAACATAAACGAAAGATAAAAAAAGAAAGAACAAAAGAGTGAGATAGAGTTAAATCAAGATTATTTTACTTTTTACGTATTGAGCTTACTTAGCAATAGCTCTTAACGTATAAAACGTTGTAATAATTACATTATCATACTGTGGTATATTCACAGGTCCTGCTCGTATTGATTTATTTTTCATGCAGGCAACCCTGAAATTTAAATCAATTTATTTTTGAATTCACGTTTAAATAACTTGCCATTTCGACTGGGACTGTAGAATATGCCGACTGCACGTCTGCGGAGGGGTCAGAACCCCCTTCCAAAGGCGCCAGCTATTGGCTATGGGTGGCGACCCGTGATGTTTAGAAGAGAATCCTGATGACTCTTACTTGGACGAGATATTCGACCCGTGAACTCCCCCACCACCAATCAATCGACTGGTCCCGCCAAGCCCTTACACCTATATGATTGCCCTTATAGCAAACTACAGATCTTTTTATCATATATTTGCTGGAAGGCGATTGCAGAACGTCTTAGTGTCCGGTGTAGGAAGTTAAACTGCATCTAGTAGTGACGTTCTAATTCCGTAGCTCTGGAGAGGTGGATTAATCTTTCATCGCCATTACTCCTTGTCCCACTCTGACCCGCAGTGGTAGTACCTTTTAGGATCCCATCTATGATTTGAATAGACAAATGGAGTCACAGTATAGTCTTACCAACTAAACGTGAGAAAATATTCTGGGTAGAAATAGTAGATCCACGAAGGAGAAGGAAAGTCTTAAATACATAGGTGGGGCATGAAGACATAGTTACTCCATAACTATGATCCCAGTATATTTGTAATGATTAAACACCTATTTGTGGGGAAGGGGTTGGGTTAGATACATAGGTTTAGTATGGTGACACAGTTACTCCTTAAATGGGTTCACACTATATTTTTAATGATTAAACGTGAGAAATTATGCTGGATAGCAATAGGTGATCCACGTTGGAGAAGGAAAGCCTTAAAGATAAACACTAATTCTTAATTGAAACGGGCTTTACTCCGCTTAAAAACTAATCTATTTTTGGCGAAGGGGTTGATTTAAACACATAGGTTGGGTGAAGAGACAGTTACTCCATAAATAAGGTCACAGTATATTTGTAATTATTAATCGTGAGAAAATATGCACTATAAAACTAACAGATACACGGAGGAGAAGGAAGCCTTAAAGATAAAAGGTAATTGTGAATTGAGACCAGATTTACTTCCGCTTACCCCCTTCTCCCTTCTATTTTGCGACATTGGTTCGGCTCTTACAATACAATAGGCTTGTCGGTAAGGAGATCGATAATCTGGGGTCACAGATATATTATGTACATTTATCAAACCTGGAAAAATATGCGGAGGACAATAGGAGATCCTTCACATAGTCGAGAAGGTAAAGCCTAAAGATTAAATTTTGTAGTATCTTTGTAGGATCCCATCTATGGTTGAATAGATAATGGAGTTATACATTTCTTACCTACTGAACGTAAGAAATATGCTGAGGTGTTAGATACATAGCTAGATCCACTGAGGAGAAGGAAAAGTTCTTAAATATTTAAAGGTAATCAATAATTTGAAACCAGCTTTACTCCACGTAAAACTTGACCTTGGTCATGGAGACGGAGGGGTTGTGCCTAAGAGAACACAGTTACTCCATAAATTGTGTATACAGATCTATCGATAAGCTACTTGTAAACGTGAGAACATTAATAATGAGCTTAAAAATTGTAGATTTACGGTCGGAGAGGAATAAACCTTAGATAAAGGGAATATATGACAATGGCAGTCATTTTTACTCCGCTTTAAAAATTTTAACTCTGCTGCATGACGCGGGGGAGGGTTAAGAGGATACAGTTACTTCCGTTAAATCGGTGTTAACTTACTATTCGTAGTTATCTAACATGAGAAACATACTGATGAATGAAAATAGACGATTTCACGGAGAAGAAAGGAAAGATAAATGCTAATTTCTGAATCTGCATTGCAACTTTACTCCGCTTAATGTTTTGTTCTCTGTGAAAAAACCGCGCAGGTTCAGTGCTGACGTTATGTAAATAAGGCCAGTTACTTGCTCGTAACAGAGGATTTCGAGGTAACGTAGGGCACACTTAATCCATAATGGTGCTAGCTGATCTTTTGGCACAGTATAACTCGTAGCTAATTGTAACGTGAAAAAAAAATATATGAGTGTCATAAAGATAGAGAAACCTCTTCCCAAGGAGAAAGAAAACCGTAGAGATAAAAAGGGTAATTCTACGAATGAAACCGGCCCTTACTCCTCTGTAACCTTTAACCGTACTTTGTTCAGCGCCCCGCTCGGGTAATGATGTTTGCTTTATATACATTAAAGGTTACACTGCGATAAATGCTGTCACTAGTTTTATCCGTAGCCAATTTAAACATGAAAACATTATGATATTAAAAATAGGATATTCCTGACCCCTTGGGCTTTTCTTTCCTATAGCAGGAGGGGTTACAGTTATTACTGGTGACACAGTTTCGTACCTATCTCTGAATTAGGATAAAAATATTATAACTGCACGCTAGAACTAGGTATTCATCGACCTTGCCTCGTCGGTGGAAGAGGTTAGGAAAGGATAGATGCAGTCCATTCCATCAACTGGACCTCGAGGTCTACAGTATATTCTGTAATTATTAGCGTGAGGAACAACACGATAGTAGGAAATAGGAAATTCACGGGGAGAACGAAAGCCTTACAGAGAAAAAATAATCTTATTTACTTCACCT
>CM042169.1:40348067-40370567 GCA_023376005.1 Doryteuthis pealeii
GGAAGGAGAAAGTCTATTTCTCCTGAATGGTTGAGATGAGACTTGATGATTAGTATTATCTGCGTTATTCGGATTTTGTCCTCATCTATTGTTATAGTGTACAACGTTTCGGCTGATATGCCTCCAGCCTTCTCGGGCTATTTCTTGTGGACTCGAGAAGCAAGGCAATAGTCAGAATAACACAAGATAATACAAAGCCTCGATTTTTATTAACCAAATTTTAATATAAATTGCGTAATAGCCTTCCCATTGAACACTATAAACCGCTATTCTTATTGTATATATAAATAACTTGCGATGCTTGTAATATGTAGTTATGGCCAACAGTACTAATATATGTAAAACATGCTATTAATGAATTGAGGTTAAATAATAAAAACTGACGATCGTGCAGAATGTGACGTATAATAACTAAGGGAATTGGTGACTTGGATACTTATGATAGTTTTTCGGTTATAGAAGACAAACACATAATCTCGTTATAGATGAAAAAGATGTATCTACGAACTGACGCTATGATGAAAAAATCGTTTTCAGGGGCAAATGACATTGTTGATATTGAACTTGAGACGGAGAGTTTTTCTGGAATAAATGGTCAGTTAAGACGTCGAGACGCGGGGTCAGATTGGACAGTTGCGTAGATGACCCGTCGAGCAATGGGGAGATAAAGACATTTCATATTGGTCTTGTATGGGATCAAATGGTCACCGCATACAATGATGGTCATTATTGATGGTCAAGTTTAAGAGGAGAGGATTAGATAAGTTTTGTTCGATTGTGCCAAATGTGCAAAGGGCAAAGTGTCTCCAGCAATGTCCACCGTGTTCATTTAACTTGGATCGTTTTGTGTGAGCATTGCTGAGGTTGGCGTACAGCTTCCTTTTCTGTGAGGTGGCTGCCAGGAAATATTTGCTTATGAGTTGCGAACTGGTCAGTGGTAAGGTGGGCGTACAGAATTTATTTTCTTCGTATCCGTTCCAAATGTGCAAAAGCTAGTGTCTCTCAGCAATTCCATGGTGTCTTGTTCATTTTACTCGGATGGTTTCTGAGATAATGTGTAGGTGTCCGAGCATTATTTTTTGTTCGACTTGTCCCAACGTATGCAAAAGGGCAAGTGTCCTTCAGCGATGTCATCATGTCTTGTCATTTACTCGAATGTCTGTGTGATCATGAGTTACGTGTTTATAATCTTCTTTTTTTCGATTGTCTACAATTGCAAAAAGGCTAGTGTCTCCAGTAATTGTCCATCATGTCGTGTTTATTTTCTTCTGACAGTTTGTGGGCAATCAGAGGTAGGTGGGCCGTCACGGTTTTATTTTGTTCGATTGTCCCGGCATAATGTGCAAAATGCAAGTGTGTCCAGCAATGTGCATCCATCTTTCATTTACTCGAGATGGTTTGTGTGATCAGAGGTAGGTGGCCGTACAAGCAACTTTTGTAATTGGGCTATATGTGCAAAGGTGCAGTTCTCAGCAATGTCCATGTCTTGTGTTATTATATTTTACTGCGGATGTTGTGAAGATCAAAGGTAGGAGGCCATACAGCTTTTTGTTACATTGTACCAAATGTGTCCAAAGTGCAGAGTGTCTCCACAATGTCCCATTATGTAATTTTTCTTTTGCCTTGGAATGGTTGGGTAAGATCAGTGGTATGTGGCCGTATCCCACAATCTTTTTTGTTCTATTGGGCTGAAATAATTGCAAAAAGTAAGTGTCTTCAGCAATGTCCACTCATGTCTGTTCATTTTACTTTGGATTTTGTGAGATCTAGAGTTAGGTGGGTCATGACAGGATATTCTTCCTTAGGTTGTGCCAGAATATGACAAAAGGTCAGAGTCTCCCAGCAATGTCATCATGTCTTGTTTTATTTTAATTGATGGTAAGTCAGGTGCCCGTACAGATTCGTTTTCGTTAGATGTGTGCCAAATGTGCAAACGGGCAGTGTCCTTCAAAGCAATGTCCATGCATGTTTGTTCCTCTTACTTCGGTGTTTGTGAGATCAGTGGAGGTGGCCGTACAATTATTGTTTCGATTGTGCCAAATATGCAAAGGTCAAGTGCTCCACAATGTCCATCATGTCTTGTTCAGTTTTATTTGGATGGTTTTGTGAGATCAAGAGGTAGATAGCCGTAGAGCGCTTTCTGATTTATGAATTTGCCCTTTTTTTCAGCAATTTCTTGTCTTAAACAGCATGGGTAGTGTGATAAGGAGGTAATGCATATTCCCTTATTTTTATGTGAGGTGGGCTTGAACTGCATATTTTGTGTAAATATGTTTCAGGAAGGAGATCACTTATTGGAGTTAGTTTCTTATCCCAGCATTATTCTACATGTCTTTTTTCGTCTACTTGAGGACTTTGTGTGATAGAGGAAAGTGGCATACATAGCTTACTTTTTCTGTGTAATGTGCTACCGAAGAACGTCACTTATGAGTGTCCTTCTTATTTTCCGAAAATGTGCAGCATGTCTTAATTCGTTTTGTTTGTAGGATAGGAGGTAAATGTGTCGTATAATTGATTTCTATGAAGGTGGGCTGCTGGAAGGAAGTGCACATGAGTTCCTTCAATATTCCCCCAGTAATGTCTAGTATATAAATTATTTTTGGGGTAGTGTGTGAGAGGTGGTATAAGTGTTGTATCAACTGCTTTCAGTGAGGTCTTAAGAGCTGGGAAACGTCCACTTTATGTGTTTCGTTCTAATTTTACCGTCAATTGTCCACGTGCCTCATTCGTCTTAATTGCGATATTTTTTCTACAGGAGGTAAAATAGATGATAATCCATATTTTCCTGTGAGCTTGAAGCTAGAAAACGGTCACCTTATGTGTTGTTCTTAGTTTTACCGTCAATGTCAGCGGCCGTCATCGTCTAATTGGATATTTTTGTGATAGGAGGTAAATAGATGATAATCTGTGAGCTGAAGTGGAGAACGTCACTTTTATGAGTTCAATCTTATTCTTCAATAATTGTTCAAATTTGTCTTGTTTGTCTTACTTGGATTGTTTTGTGTAACATGAGGTAAGTATCCGTAGAACTACTTTCGCGACATGTTGTAGGATAACGTCACTTATGAGTTTCGTTCTTATTTCATCGGCAATGTCCAACGTACTTTTGTTTCGTGTTTACATCGTGATAGGAGGTAGGTGGCTGTACAAATTAATTTTTCCTGTGAGGTGCAGCAGGATAAATAATGATGGATAAAACAAATTGTTTTAAAATGTATTTAATTTTTTATACTTTAAAATGCCCGCAGTGAACTCTCCCTCCACTGTGATCCTGACCGTAAACGGCTGGCAGCGGCTCTTGCATGTATCACTCAATAACTGAAGAAATCGCTACATGCGATTTTTGTTTGATTGGATCGCCAAGATTGAAACTGGTACTTAATATCTTTGCAATAGGTAAGCGGTTAAATGGACATACCAACAAAATTTGATTCAGCTTGTGGGAGAAAATTTTAGTAGGCCAAAGAAGTTTAAAATAATTAAAAAAAAACATTATGTTCGATTGAAACGATTAGCATTATCACTTCCACTCGATCAAGCTTTGCCATCATCTTTCTCATACTTTCTTTCTTCTTTTATTACATCTCTTTGAGTAGCGTGTCCTTTTCTTGCCTTTCTTTTTTTCTTTATGAGAAGAAAATGGTCCATTATTTAGGTGAGATGACGACAGTCATAAAGAAATAAGAATTCGTTGATAAGCAACACAGATAACCAAGATTTACAATTTTGCATTTCATCTTGGATGGTCTCATTTTTAAACCAAGAGGGGGTTGCAAGATGATAACGTCGTACAAACACGAGTCTTAATATATATAGATTACAATGTGGGTATGGCGAAAAACCCACAACCAACCAACCAAAACCACAAAAATCTTTTTCGTGTCATATTTTAATCCATGGCTCTTGTGCCAGTACCAGTTTTGTTCATGTCTAAGTGTCTTTGGGATCGTTTAGTGTGCGAGCAGGTCCCGTTGTTATTCTCGAAATATCTCGTTCCCGAGACCTAAAGGACAAAACCGATGGACTAGCCATGAAATCTCGGCGAAACAGGTGATTCTGTTGATCAAAAGCTAGACGATTTCGATCAGACAATGGTATGACATCTCGTAGATACATGGACCGACAGAATCAAACATATACCCAAACACTTTACTGTAACCTCAAACAGAGTCGGCATCTTCAAAAGACGGCGGGCCCACTTTAAACAGGCATACGTAGCAGAAAGTACATTATATGCAGGAGAGGACGGTGTACTTGTATTTGGATAATGGGGCTGGGGAGATCTGGACAAGAACAACGTGTGTAAATAGTACGGTGTTGCATTTGTGTGTGTGTGTGTTTTTGAGTGTGAGTTTGCGTCTGCGCCTGCGCATATCGGAAGAGGAAGGAAGTGTTACTGAGAATACGCGGTGTCAATCAATCGAATAGGTAAAGAATGAATCGAAGGGACGCACGATGGAAAGAAGGAAGTGATGAATAAAGCAAGAAAGAAAAGAAGGAGAAAAGTTAGGAAAGAATGTGGAGGGTGAAATCGGAAAAATAATGCAAATAGGAAAAGTAAAGAAAAGAAATAAAAAAAATTGCTGACAGAGGTTAGAGAAATATGGAGAATGATAAAAAGAAAAAGAAGAAGAATCAACTGGGGAGATAATAGATTTTCTGGTGATGAATAAAATGTGAGTAAAACAAGAATTAAAGGGAAAAAGAAGGAACAAAGGAGGAACAAAGAACAAAGAAGAAAGAAACGAAGGAAGAAACGAAGAATGAAAGGAAGAAAGGAATGAGGAAGGGAGAAAGGAAGAAAAGGTATAAAGAAAGGAAGAAAGGAAGGAAATAGGAGGAAAAAGGAAAAGAGAAAGACGAAGAAGAAAGAATAAGAAGAAAGAAAATAAGAGAAAGGAAGAAAGAAAGGAAAAAGAAGGAAGAAGGAAAAGAGAGAAAGAAAAAGAAGAAAGAAAGGAAGGAAAGGAAAAAGGAAGGAAGAAAGGAAAAGAGGAAGAAAGAAAGAAAGAAGAAAGAAAAGAAGAAAGATGAAAGAAGGAAGAAAGGTAGGAAGAAAAGAAGAAAAAGAAGAAAGAATCGAAGGAAGAAACGAAGAATGAAAGGAAGAAAGGAATGAGTAAAGGAAAAAATGAAGAAAAAAGAAGGATATAAAGAAAGGAAGAAAGGAAGGAAAAAAGGAAGAAAGAAAAGAAGAAAGAAGGAAGAAAGAAAAAAAGAAAGAAGGAAGAAAGAAAAAAAGAAAGAAAGAAAGGAAGAAAGAAAGAAATAAAGAAGGGAGAAGACAGGAAAGAGGAAAGAAGGAAAAAGAAAAGGGAAAATATAGAGGAAGGAAGGAAGAAAGGAAGGAAGAAACGAAGAAACAAAGGAAGAAAGAAAGAAAAATGAAGGTAAAAGAAAGGAAGAAGAAAGAAGGAAAAAAGAAGAAAGAAAGGAAGATAGGAAATAAGGAGGAAAAATAAGGAAGAAAGAAAGAAAGAAGAAAGGAAGGAAAAAAGGAAGGAAGAAAGAAATAAAAAAGAAAGGGAGAAGAGAGAAAGGAAGAAAGGAAGGAAGAAAGACAGGGGAAAGAAACGAAGAAAGGAAAGAAAGGAAGGAAGGAAGGAAGGAAAGAAAGGAAAAAGAAAGGAATGAAAAAAGAAAGAAGAATGGAAGGGAGGAAGCAAGAAAGAAAATGATAAGAAATAAAGAAATGAAAAAAAAAAAAAAACGACAATAAATAGATAAATAGAAGAAGAAAGAAAGAAAGGGGAAAGATAAGAAGGGATAGCAATTGTCACCCACTTCAATGAAATAGAAAACAAAAAGCAGAAAAGAAAGAAAGAAAAAAAAAGAAAAACTAGAAGAAAAAGAAGATAAAACAGAAAATGAAAGGAAGGATTTCGCCAATCATTATATATTTTACATATTGAAGTAATAGTAATAGCTCTTAAGTAAACTTATCAAACGTTGTGATAGTCAAATTATTATACCGTGGTATATCCATGATTCCTGCTATTTAAAAATAAAATGTGTATGCAGAAGATGTGTGTCTTATGTATTCACATAGGAGAACGAAATTGAATAGATGCCACGATTTCATGGAACAAGTAGAAAATTAACTTTGGATTATTTCCAAACGCGCGACTAGGGATAAGTAACGTATTTGAGGGCATATAAGACGCACGGGCATATAAGACGCACCCCCATTTCAGCAAGTCATATTCAAGAAAAAAGTTTTTAGTGTATTTAAGCATATATTGTCTAGCTGAGCATTACATAAGCAGAAACATAGCTGTATAAAAGCAATTTAGAGTTTAGGGTAGGTAAAAGTACTGAGCGTAAGCTGGGTTAGTGAACATCATAGAGAAGATTGGCCTAGACCTACGGGAGGTTTCAAACGTCACCTACAATGTATAAGACACGGGGAAATTTTTTGAGCGAACATTTTGGAAAAAAGGGCGTCCTATGCGCCGTCAAATACGGTATATCTCATTGTTTATTTTGCGTAGCTCTCGAACATGGCTGGTAGGTGGCCTTTTGTTTTACGACATATTAACGACATATTAACCCTTTTCAGATCATTTAATGCAAAATCATATTTTGATAAACACACGACTGGTTACTTACAGTACCTACATATATGGTTGGTTGTTTGGTTGTTACGTTTGTCCTGGATATGACATTAAAGTGTATCTAATGGTGAAGTTCAAGGTTTTGAGTTCTGGGAATGTGGAGTATCCCTTCAGTGGCATTACTCCCAGTTCCACTCTGACACAAAGTGGTAGTACCTGTTAGGAACCAATCTATGAGATAAACATAAAAATGAGTTAACAAATAGTCTTCAATTCCCTTCAAGAATTAATAAAACCAAGAAGGTTTTACAGGACATCAAATCCAATCAACCAAAGATTTACGACATATCAACCATTTCCGGGTTATCCAATGCGAAATCAAGGCATTTTGATAAACAAAGAACCCAGGTTGCTTAGAGTACCTGCAGATAAGTTTGGTAGTTTGGTTGTTTTGTTTTACGACATATAAACCTAAGTTATATATATATATATATATATATATATATATATATATATATATATATATATGATAAGTTGTAAACAAGGTTTGTTTGGAATGGCTTTTTGCCGATAATTTTTGGGAGAATAAGTGCTTAACTGGAGTCGTACCTAATTTTGAAAATTAATTAATTAATAATGAATTAGGTGGGAATACCTATTAAATGTATGGCTAAACAAATCGAGAAAAATCAATCTCTGTATGTATATTTCGGCCTATTAGGCCTCATCAGCAGAGCTATAGATCGGAAGACCGCCCTGTGCGTGATTTGAAACCGGACTGCCAAGCTGACAGGCCGATCCCATAACCCCTACACTAAACGGACTTCTTAGATTTTATGATTTGTTTAGAGTAGGTTAATATTCCTCTTCTAGTGACTTTTATTACACGACGATATGATAAGTTGTAAACAAGGTTTGTTTGGAATGGCTTTTTGCCGATGATTTTTGGGAGAATAAGTGCTTAACTGGAGTCGTACCTAATTTTGAAAATTAATTAATTAATAATGAATTAGGCGGGAATACCTATTAATAAAAGGAATACCTAGTAATAAAAGTCACTAGAAGAGGAATATTAACCTACTCTAAACAAATCATAAAATCTAAGAAGTCCGTTTAGTGTAGGGGTTATGGGATCGGCCTGTCAGCTTGGCAGTCCGGTTTCAAATCACGCACAGGGCGGTCTTCCGATCTATAGCTCTGCTGATGAGGCCTAATAGGCCGAAATGTACATACAGAGATTGATTTTTCTCGATTTGTTTAGCCATACATTTAATAGGTATTCCCGCCTAATTCATTATTAATTAATTAATTTTCAAAATTAGGTACGACTCCAGTTAAGCACTTATTCTCCCCCCCCAAATATATAATATAATATATATATATATATATATATATATATATAAAAGGATATGAAAACACATAATGCTGTTAAAATGAAAATATTTTATATCATATTCATAGCTAATATTGAACAATATTTCGATTTATAAAACTCATTGTTTGAATATGATATAAAATATTTTCATTTTAACTGCATTGTGTGTTTCATATCCTTTTATCTATACTTATACCGTCGGATTCATTGCCTTACTCTTAACACACACACACACACACACATATATATATATATATATATATATATATATATATATGTGTGTGTGTGTGTGTGTGTGTGTGTGTGTGTGTGTAAGTTTTAAAATGGAAATGAATTAATATATATATATATATATAGAATATACATATAATCATCACATATAAAAATTATATATACATATGTATATATATATATATATATATATATATATATTTTGTGTGTTGTGTGTGTGTGTGTGTGTAAGCTGAAAACAGAAATGAACTTATCCTTTCAACATATATATATATATATATATATATATATATATATATATATATATATATATGTAATTATAAATATATATAAAAATCACATATAACAATTATATATACACACATAAACATTATATATATATATATATGTATATATATATATATATATATATATAGATAGATAGATAGATAGATAGATAGATAGATATAATATTATATATATGTGTGTGTATATATATATATATGTATTTATGATAAATATACGCAATCCATATGTTGCTACAATTCAAAGCAGACATTTCCTGCGGCCTTCACACTAACAGCCCAAATTGAATATATTGAATACCGACCAGACTGTCTGATCTCCCGTGTCATATCTGTCATTGACTGAGTGATAACTCTGCGTGTTAACAAGGATATTCGGTTCGAATGTAAATAAACATGTAAATATATGTACGCTTCTTGGTGTGGCAATTCACCTCTACTTTCATCTTACGAGGATCGTTGACCGACAAAAATAAAATAAGATATCAAAACCAGGGAACCAGTGAAATAGAAAATACATGTAATATTTTAATGTTTTTTAGTTTATAGCGAGGCCTGTGGATATAATAGAGTATGATAACGTAACTATTACACCGTTTTGTATATATATTTGAGAGCTATTGCTAAATAGTCCTATATGTAAAAAGTATAATTATCTCTGGCGAAATCCTTTCTTTTTTATCCGTCTCTTTTTTTCTTTTTCTCTGAATGTTTGTGTTGTGATGTTAATCCAACAGTAAAAAAGAAGTCAAGTCGAGATAGGGTAAAATAAGACAAGTGTATTTACAATAATGGTACAGGAACGACTAGCTTGCCGTTAACGGTAACAGTACAAACTTTTCACTCGGTGTCTCACTATTTATAGTGAGAACCGGTGTATATTCTCCACTGTAGGAACGGCCGGTACAACAGTTTGATAACTACATTATCTACTAGGATAAGGTTTGGTTTGGTTTGGTTTGTTTTACGGCATATCAACCTCGGTGGGTCATTTAATGCCGATAAAGTTTTGAAATAAATCAATTCTTAATGGATAATACAATTTTTTTATAAATACATTTTTCTATTTAACCCATAGATGGGACCTTAACAGGTACTACCACTCCGGGTCAGAGTGGACCAGGGAGCAATGGTGATGAAGGGGTGCTCCACATTCACCAAACCTCCAAAACTGGAACCTCACCATCAGGGAGTTTAACGTCATTCCCATGACATCACTAGGATAAGGTAGTTAGGTTGAGACGGTTCTAAGTGACAGTTATCTCTGGATTCCGAGTTCAATCCTGAGCGGCGGCAGTATCATAGAAAAATAATTAACACAACTCCTACCCCAGATATGGTTAGCGGAATGAGAACAGGATACCCCCGTGGACTGAATAAAGGGTTAGGTTCAAGGTTCCCTGATACCTCCCGACTACGACAAGAAAGTTCCCGAGTTCAAAAAGAAGGTTCCCAAGTCCGGGAAGGTCCCCGAGTCCGACAAGAAATACCCGAAGAAGGCCGGAGGGCATATCGACCGAAACGTTGTACAGATAACAATAAAGATGAGGACAATAGTCCTAATAACGCAGATAATACTAATCTTTTTTCTTTCTTTTCACATTTAAACATGCAAATATATGTACATTTCTCGGTGTGGCCATTAGCCTCTATTTTCCTCTTAAGATGATGGTTGACCGACAAAAATAAAATATCAAAACAGGGGAACCAGTAAAATAAAATATGCACGTAATATTTCAAATTTAATTAGTTACTAGCAGAACCTGTATAATACAGTAAGAAAATTTTACAATTATACTGTTTGATATCTATATTTAAGAGCTATTGCATTTAGTCCTATATGTAAAAAGTATAATAACCAGTTTCCAAAACATCCCCCCCCCATCTCAATCCATCCAAGGAAGGCAGGTTTAACACAATGAGTACTGCTGTAGAAATAAGGACGAACCAACGTTCGAATTTCTTATATGGACAACTATACATGGACACACCAGTATAGACTGACCAGAAAAAAGGCACATTTATTAAACATGTAAATACATGTACATTTCTCGTCATGGCGCTTAGCCTCTACTTTCTTCTTAAGTGGTTGGTTGACCGACAAAAATGAAATATAAAAACGAGGGAACCAGTAAAATAAAATATGTATGTTTCAAATTTAATTAGTTACTAGCGGGACATGTGGATATAATACAGGATGATAATTTTACTATTATACTGTTTGATATCTATATTTAAGAGCTATTGCAATTAGTCCTATATGTGAAAAGTATAATAACCAGCTTCTAAAACACTGCTTTATCAAACACTGTTTGATATCTATACTCACGAACTATTGCAAAATATTCCTGTATGCAAAAAGTATGATAATTACCTTCCAAAATATTTACCTTCCATCTCAAACCATCGAAGGAAGGCAATTTTGACATACTGAGTACTGCTGTAGAACTAAGAATGAACTAATGAGCGAATTTCTTAGATGGACTACTACACCTGGATACACCAATGTTGACCGATAAGTAAAATATGCACATTTATTAGCTCTGTATGGACACTGGATGATATCTAGAATACATATAAAAATCACGCATATCTGCTTTCACTAGATATCGAGGAACCTGGTTGTCGAATTCTTGGATTTAAAAACAAAAAGACAAGCAATTAAGTTATATACCCAACTCCAAGAGGCGCATGATGTAATGGTTACCATCATAGGAAATGGACATTGCGAGATGGTTTCAAATCCTGGAAGAGGATGTTTGAATTTCACATAACGTCAATACCGTTAGGAAAGTTATATATCCAACTTTTAGTCACCCAGCTATGGGTAAATTGTAGGGCAGACTGACCCCATTAACCTTAATTAGGAAACCAGTTTAGGAATAGGAAACTCTGAATTCAAACTCGTTTGACAGGATATGTTGTTGTTGTCGATGGCATTTGTTACCATAATCACGGACGGCGAGGGGAGTGAAGGGAATCCGTGCCGTTGGTTACCATCGTAGTAAATGAACATTGTAAGATGATTTCAAATCCTGGAAGAGGATGTTTGCATTTCACATAAAGTCAATACCGTTAGGAAAGTTATGTATCCAACTATTACCCACCCAACCATGGGTAAATAGTAGGGCAGACTGACCCCATTAACCTTAATTAGGAAACCAGTTTAGGAGTAGGAAACTCTGAATTCAAACTCGTTTAATAAACTGACCGTGTGTTGCAGCCTGCTTGTGCGGAGGGGTTGGTAAATATACATACATCCAACTCCACATTAGTATTTAGCTCAAGAGCAAAACTAGATAACTTTTATTCCCTTTTTGACAGGATATGTTGTTGTTGTCGATGGCATTTGTTACCATAATCACGGACGGCGAGGGAGAGTGAAGGGAATCCGTGCCGTTGGTTACCATCGTAGTAAATGAACATTGTAAGATGATTTCAAATCCTGGAAGAGGATGTTTGCATTTCACATAACGTCAATACCGTTAGGAAAATTATGTATCCAACTATTACCCACCCAATCATGGGTAAATAGTAGGGCAGACTGACCCCATTAACCTTAATTAGGAAACCAGTTTAGGAGTAGGAAACTCTGAATTCAAACTCGTTAAATTCCGCTTAATAAATTCACCTTGTGTTGCAGCCTGCTTGTGCGGAGGGGTTTGTAAATATGCATACATCCAACTCCACGTTAGCATTTAGCTCAAGTGCAAGTATAAAAAAACATTTATTCCCTATCCTTTTTGACAGGAACAGTTGTCGTTGATGGTAACGCTTGGCGAGGGAGAGTGAGATGAATCCGTGCCGTTGGTTACCATCGTAGGAAATAAACAAGATGATTTCAAATCCTAGATGAAGATGTTTGCATTTCACATAACGTCAATACCCTTAGGAATGGTATGTACCCAGCTATGGGTATATAGCAGGACAGACTAACCTCATTAACCTAAGTTAGGAAATCAGTCTAGGGGAAGGAAAACTCTGAATTCAAACCCGTTAAACTCCACTTCATAAATTGACCTTGTGTTGCAACCTACTTGTGTGGAAGGGTTGGTATGTATGCATGCATACACCCAACTCCACATTAGCATTTAGCTCAAAAGCAAAAATAGATCACTTTTATTCCCTATCTTTTTTGACAGGATATGTTGTTGTTGTTGATGGCATTTGTTACTATGATCACGGTCGGCGAGAGAGAGAGGGAGAGAGTGAAGGGAATCCATGCCGTTGGTTACCATCGTAGGAAATGAACACGGTAAGTAAGCATACATCCAACTCCACATTCGCATTTGCCCCAACCCCTTTTTATCATATGGGTACGAGAAGGCGGTGGCTGCGGGTCTACATGTCCTGGGAATGACGTTAAATTCTATCTGATGGTGAGGTTCCAGTTCTGGAGGTTTGGGGAATGTGGAGCACCCCTTCATCAACATTGCTCCCTGGTCCACTCTGATCCGGAGTGGTAGTACCTGTTAGGGTCCCATCTATGGGTTAAATAGAAAAATGTATTTATAAAAAAATTGTATTATCCATTAAGAATTGATTTATTTCAAAACTTTATCAGCATTAAATGACCCACTGAGGTTGATATGCCGTAAGAAAAAACAAATCAAACCAAACCAAACATTCGCATTTAGATCAAGTTCATACATAAACAACTTTTAGTATTATTTTTATTATTGGGACTATTGCCTTCATCCTCATTTTTGGATAACAATGAAGATGAGGACAATAGTCCCAATAATAGAAATAATACTAACTATCAAGCCTCATCTAAAACAATTCAGAGAAAAAGTTGACACCTTTTATTCCCTATCCTTTTTGACAGAGCCGGTTGTTGTTGATGGTATTTGTTACCATGATAACGGACGTCGAGGGATAGTGAGTGGAATCCGTGCCGTCGACTCGCCTTTGTGATTCTCCTACTGATGATGATGATTTAACAAATCATCGGTCAAAATATAAAAATCGAAATTGCTTAGTAGTCCGAATGATAAGGGGCTTACATTTGAGCCATTCATTTCTCCAATGATGACGACTTGTTTGAACAATTTGTATCGATCATGTTTGGCCTCTCACGGTCCAGTTAATCAATTAACAGAATCAATTTACAATCAATTAAGAACGAGACTATCATTAAAATTGTTTGTCCACTTTTTATTCGTGTAAGGCGACATTATGGACAATGGCCAGTTCGAGGATTTAGAGCAAAAATATTGATCTGTTTTGCGTTGATCGAAATTTGCTAAAATGAATATATGATCTGTTGCATAAAAAGAAAAAATAACAAAATATCCAAAATATATTCATCACGAAATCATGAAGGGTACAGATGTGATTTTGAAGTGCATACATACATACATGTTATAATGGACTCGTCGTAGGAATTGGACTCGTCAACCTGAGTTCAATTGCTAGACAAAGCTGTTAGTATTTCACATGGCGCTAATACACTTGGGAAAGGTATGAATCCAATTCTCCTTCCAGCTATGGGTAAATAGCAGAGTAGACTGGACTCTTTAACCATGGCTAGGTAACCTAACCAGGAGAGGGAAAACTCTGAATTCAAATCTGTTGAACTCCGCTTAAGAAATTGACCTTGTGTCATATCCTGCTCGTGCGGAGGGGTTGGTAAATATATATATATATATATATATATATATATATATATATATATATAAGTTTAAGTAAACAAACAAATATGTTTAATTTTATAGGGCTTTAAGCCGACAATTGAAGTCATACCTAATTTTGAAAATAAATTAGTTAATAATTAATGAATTTAGGCGGGCCTGGATTTGTTTAGCCTAACATTTGAACATAATTTTGAAAATTAATTAGTTAATAATTAATGAATTTAGGCGGCATGCCTAAATTCATTAATTATTAACTAATTAATTTTCAAAATTAGGTATGACTTCAATTAAGCACATATCCTCCAATATATATATATATATATATATATATATATATATATACCCGATGTGTTATAAGGGGTATATAACAATATTATAATTGACATAGTATCTACAACATGCATCGACCAAAATGGCGATTATGTTGAAACATAGATACATGTTCGAATATTAAAATGATGTAAACATCATTGATAATATTTTGGAGATGTTACCTTTGGGATTACACACACACACACATATATATATATATTAGCCATCCACAGAAACGTGCTTCGGCGTTTCACGTCTCTTCAGTGTGGCTAGACACAACAACTATCCTTGGCTAGGGTCGAACTCCGACTGACTGTTTGACAGCCTTCTCTCTTATCCCCTCAGCCCCTGAAAGCTGCTGTAACAGTGCTGGTGTTTAAACTATTAAATAGATAGGTTTGTTTATATGTTTTACGATCACAGAGAGATCAAGTTTGCGAGCAAACGATCATTGCTTTTATGCTTAGTAATGAAAGTTAATTTAAACCACCCTTTAGAGAGCTCATACCAAAGCCCATTGTATATACTGATAAATGAGTATTGTCTGTGGGTACGTGTGTGATATGTTAAAAATGTACTATTTTACTTTCTGATCTTATGTAAAACCACGTGATACTAATGGCTACGTTGTGCATTCTTTCAGGGGAAAAAAGGTCAATGAATTCACTCTTTGTCTTAGCAGGGAAATAATTTGACAAGTATGTCTGGATTTTAAATCTTATTTAAGACCGATCGAATTTTAAACAGAGTCTCGTGTGCTAGATACATCAGTTTCACTTTAAATAAAACAATAGTTGTCAGTTGTTAAATAAACAGAGGATTCTTTCCTTTTTATTTCTCTTTGCTCTTTGTTTTTATTATCTTTTCTTTTTCTCCTTGACATTTTGAAGAGTTTTCCATTGCACAATACTTATGTTTTTTGGCTTTTCAATTTGATTCTCAGACGCAGTTTATATGACATATAAAAGGATGGATAGATAGACATATTTTTTATATACACATTAACATGATATAATATATATATATAATATATATATATATATATATATATATATATTATATGTGTGTGTGTGTGTGCTTAATTGGAGTCGTACCTAATTTTGAAAATTAATTAATTAATAATGAATTAGGCGGGAATACCTATTAAATGTATGGCTAAACAAATCGAAAAAATCAATCTCTGTATGTACATTTCGGCCTATTAGCCTCATCAGCAGAGCTATAGATCGGATACCGCCCTGTGCGTGATTAATTTTTCTCGATTTGTTAACAATTAATATGGTATTCCCGCCTAAATTTAATGAATTAATGTTTCAAAATTAGGTACACTCCAATTAAGCACACACACACACACCTAATATATATTAATAAATATATATATATTATCTATATATATATATATATATCATCTGTTAATGTGTATGAGAAAATAGTCTATCTAGTCCATCCTTTTAATATGTCATGATAAACTGGTCTGAGAATCAAATGAAAAGCCAAAAATAAGTATGTGCAATGGAAAACTCTTCAAAATGTCAAGGAGAAAAAGAAAAGATAATAAAACAAAAGGAGGGCAAAGAGAAAATAAAAGGAAAGAATCTCTGTTAATTTAACACTGACAACTATGTTTTTATTTTATAAGTGAAACTGATGTATCGTAGTAACACACGAGACTCTGTTTAAAATTCGTATCGGTCTTAATAAGTTTAAATCCAGACATACCTTGTCAAATTATTTCCTGCTAAACAAAGAGTGAATTCATTGACCTTTTTTCCCCTGAAAGATTGCAACGTAGCCATTAGTATCACGTGGTTTTATAATGATAGAAAGGTAAAATAGTACATTTTAAGACATAGTCACACACGGTACCCACAGACAATAACTCATTATTCAGTATATACAATGGGCTTTGGTAGGAGCTCTCTAAAGGTGGTTTAAATTTAACTTTCATTAACTAAGCATAAAAGCAATGATGCGTTTGCTCGCAACTTGATCTCTTTGTGATCGTAAAAGCATATAAACAAACCTATCTATTAATAGTTTAAACACCAGCACTGTAACAGCAGCTTTCAGGGGCAAGGGGATAAGAAGAGAAGGCCTGTCAAACAGTCAGTCGGAGTTGACCCTAGTCCCAAGGATAGTTTGTGTGTCTTAGCCACAACTGAGAGACGTGAAACGTCCGGAAGCACGTTTCTGTGGATGGCTAATATATGATATAATGTGTGTGTGTGTGTTAATCCAGTAAATCTCCAAAATATTATCAATGATGTTTAACATCATTTTTAATATTCGAACATGATTCTTATGTTTTCAACATAATCGCCATTTTGGTCGATGATGTTGTAGATATATGTCATTATAATGATTGTTAGTATACCCCTATAACACATCGGTATATATAATATATATATATATATTATATATTATTTTGGAGGATATGTGCTTAATTGAAGTATACCTATTTTTGAAAATTAATTAGTTATAATTAATGAATTTAGGCATGCCCGCCTAAATTCATTAATTATAACTAATTAACTTTTCAAAATTATGTTCAAATGTAGTAGGCTAAAAATCCAGGCCCGCCTAAATCATTAATTATTTAATAAATTTATTTTCAAAAATTAGTATGAATCATTGTCGGCTTAAAGCCCTATAAAATTAAACATATTTGTTTGTTTGACTAAAACTTATAATATAATATATATTTAATATATATATTATATATATATATTTACCAACCCCTCCGCACGAGCAGGATATGACACAAGGCAATTTCTTAAGCGGGTCAACAGACTTGAATTCAGAGTTTTCCCTCTCCTGGTTAGGTTACTCTAGCCATGGTTAAAGAGTCCAGTCTAACTCTGCTATTTACCATAGCTGGGAAGGTAGAATTTGGATTCATACCTTCCCAAGTGTATATAGCGCCATGTGAAAATATCTAACAGCTTTGCTAGGCAATTGAACCAGGTTGACGATCCATTCCTTAAGACGAGTCATTATAACATGTATGTATGTATGCACCAAATCACATCTGTACCCTTCATATGTTCGGGTGATGAATTAATTGGAATATTTTGTTAGTTTTTTCTTTTTATGCACAGATCATATATTCATTTAGCAAATTTCGATCAACGCAAAAACGAGATCATATTTTGCTCTAAATCCTCGAACTGGCCATTGTCCATAATGTCGCCCTTACACGAATAAAAAGTGGACAACAATTTTAATGATAGTCTCGTTTTATTGATTGTAAATTGATTCTGTTAATTGATTAACGACGTGAGAGGCCAAACATGATCGATACAAATTGTTCAAACAAGTCGTCATCATTTGGAGAAATGAATGGCTCAAATGTAAGCCTTATCATTCGGACTACTAAGGCGCAGGTTTCGATTTTATATTTTTGACCGATGATTGTTTAAATCATCATCATCAGTAGGAGAATCACAAAGGGAGTCGACGGCGACGGATTCCCTCACTATCCCTCGACGTCCGTTTATCATGGTAACAAATACCATCACAACACCGGCTCTGTCAAAAAAGAATTAGGGAATAAAAGGTGTCACTTTTTCTTCTGATTGTTTTAGATGAGGCTTGATAGTTAGTATTATTTCTATTATTGGGACATTGTCCTCATCTCATTGTTATCCAAAAATGAGGATGAAGGAATAGTCCCAATAATAAAAATACTATAAAGTTGTTTATGTATGAACTTGATCTAAATGCGAATGTTTGGTTGGTTTGATTTGTTTTTTCTTACGGCATATCCACCTCTGGGTCATTTAATGCTGATAAAGTTTTGAAATAAATCAATCTTAATGGATAATAACATTTTTTTTATAAATACATTTTTCTATTTAACCCATAGATGGACCCTAACAGGTACTACCACTCCGGATCAGAGTGGACCAGGGAGCAATGTTGATGAAGGGGTGCTCCACCATTCCCCAACCTCCAGAACTGGAACCTCACCATCAGATAGAATATTTAACGTCATTCCCAGGACATGTAGACGCCAGCCACCGCCTTCTCGTACCCATATGATAAAAAGGGGTTGGGGCAATGCGAAATGTGGAGTTGGATGATGCTTACTTACCGTGTTCATTTCCTACGATGGTAACCAACGGCATGGATTCCCTTCACTCTCTCCCTCTCTCTCTCGCCGACCGTGATCATAGTAACAAATGCCATCAACAACAACAACATATCCTGTCAAAAAGATAGGGAATAAAAGTGATCTATTTTGCTTTTGAGCTAAATGCTAATGTGGAGTTGGGTGTATGCATGCATACATACCAACCCTTCCACACAAGTAGGTTTTGCAACACAAGGTCAATTTATGAAGTGGAGTTTAACGGGTTTGAATTCAGAGTTTTCCTTCCCCTAGACTGATTTCCTAACTTAGGTTAATGAGGTTAGTCTGTCCTGCTATATACCCATAGCTGGGTACATACCATTCCTAAGGGTATTGACGTTATGTGAAATGCAAACATCTTTCATCTAGGATTTGAAATCATCTTGTTTATTTCCTACGATGGTAACCAACGGCACGGATTCATCTCACTCTCCCTGCCAAGCGTTACCATCAACGACAACTGTTCTGTCAAAAAGGATAGGGAATAAATGTTTTTTTTATACTTGCACTTGAGCTAAATGCTAACGTGGAGTTGGATGTATGCATATTTTACAAACCCCTCCGCACAAGCAGGCTGCAACACAAGGTGAATTTATTAAGCGAATTTAACGAGTTTGAATTCGAGTTTCCTACTCCTAAACTGGTTTCCTATTAAGGTTAATGGGGTCAGTCTGCCCTACTATTTACCCATGATTGGGTGGGTATAGTTGGATACATAATTTTCCTAACGGTATTGACTTATGTGAAATGCAAACATCCTCTTCCAGGATTTTGAAATCATCTTACAATGTTCATTTACTACGATGGTAACAACGGCACGGATTCCCTTCACTCTCCCCTCGCCGTCCGTGATTATGGTAACAAATGCCATCGACAACAACAACATATCCTGTCAAAAAGGGAATAAAAGTTATAGTTTTTGCTCTTGAGCTAAATACTAATGTGGAGTTGGATGTATGTATATTTACCAACCCTCCGCACAAGCAGGCTGCAACACACGGTCAGTTTATTAAACGAGTTTGAATTCAGAGTTTCCTACTCCTAAACTGGTTTCCTAATTAAGGTTAATGGGTCAGTCTGCCCTACTATTTACCCATGGTTGGGTGGGTAATAGTTGGATTATATAATTTCTAACGGTATTGACTTTATGTGAAATGCAAACATCCTCTTCCAGGATTTGAAATCATCTTACAATGTTCATTTACTACGATGGTAACCAACGGCACGGATTCCCTTCACTCCCCTCGCCGTCCGTGATTATGGTAACAAATGCCATCGACAACAACAACATATCCTGTTCAAACGAGTTTGAATTCAGAGTTTCCTATTCCTAAACTGGTTTCCTAATTAAGGTTAATGGGGTCAGTCTGCCCTACAATTTACCCATAGCTGGGTGACTAAAAGTTGGATATATAACTTTCCTAACGGTATTGACGTTATGTGAAATTCAAAACATCCTCTTCCAGGATTTGAAACATCTCGCAATGTCCATTTCCTATGATGTAACCATTACATCATGCGCCTCTTGGAGTTGGTATATAACTTAATTGCTTGTCTTTTTGTTTTAAATCCAAGAATTCGACAACCAGGTTCCTCGATATCTAGTGAAAGCAGATATGCGTGATTTTTATATGTATTCTAGATATCATCCAGTGTCCATACAGAGCTAATAAATGTGCATATTTTACTTATCGGTCAACATTGGTGTATCCAGGTGTAGTAGTCCATCTAAGAAATTCGCTCATTAGTTCATTCTTAGTTCTACAGCAGTACTCAGTATGTCAAAATTGCCTTCCTTCGATGGTTTGAGATGGAAGGTAAATATTTTGGAAGGTAATTATCATACTTTTTGCATACAGGAATATTTTGCCTAGTTCGTGAGTATAGATATCAAACAGTGTTTGATAAAGCAGTGTTTAGAAGCTGGTTATTATACCTTTCACATATAGGACTAATTGCAATAGCTCCTAAATATAGATATCAACAGTATAATAGTAAAATTATCATCCTGTATTATATCCACATGTCCCGCTAGTAACTAATTAATTTGAAACATACATATTTTATTTTACTGGTTCCCTCGTTTTTATATTTCATTTTTGTCGGTCAACCAACCACTTAAGAAGAAAGTAAGGCTAAGCGCCATGACGAGAAATGTACATGTATTTAATTTTAATAAATGTGCCTTTTTCTGGTCAGTCTATACTGGTGTGTCCATGTATAGTTGTCCATATAAGAAAATTCGAACGTTGGTTCGTCCTTATTTCTACAGCAGTACTCATTGTGTTAAACCTGCCTTCCTTGGATGGATTGAGATTGGGGGGGGGATTTTTGGAACTGGTTATTATACTTTTTACATTAAGGACTAAATGCAATAGCTCTTAAATATAGATATCAAACAGTATAATTGTAAAATTTCTTACTGTATTATACAGGTTCTGCTAGTAACTAATTAAACTTGAAATATTACGTGCATATTTTATTTTAACTGGTTCCCCTGTTGTGATATTTTATTTTTGTCGGTCAACCATCATCTTAAGAGGAAAATAGAGGCTAATGGCCACAGCCGAGAAATGTACTATATTTGCATGTTTTAATGTGAAAAGAAAGAAAAAGATTAGTATTATCTGCGTTATTAGGACTATTGTCCTCATCTTTATTGTTATCTGTACAACGTTTCGGTCGAATGCCCTCCGGCCTTCTTCGGGTATTTCTTGTCGGACTCGGGACCTTCCCGGACTTGGAAACCTTCTTTTTGAACTCGGGAACTTTCTTTGTTAGTAGTCGGGAGGTCAGGAACCTTGAACCTAACCCTTTATTCAGTCCACGGGGTATCCTGTTCTCATTCCGCTAACCATATCTGGGGTAGGAGTTGTGTTAATTATTTTTCTATGATACTGCCGCCGCTCAGGATTGAACTCGGAATCCAGAGATAACTGTCCTTAGAACCGTCTCAACCTAACTACCTTATCCTAGTGATGTCATGGGATGACGTTAACTCCCTGATGGGAGGTTCCAGTTTTGGAGGTTTGGTGAATGTGGAGCCCCTTCATCACCATTGCTCCCTGTCCACTCTGACCCGGAGTGGTAGTACCTGTTAAGGTCCCATCTATGGGTTAAATAGAAAAATGTATTTATAAAAAAATTGTATTATCCATTAAGAATTGATTTATTTCAAAACTTTATCGGCATTAAATGACCCACCGAGGTTGATATGCCGTAAACAACCAAACCAACCAAACCTTATCCTAGTAGATAATGTAGTTATCAAATGTTGTACCGGCCGTGTCCTACAGTGGAGAATATACACCGGTTTCCACTAAAATAGTGAGACACGAGTGAAAAAGTTTGTACTGTACCGTTAACGCAAGCTAGTCGTTCCTGTACCATTATTGTAAATACACCTTGTCTTATTTTACCCTATCTCGACTTGACTTCTTTTTTACTGTTGGATTAACATCACAACACAAACATTCAGAGAAAAAGAAAAAAAGAGACGGATAAAAAAGAAAGGATTTCGCCAGAGATAATTATACTTTTTACATATAGGACTATTTAGCAATAGCTCTCAATATATATACAAAACGGTGTTAATAGTTACGTTATCAACTCTATTATTCCACAGGCCTCGCTATAAACTAAAAAACATTTAAATATTACATGTATTTTCTATTTCACTGGTTCCTGGTTTTGATATCTTATTTTTTTTTGTCGGTCAACGATCCTCGTAAGATGAAAGTAGAGGTGAATTGCCACACCAAGAAGCGTACATTATTTACATGTTTATTTACATTCGAACCGAAATATCCTTGTTAACACGCAGAGTTATCACTCAGTCAATGACAGATATGACACGGGAGATCAGACAGTCTGGTCGGTATTCAATATATTCAATTTGGGCTGTTAGTGTGAAGGCCGCAGGAAATGTCTGCTTGAATTGTAGCAACATATGGATTGCGTATATTATCATAATACA
>CM042169.1:40373067-40418067 GCA_023376005.1 Doryteuthis pealeii
AAATAATCCAAAGTTAATTTTCTACTTGTTCCATGAAATCGTGGCCATCTATTCAATTTCGTTCTCCTATGTGAATACATAAGACACACATCTTCTGCATACACATTTTATTTTTAAATAGCAGGAATCATGATATACCACGGTATAATAATTTGACTAATCACAACGTTTGATAATTTACTTAAGAGCTATTACTATTACTTCATATGTTAAAATTATAATGATTGGCGAAATCCTTCCTTTCATTTTCTGTTTTATCTTCTTTTTCTCTAGTTTTCTTTTTTTTCTTCTTTCTTTTCTGCTTTTTGTTTCTATTTCATTGAAGTGGGTGACAATTGCTATCCCTTCTTATCTTTCCCTTTCTTTCTTCTTCTTCTATTTATCTATTTATTGTCGTTTTTTTTTTTCTTCATTTCTTTATTCTTTATCATTTTCTTTCTTGTCCTCCTTCCATTCTTTTTTCTTTTTTTAATTCCCTTTCTTTTTCCTTCTTCCTTCCTTCCTTCCTTCCTTCTTTCCTTTCTTCGTTTCTTTCCCCTCTTTCTCCTTCTTTCTTCCTTTCCTCTCTTCTCCCTTTCTTTTATTTCTTTCTCCTTCCTTTTTTCCTTCCTTTCTTTCTTTCTTTCTTTCTTCCTATTTTTTTCTCCTTATTTCCTATCTTCCTTTCTTTCTTCTTTTTTCCTTTCTTTCTTTCTTCCTCTTTATACCCTTCATTTTTCTTTCTTTCTTCTTGTTTCGTTGCTTTTCTTCCTTTTGTTCCTTCCTTCCTTCCTATATTTCCCTTTTTCTTTCTTCCTTTCTTTCCTCTTTTCTGTCTTCTCCCTCTCTTTATTTCTTTCTTTCTTCCTTTCTTTCTTTCTTTTTCTTTTTTCCTTCTTTTTTTTTCTTTCCTTCTTTCTTCTTTCTTTTCTTTTTTTCCTTCCTTTCTCTTCTTTATATCCTTCTTTTTTCTTCCTTTTTCCTTTACTCATTCCTTTCTTCCTTTCATTCTTCGTTTCTTCCTTCGATTCTTTCTTCTTTTCTTTCTTTTTCTTCCTACCTTTCTTCCTCTTTCTATCTTTCTTTTCTTTCTTTCTTTCTTCTTTTCTTTCTTCCTCTTTTCCTTTCTTCTTCCCTTTTCTTTCCTTCCTTCTTTCTTCTTTTCTTTCTTCCTCTTTTCCCTTTCTCTTCCTTTTTCCTTTCTTTCTTCCTTTCTTTCTTATTTTCTTTCTTCCTTATTTCCTTTCTTCTTTTCGTTCTTTCTCTTTTCCTTTCTTCCTTCCTATTTTCCTTCCTTTCTTCCTTTCTTTATACCCTTTTTTTCTTCCTTTCTCCCTTTCCTCATTCCTTTCTTCCTTTCATTCTTCGTTTCTTCCTTCGTTTCTTTCTTCTTTTGTTCTTTTGTTCCTTCCTTTGTTCCTTCTTTTTTCCCTTTAATTCTTTGTTTTACTCACATTTTATTCATCACCAGAAAATCTTATTATCTCCAAGTTGATTCTTCTTTCTTTTCTTTTTATCATCTCCATATTTCTCTAACCCTCTGTCAGCAATTTTTTTTATTTCTTTCTTTACTTTTCCTATTTGCATTATTTTCCGATTCACCCTCCACATTCTTTCCTAACTTTTCTCCTTCTTTTCTTCTGCTTTATTCATCACTTCCTTCTTTTCCATCGTGCGTCCCTTCGATTCATTCTTTTACCTATTCGATTGATTGACACCGTATTCTCAGTAACACTCCTTCCTCTTCCGATATGCGCAGGCGCAGACGCAAACTCACACTCAAAACACACACACACACAAATGCACACGTACTATTGTACACACGTTGTTCTTGTCCAGATCTCCCCAGCCCATTATCCAAATACAAGTACACCGTCCTCTCCTGCATATAATGTACTTTCTGCTACGTATGCCTGTTTAAAGTGGGCCCGCCGTCTTTTGAAGATGCCGACTCTGTTTGATGGTTACAGTAAAGTGTTTGGGTATATGTTTGATCTGTCGGTCCATGTATCTACGAGATGTCATTACCATTGTCTGATCGAAATCGTCTAGCTTTTGATCAACAGAATCACCTGTTTCGCCGAGATTTCATGGCTAGTCCATCGGTTTTGTCCTTTAGGTCTCGGGGAACGAGATATTTCGAGAATAACAAACGGGACACTGCTCGCACACATAAACGATCCCAAAGACACTTAGACATGAACAAAACTGGTACTGGCACAAGGCCATGGATTAAAAATATGACACGAAAAGATTTGTGTGGTTTGGTTGGTTGGTTGGTTGGTTTTTCGCCATACCCACATTGTAATCTATATATTAAGACTCGTGTTTGTACGACCGTTATCATCTTGCAACACCCTCTGGTTAAAAATGAGACCATCCAAGATGAAATGCAAAATTGTAAATCTTGGTTATCTTGTGTTGCTTATCAACCGAATTCTTATTTCTTATGACTGTCGTCATCTCACCTAAATAATGGACCATTTTCTTCTCATAAAGAAAGAAAGAAAGGCAAGAAAAGGACACGCTACTCAGAAGAGATGTAATAATGAAGAAAGAAAGTATGAGAAAGATGATGGCAAAGCTTGATCGAGTGGAAGTGATAATGCTAATCTGTTTCAATCGAACATAATGTTTTTTTTTTAATTATTTTAACTCTTTGCCTACTAAATTTCTCCCACAACTGAATCAAATTTTGTTGGTATTCCATTTAACGCTTACCTATTGCAAAGATATTAAGTACCAGTTTCAATCTTGGATCCCAATCAAACAAAATATCGCATGTAGCGATTCTTCAGTTTAATTGAGTGATACATGCAAGAGCCGCTGCCAGCCGTTTACGGTAGATCACAGTGGAGGGAGAGTCCACTGCGGGCATTTTAAAGTAGTAAAAAAGTTAAATACATTTTTAAACAATTTGTTTTATCCATCATTATTTATCCTGCTGCACCTCACAGAAAATTAATTGTACAGCCACCTACCTCCTATCACGATGTAACACGAACAAAGTACGTTGGACATTGCCGATGAAATAAGAACGAACTCATAAGTGACGTTATCCTACAACATGTCGCAGAAAAGTAGTTCTACGGATACTTACCTCATGTTACACAAACAATCCAAGTAAGACAAACAAGACAAATTGAACATTATTGAAGAAATAAGATTGAACTCATAAGTGACGTTCTCCAGCTTCAGCTCACAGATTATCATCTATTTACCTCCTATCACAAAAAATATCCAATTAAGACGAATGAGGCACGCTGGACATTGACGGTAAAATAAGAACGAACACATAAGTGACGTTCTCCAGCTTCAGCTCACAGAAAATATGATTATCATCTATTTACCTCCTGTCAGAAAAAATATCCAATTAAGACGAATGAGGCACGCTGGACATTGACGGTAAAATGAACGAACACATAAGTGACGTTCAGCTAAAGCACCTCACTGAAAAGCAGTTGTACAACCACTTAGCCACCTCTCACACACTACCCCCCAAAAATAATTTATATACTAGACATTACTGGGGGAATATTGAGGAACTCATGTGTCGTTCTTCAGCAGCACCTCATAGAAAATCAGTTATACGACCATTTACCTCCTATCCTACAAACAAAACGAATTAAGACATGCTGCACATTTTCGGAGAAATAAGAAGGAACTCATAAGTGACGTTCTTCGGTAGCACATTACAGAAAAGTAGTTGTATGGCCACTTTCCTCCTATCACACAAAGTCCTCAAGTAAGACGAAAAAGACATGCTAGAAATTGCTGGAGGATTAAGAACTAACTCATAAGTGATGCTCTCCTGAAACATTTTACACAAACTATGCAGTTAAGCACCTCACATAAAATAAGGGAATATGCACTTACCTCCTATCACACTAACCATGCTTTTAAGACAAGAAATTGCTGGAAAAATAAGGGCAAATTCATAAATAGAAAAGCAGCTCTACGGCTACCTACCTCTGATCTCACAAACCATCCAAATAAAATGAACAAGACATGATGGACATTGCTGGAGACACTTGACCTTTTGCATATTTGGCACAATCGAACAATAATTGTACGGCCACCTACCACTGATCTCACAAACCATCCAAGTAAGAGGAACAAGACATGATGACATTGCTGAAGACACTTGCCCGTTTGCACATTTGGCACAATCTAACGAAAAGAATCTGTACGGGCACCTGACTTTACCATCCAATTAAAATAAACAAGACATGATGGACATTGCTGGAGAGACTTGACCTTTTGCATATTTGGCACAACCTAAGGAAAATAATCTGTATGACCACCTAACTCTGATCTCACAAACAATCCAAGTAAAATGAACAAGACATGATGGACATTGCTGAAGACACTTGCACTTTTGCATATTTAGCCCAATAGAACAAAAAGATGTGGTACGGCCACATACCACTGATCTTACCAACCATCCAAGGAAAAGGAAAAATACATAATGGACATTGCTGGAGACACTTGCACTTTGGCACATTTGGTACAATGTAACAAAAAGCTGTATGGCCTCCTACCTTGATCTCACAAAACATCCGAGTAAAAAAATAACACAAGATGGACATTGCTGAAGACACTTGCACCTTTGCACATATAGCCCAATTAAACAAAAAGTTGTTGTACGGCCACCTACCTCTGATCACACAAACCATTCGAGTAAAATGAAAAAGACATGATGGACATTGCTGGACACACTTGCACTTTTGCACATTTGGGACAATCGAACAAAAATAAACCGTACGGCCACCTACCTCTGATTGCACAAACCGTCAGAGTAAAATAAACAAGACATGATGGACATTACTGGAGACACTAGCCTTTTTGCACATTAGTACAATCGAAAAAAAGAAGTTATATAAACACGTACCTCTGATCACACAGACCATTCGAGTAAAATGAACAAGACATGATGTACATAGCTGAAGACACTTGCCGTTTTGCATAGTTGGGACAATCGAACAAAAAAATATGCTCGGACACCTACCACTTATCTCAGAAACCATCCGAGTAAAATGAACAAGACACCATGGACATTGCTGGAGACACTAGCCTTTTTGCACATTTGGCACGATCGAACGAAAATAATCTGTACGCCCACTTACCACTGACCAGTTCGAACTCATAAGCAAATTTTCCTGCAGCACCTCACAGAAAAGAAGCTGTACGGCCACCTAGCAATGGTCACACAAACGATCCAAGTAAAATGAACACGGTGGACATTGCTGGAGACACTTGCCCTTTTGCACATTTGGCACAATCGAACAAAACTTAGTTAATCCTCTCCTCTTAAACTTGACCATCAATAATCCATCGATTGTATCCGGTGACCATTGATCCCATACAAGACCAATATGTAAATGTTTGTTATCTCCCCTTGCTCGACGGGTCATCTACGCAATGTCCATTGACCCCGCGTCTCGCGTCTTAACTGACCATTTATTCCGAAAATCTCCGTTCAGTTCAATATCAACATGTCATTTGCCCCTGAAAACGATTTTTTCATCGTGCGTCAGCTTCGTAGATACATCTTTTATTATAACAGAGATTATGTGTTTGTCTTTCTATAACCGAAACTATATAAGTATCCAAGTCACAATTCCCTTAGTTATTTACGTCACATTCTGCACGATCTCAGTTTTATTTAAACCTCAATTATTAATAGATTGTTTTACATTATTAGTACTGTTGGCCATAACTACATATTAATAGCATGCAAGTATATTTATATATACAATAGAATAGCGGTTTATAGTGTTAATGGGAAGGCTATTACGCAAATTTATATTAAAATTTTGATTTTAATAAATATGGGCTTTGTATTATCTGTGTTATTCTGACTATTGTCCTTGTTCCCGAGTCCGACAAGAAATACCCGAAGAAGGCTGGAGGGCATATCAGCCGAAACGTTGTACATATAACAATAAAGATGAGGACAATAATCCGAATAACGCAGATAATACTAATCATCAAGTCTCATCTCAACCATTCAGAGAAATGGACTTTGTATTAGGATTTCTAATTGTTTGGTTTTGTTTTAATGAATATGAGCAAAATTCTCATAGATAAATCTTAAAAGAAATAATAATAAGATAAAACTGTATGAAAGCAATAAAATGCGAGATGATGGAAAATGATGAAATAGTTCATTTCAAAGTTGTTCTATTTTTCGATTATACCCCCCCCCCATGTTTCAATTCATTTCATCTGTGTTCTTATTTAGTTTCATTAATCTTTCTAATTTAATATATTTGATTGCATTAAAACTTAAATACTTGCGCCCGGAGGGGGTATATTTTTCTAGTAAAGTTAATTGAGAAAAGCAATATAATTCTGATTATCTGGTGTTGCTTATTCACCGAATTCTTATTTCTTATGAGTGTCGTTTCCTCGGTTCAATAATGGACCATTCCGTTTTCATCATAAAGACATATAAAAAAAGCAATGTCAGATGTTATGATCTACTTATTAATACTCGTGTTCCTTAATTGTACGACCGTTATCATCTTGCAACACAATGTAAACCCTGATTATCCGTGTCGTTTTTTTCCGTTTGATTCTTATTTCTTATGAATATTGTCATCTCAGGTAAATAACGGACCATTCCATTTTTATCATGAAGAAAGAAAGGGAAGAAAAATGACATCTTACACAGATAAATATAATTCGAAAGAAAAAAAAAGGGGAGACGGAGAAAGAGAGGGAGACGAGTGGGTGCACGGAAGCGATATCGCTAATATGTTTAAATGGAACATAAACGAAAGATAAAAAAAGAAAGAACAAAAGAGTGAGATAGAGTTAAATCAAGATTATTTTACTTTTTACGTATTGAGCTACTTAGCAATAGCTCTTAACGTATAAAACGTTGTAATAATTACATTATCATACTGTGGTATATTCACAGGTCCTGCTCGTATTGATTTATTTTTCATGCAGGCAACCCTGAAATTTAAATCAATTTATTTTTGAATTCACGTTTAAATAACTTGCCATTTCGACTGGGACTGTAGAATATGCCGACTGCACGTCTGCGGAGGGGTCAGAACCCCCTTCCAAAGGCGCCAGCTATTGGCTATGGGTGGCGACCCGTGATGTTTAGAAGAGAATCCTGATGGCTCTTACTTTGGACGAGATATGCGACCCGTGAACTCCCCCACCACCAATCAATCGACTGGTCACGTCAAGCCCTAACATCTATATGATTGCCATTATGGCAAATTACAAATGTTTTTATTATATATTTGTTGGAAGGCGATTGCAGAACGTCTTAGTGTCCTGTGTAGGAAGTTAAACTGCATCTAGTGGAGACGTTCTAATTCCGGAGGTCTGGAGAGGTGGAGTACACTTTCATCGCCATTACTCCTTGTCCCAATCTGACCCGGAGTGGTAGTACCTTTTAGGATCCCATCTATGATTTGAATAGATAAATGGAGTCACAGTATAGTCTTACCAACTAAACGTGAGAAAATATCCTGGGTAGAAATAGTAGATCCACGGAGGAAGAAGGAAAGTCTTAAATATAAAGGTAATTTAGAATTGAAACCAGCTTTACTCCACGTAAAACTTCTTGGCGATGGGGAGGGGTTGGGTAAGTAGACACAGTTACTCCATAAATTGTGTCTCAGTATATTCGTAGCTATTTAACATGAGAAATTATAATGGCTAAAAATAGTAGATTTACGGTGGAAAGGGAAAACCTTAGATAAAGGGTAATATTGAAATGGAGTCATTTTTACTCCTCTTAAAAATTTACTTGCTCATTACGGGGGAGGGGGGTTAAGAGGATACAGTTACTCCGTAAATGGTGTTACAGTATATTCGTAGTTATCTAACATGAGAAAATATGATGGAATGAAAATAGAAGATTCACGGAGGAGAAGGAAAGATAAATGCTAATTCTGAATTGATTCCAACTTTACTCCGCTTAAAAGTTAACCTGCTTGTAAAAAAGGGGTTGGGTTAAATAAGGCAGTTACTTGCTCGTAACAGAGGATTGGGTAGGTAGGCACACTTAATCCATAAATGGTGGCACAGTATACTCGTAGCTATTTAACGTGAAAATGTATGATGGATAAAGATAGGAATTTCACCGAGGTGAAAGAAAGCCGTAGAGATAAAACGGCAATTCTGAATTGAAACCAGCTTTACTCCTCTTAAACTTTAACCTACTTCTGTCGGTAATGTTTGTTTAGATACATAAAGTTACTGGATAAATGATTTGACACAGTTTATCCGTAGCCATTAAACATGAAACATTATGATAGTTAAAAATAGTATATTCCTGACCTGCTCATAGAGGAGGGGTTGGGTAAATACTTACAGTATTACCTGGTGACACAGTATTCGTACCTATTTGAATTAAGGAAATATGATGCATAGAACTAGGATATTCATGACTTGCTCGTGGTGGAGAGGTTAGGAAGGTAGATGCAGTCATTCCATCAATGGGTTCACAGTATATTGTAATTATTAAGCGTGAGAAAATACGATGATAGAAATAGGAAATTCACGGACGAGAACGAAAGCCTTAAAGAGAAAAAATAATTATTTACTTCACTTAAATATTAACCTGCTTGTGGTGGAGGGATAGGGCTAAATGCTTAGAGTTACTCGATAAATGATATCCGTTGCTATTAAACGTGAGAAAATATACTTGATTGAAATAGGAGATCCACGGAGGAGAAGGAAAGCCTTAAAAAAAAAAGTTAATTCTGAATTGGAACCAGCCTTACTCCGCTTAAAAAAACTAACCTGCTTGTGGCGAAGGGTTTGGGTTAAGTACATAGGTTGGGTAAGGAGGCAGGGTTACTCTATATATGGAGGTCACAGTATATTTTGTGAGAAAATGTTGTGCTGGAGAGAAATAGGAGATTCACGGAGGAGAAGGAACGCCTTAAAGAAACCAGCTTTTCTCCATTTGTGGTGAAGGGGTTGGTTTAAATACATAGGTAATTCTGAATCACAGCCAAGCTTATTCCGTTTAAAAAACTATCCTATTTGTGGCGAAGGGGTTGGGTTAAATACATAGTTTGGGTAAGAAGACATAGTTACTCCATAACTATGATCCCAGTATATTTGTAATTGTAAACACAAGAAAATATGTGGGATAGAAATAGGAGATTCACACAGGAGAAGGAAATCTTTGAAGATAAAAGTTAATTCTGAATTGAAACCAGCTTTACTCCACCTAGAAACCTATCTATGGGGAAGGTGGTTGGGTTAAATACATAGGTTTAGTATGGTGACACAGTTACTCCATAAATAGGTTCACACTATATTTTTAATGATTAAACGTGAGAAATTATGCTGGATAGCAATAGGTGATCCACGTTGGAGAAGGAAAGCCTTAAAGATAAACACTAATTCTTAATTGAAACCAGCTTTACTCCGCTTAAAAACTAATCTATTTTTGGCGAAGGGGTTGATTTAAACACATAAGTTGGGTGAAGAGACAGTTACTCCATAAATAAGGTCTCAGTATATTTGTAATTATTAAACATGAGAAAATATACACGATAAAACTAACAGATACACGGAGGAGAAGGAAAGCTTTAAAGATAAAAGGTAATTGTGAATTGAGACCAGATTTACTCCGCTTACCCCCCCTCCCCTCTATTTGTTGCGAATTGGTTGGTTTAAATACATAGGTTGGATAAGGAGACTCCATAAATTGGGTCACAGTATATTTGTAATTATCAAACCTGGGAAAATATGCTGGATAGAAATAGGAGATTCACATAGGAGAAGGAAAGCCTTAAAGATAAAGATTAAAGGAGAGTTCATAATGATGATCAAATGATACTCAAATCAAAATTAGAAGAAAAAAGGCATGGATAATGGCCGCAGGGTGACGGGGGACAAGATAACGATATCGATGACAACGAACAGGGATGGTGATGAGAAAACCGAGCGATGGGACATCGGTCGAAGATATCGACGGACAAATTGAAGTGAATGCATCATTTATTCAGCGTGTCGCTTCCGCCTCAGAGTCGATTAAGTCAGCGGTGATCGCGAGAATCTGGGTTGCTCTACCACATCAGTGTTCTTCTTTTCTTCTCTTTTTTTTTTTTTTTTTTTGGCGCGAACTGATCGGCCATCTTTGTGTTGCTTTTCGTCCTTTTTCACTGACCCCTAGAATGCCAGGGCGTTTCGCGGGGGGAAAAGGTTCCCGCGTCTCAGGTCGCCTATTTGAGCGGCGCGTCCATTGGAAGGAAATGGATTGACCGGAGCCGGTCGAAAGTTGATAAAATCAGTATGGATCGCACGGCTGTAAATATACGACACGAGTGACTTATTCACAGTAATGGCGACGGAGACATACCGGGGCAGAAAACTAGTATGACGATGGCTTTATTAAAGACATCGACTGTTAGACCTAATTCTCAATGTTAAATTTGGTAAATAATAAAAAAAAACCGAGCCTTTGAAACAAAACAAAACCCTGCCGGAGGTTTGTCGGTTGGATTTTATGGCATGTAAACTCATTGGGTTATTTTATACCGAAGACGGTTTTGTTTTTACATTTTTATTGAAAATTCACTTTTTCCTTCAGAGGAAAGCACTCTTGTATTCTTGAGATGGAAAAAGATTCACAGAGAACACAGGTTGCGGGAATATGTATTTTATTCAGCACTTTTAACATAGAACAAGAAGTAGTACAATCACAAGACAAAACGTACAAAATGAAGCGGTTCAAATGGTTTGAGTTGACGCAATAATTTCGTCCGAATATTTTCCCAACTTCTGTCACTGTTGCGTCGACTCTTATATGGCTCAGGGTCAGTCCATCTTTTAGGGGTGTTAACTCCTCTACAACAAGCACATTTGTAATAATTAATTTCAATGTATTTAACACGTGTGATGTGACTCTAACGTTTTACCATTACTTCTTTTTCAATTTGGAATAATAAAAACATTCCATAAACTCGACTACACAAAGCTAAAAAACAATTAACAAATTTATCTTTTTCAAAAAATCTAGTGAGGAGTTCCAATTCTGTATCTCTGGAAAGTGTGGAGTACCTCTTTAATGCCATTGTTACATAATTCATGGATAACCTGTGAATTATGTAAGTACTGTAGTTAGATAAATTTTGAATTGGAGTTCGTTAGAAAATTCAAATCGGTGGAGTTAAATGGAAAAGTACCATTGGCATGACTGACATGGGGTGACATCTGCTTGACCCGCCGAAAAACGCTCCAGTAGAGGCGTGAGACAAAACTCAAATTTTAGTTTAATTGCGACCAGTTGCTCATAGAGAGATGTTCTTTCGAGATGTCGATTCCCAGTCCGCGAAGTTTCGGGCTGGGGTTGTTTTAATAAAAGCTAAATACAAAACCTCAATGTCTTGGTTGATTAATTAACATACAAGAAATGCACAGACAGACAGCCCAAAAAAGAAAGAAGAAAGCAACCCAAAGAATCAGCCCTGAAGAATATGGCCGCAGACGAGTTAGCAAAGCAAAAGAGAAAACAAGTAAGAACCATCCCCTCGTCCATTCTCTCTCTCTATCCCCCTCTCTCTCTCTCTCTCTCTCTCTCTCTCTCTCTCTCTCTCTTCTCTCTTTCTTTCTTTCTCTCTCTCACTATTTCTTTCTTTCTCTCTCTCTGTCTCGCTCCCTCTCTCTCTATCTCTGTCTCTCTCTTTCTCTTTCACACCATTATACACCCGATATGTTGAACGGGTATATAACACCATTACGCCTAGGTTCACTCTAACCCTGTGTGGTATTACCTGTTAGGGTACTATCTATGGGTTAAATGAGTTTAAAAATGTGTTTTAAAACAAATGAATTTTAGACAAATTTGACTACCAAACAATAAATAAAAAAGAAATCGATACAAAATAACTCACTCGGGTTTGATATGCCGGAAAATACTAAAAACCAACCAAAAACCAACCAACTGGGAAAATCTAGCGTTATTTTATCGTTGAAAAGTTGATGTTAAAATCTTAGGTTTTCTGAATAATTTTGTCATATAAAGCAGACACAGAGATTTAATATTATAATATATGTCTGGCATTGAACATAATTTTGAGTTTATCGAGGTTAAATCTATTGGTCTTGAGAATTAGTGGGTTCTTTTGTCACCTCAATCGGATTTCGTTTAATATTTTCTATATTTCCTGTGCAAATTTTGCTTTGTGTGTTTTGGAAAATGAATTTTCTTTTTATTATGAATCTGAGCATAAATTCTATCTTGTTACCTTTTTACTTGTAATGTTCAAATTGAATGAAACAAAAATTGTAAGGACATTTTATTTCATTTGCGGACTTTTTATTTTAGTTTTGAAGTTTCAGACTAGCTCTCCTTCGGTTTCAGGGCATGGCTCACATTTTTAAGGATATAATTGTTAAATTTACTTACCATAATCATGATATATATACAGTCCGGTTTTGATGAATCATATTTCATCGGTACGGCTAGACTTAGTATAATGATGGAAGAGTTAGTTTCAAAGTTGGTATATTTTTCGAATTTCAAATCATTTTTATCTGTATTCTTATTTAGTTTCATTAGTCTTTCTAATATGATATATTTAATTACATTAAAACTTAAATACTTGCGCCCGGAGGGTGCATATTCCTTCTAGTATTCACAATAACCGACATGTCCGGATTTTAAGATTTTCTTTTTCAAATTTTCATTAAAAAATAACACCCTACTCCAGGTTGTTTGAAAACAGAAACAATATCTAAGGTATCTTGTCATGGTGTAAGGTTTAGCATGCTAGTTCAGAATAGTGAGTTCAATCCTCGTTAGATGCACCATAAAATACCCTGGTAAAAAAGACTTTGAAGTAATCCGGCTTGGTGGGAAGTAAAAAAAAAAAGGACTTTCATCGTGGTGTAACGATTAGCAAGCTAGTCTCACAGATCCATTACTACTGGATAAGGTGTTCAATCTTCTCTGTATACCAATAAAATATCCTAACGTGAAAAAAACCTGGTGATAAGTCAAAAAATGATTATATGCGTCCCGTCACGTGTGTGTGGTTACCAAGCTAATCTCGCATATCGATTACAACTGAATAGTGAGATTTATAATAGAAAATAGATAGAAAAAAAAGAACAAAAGATAATATTAATCCGGTTTGGTGGGAAGTAAAAAAGGGTTTTATCGTGGTGTAACGATTAGCAAGCTAATCTCACAGATACATTACTACTGATAAGGTGTTCGATCTTCTCTGTATGCACCATAAAAATCCTAACGTGAAAAAAACCTGGTATTAAGTCAAAAAATGATTATATGCGTCCCGTCACGGTGTGTTGGTTACCAAGCTAATCTCGCATATAGATTACAACTTAAAAAAAAAACTCCACACATAAAGGACCTTCTGTTAATCCGGCCTGGTGGAAAGACATCAAATAATTTTAGGTGTGTCGTCATAGAGTAATGGTTAACAAGCCTAGTCTTTCAGATCCATTAGTATTTAATAGCGATTTGTATCCCCGCTGGTAACCCCGCCCGAAAATAAATCATTTATAAAGACCTTATGTTAATCCAGCTCAGTGGGAGGTCAGAAAAATAATCTTTTTTCAACAGGCAAGACTATATAGCATAACACAACCTATGCCTCTTCACAGGTGTGTGTGATGTATGTGCATGTGTTGTGTGTGTTGTGTGTGTATCCGTTACGTGTATATATATATATATATAATATATATACATATATATATGTGTGTGTGTGTATATATATATATATATATGTATATATATGTATATGTATATATATATATGTATACATATATATATATATATATATATATATATATATATATATATGTATATATATATATATATATATATATGTATACATATATATATATATATATATATATATATATATATATATATATATATATATATGGAAAGGTGAAAGCGAAACAAAAGCTAAGTATGTAAAAAAAATTCTATTAACGGTTTTTATTTATTTGTTCATTTTTGTTTTCAAAAAAAAACTTTGACATGTCCACACGGTCGCAACATATTGCAACATCTTACCAGATGTCAGCCTTGTTCTCAACAAACTTTTAAAAAAGAAAAAAAGGAAGAGAGAAATAAGAAATTACAGTTATTCGCCCATTCATAAAGGAGGAGAAGAAGAAAGAGAGGAAAAAAAGGAGAGGAAAAGGAAATAAGAAGAGAAATTATAACCACACAAATAAAAAAACATAAGCACGTCATTTCTGAAAAAAAACTCTGATGATTAAGCTTTGCTTTGAAATCGATTAGACATATAAAACATCTTTTTGTCTTTATTTTTTACGCATTGTATTGCCTTCGAATTTTATTATTTTATATATATATATATATATATATATATGTGTGTGTGTGTGTGTGTGTGTGTGTGTGTGTGTGTATTTGTGCTTCTCCTGACAAACGTTTAACTATCCCCTCTTTTTTTCATAAATATAGTTGCTCTTGAGGATGACCACTTTATTAAAAGGTCGAAACAGATATCTGTCAGCATACTGATATTATTATTTGTTTTTTCTATCTATTTTCTATTATACTGTCGGATTCATTTCCATTTTTATACACTTATATTGTCTACTGAAAAAAAACAAAATCTGGATTGTTTCATTTTTCATTAATGGAGACTCGTTTTCGATATGATAAAGACCGCGACACCATACGAATTCCCGGAACTTTCCGTATCTTCCTTAATTGTGCTGTGGACTTACATTTAAGATCGCTTTTGTGGCTGGAATGCCTCCTGAATATATATATATATATATATATATATATATATATATATGTGTGTGTGTGTGTGTGTGTGTGTGTGAGAGAGAGAGAAGAAAAATTGATATAAAATGCAACAGTTCAATAAAGTATAAGGTTTTGAAAAAAAACAATAAAATTAAGTCAAACACACACACACATGTATATCTAAATATATATACATATATAGATATATATATCAAAACTGGGCACCTAACGTGATGCAAGCTAGATTTACAGACCATTGCTTGCAATTCTCGGATTCTCATTGGGCGCCCCACACTTTGGCCATGTACCACATCTAAGCTAAGCTTAGTAAATAACTATGTAAAGTTTCAATGATAATGTTATTACTTGTACTATCACACAGACACACGCATATATATATATATATATATATATATATATATATATATATATATTATATATATTACACAAAATGTAACTTACAGTCAGTTGACGCTAAAATGTTTCGGTTTTAATCAAACCATCAACGGGGTTTACTTATACGAATCATACGAAAAGAAACTGGTATAAAACAAGCAAAATCTTGTGTGCCTTAGATTGCAATGTTAGAAAGCTCAACTCAGCAATTTATACACACACACACTCACACACACACGCACGCACACAAACACACACACACATACACAAATATATATATATTGGTTTGGAGGTTGATTTTGAAGGCCACCACATAATAGCGGTTAAAAAATCCCTGATGACCCAATTTTGGCGAAACTTTAGTAGGTTATCTGTCTATATCTTTCTAATAATCCGGTCTACAAATGTATTGAGCTCTTTTATATTCCTTATGATCCCGACTTATTCGAATAACTACATGAGTCAGACACTATCTACCGAAGTTTCAATCCGAATTTTTATTGGGTTTTTCCATACCGGCAGAGTTTAGAAGTAATACACACACACACACACACACACACACACACACACACACACACACACGGGTGTTCAAGGTACTACTTTTAGTTCTCCTGAGGAAGGTTGAACAGTGAAACCGTGGCAGAGAGAAAACCTTTTCTACAATTATTAATGCTCTATATTTTACAAGACATATTGAGCCCTTTTGGATTAACTGCTTATGCTACTGCAATGAAAATGTGGTAGTAAATTTTGATGAACACATATATATATATATATATATATATATATATATATATGTATGTGTGTGTGTGTGTGTGTGTGTGTGTGTGTGAACAAACATGTTGGATAGGAGTTCAGTGTCCTGAGCATAGAATAAAAAAGGCGTCCATAATTTAGCGATGCGCGATCAGTAGAGCAAGACAACAGAGCATGTCCGAGTGCATCCGGTCAAGCGCCGTTTCCATGACTACAGACTATTTCACTTCACCTAGTAACATCTTTTTTCTTGACATTCAAATACAAGGAGAAGAAAAAAAAGAAGGAATATGAAACATATGTATGCACTTGCCGCAAAACAGATTTCCATATGGAACAGTCAAATATCCCGTCTCTCTCTCTGTCTCTGTCTCTGTCTCTGTCTCTGTCTCTCTCTCTCTCTCTCTCTCTCTCTGTGTGTCTTTCTTTTTCTCTGTCTCTGTTTCTGTCTGTCTGTCTGTCTGTCTGTCTCTTTCCCTCACTCCCGGTTCCCCCCGTACAATAACTAGACACACACAAACGTTATATATATATATATATATATATATTATATATATATAAAGAAAAAGAGAGGAGAGGATCAAAGAAAGACATACACATATGTGTGGGAGAATGTGTGCGTGCGTTTGTGTTGTATATATATATATATATAATATATATATATATATATAAATATACAACACAAACGCACGCACACATTCCCCCCCACACACACATATATATATATATATATATATATATATATATATATATATACGTACATGTATATACGCATACATGTATATATATAAATTTAGTCTCCATTTAATACACTTGCGATTTTTTCACTATACTCCCGCTCTCTTCTTTCTCTCCTTTTCTCTCCCACCCTTTCTCTCGGGCTCTCTGTCTCTCTCTGTCTCTCTCTGTCTCGATATATATATATATATATATATATATATATACAAAGCTCACAAATACATATACAAGCATACACACCCACACACACGTACATACACACACACACACACACGCATATATATAAATCTCTTTTTTCATTCTCATTCTCTCTGTCTCTGTCTTTGTCACTGTTTCTCTCCCTCTCTTTCTGTACATATGTGTGTGCGTGAGTTAATACACACACACACACACACACACACACACATATATATATATGTATGTGTGTGTGTGTGTGTGTGTGTGTGTGTATAAACTCTCGCACACACATACGTACAGAAAGAGAGGGAGAGAGACAGAGACAAAGACAGAGACAGAGAGAATGGGAATGAAAAAAGAGAATGAAATATATATACATATATATAATATATATAATATATATATATATATATATATATAATTGTGTGTATATGTTTATGTGTCTCTTAATCTAAAAATCTGTCTCAATTAATTGGTCTTTAGCATCTAAATTTAAACTTATATAATAAAGTATTTAGTCGAATAGACTTCTCTAGGCGAGTCAGTGACTATTTTCAGTGATTCTTGATTTGGTGTCTAAACACGGAATTATAACACAGTCCCACATCGAGACGCATCTGCCATACGTTTTGTGGCCTTTCTATTCCTACACCAATCATTCATCTCAGTGCTAAGATCGAAGTACATGAAGTACACTAAAAGAAATCCAACAGTCATGCTCAAATTTTGGGGGTATTTATTCTGTTATGACGATTTTAGGTAGTGTGTCGTAAGCAGTAACGTAATTTTTGCTACAGACAAAAACCAGAAGCGAATCTCCATTATTAATACTAGCAACCGAAAACACCCTCTGGGCGTCGTAAAACTTAATTTTTGAAAGACATTGCTTGAGTGGGTGGGAGTTAAAAATTCAATGTCAGAGGGTTTGTATCATAAGTAAGCAAAATCCTCAAATTTATCAAAGGGATAAAAAAAAAACAATTTTAAATGAATACTGAGCCCCGTCCCTCTAAAATGAAATGTTGGGTGCATGTAATAATCAAACACTTATTTTGAATATTTTCCACATCAATTTTACACAAATTTATTTATTTATTTGTAAACTTTTGAGTTAACTTCTTGTTACTTTAAAAAATGAGGCGAGAGTAAAAAACAATTTTTAAAATTGCTTACTCACATTTTGGGTGTATAATAGCATAAGAATATTGTGACGTAGGCTGTGACGTAGAGCTATGACATTGTTTCGACAATTATTCGGCATATGCAAAAAAAAAAAAAAATAGATGCAAAGGGTATTTCAAACCAACTTAATCCCAAAATATATATTATATGTATTAATAATGGAGATTGTCTGTATATCTGTCTGTAACAAAAAATACGTCTTAGCTCTACGTCACAACTTACGTCACAATATTCTTATGCTATATACACCCAAAATTTGAGTAAGCAATTTTAAAAATTGTTTTTTACTCTCGTCCCTTTTACAGTAACAAGAAGTTAACTAAAAAGTTAACAAATAAATAAATACCTACGATTTTGTGGAAAATTTATGTGGAAAATATTCAAAATAATTGTTTGATTATTACATGCACGCAACATTTTATTTACATATTACTCCTTTAATAAATATTTACATATTACTCCTTTGATAAATATGAGGATTAGTCTTATTTATGATACAAACCCTCTGACATTGAATTTTTAACTCCGATCCTCACGGGCAATGTCTATCAAAAATTATTTTTTCGACGCCTGGATATCTCTGGTGATCATAAAATATATAAACAAACGTATGTATTTAATAGTTTAAACACCACCCCGTTTACGGCAGCTGCCAAATGGCCGAGGGGTTAAGAAATCTGGCTGGCAAAAGGTCAGTCTGATTTCGCTCCTGGCCAGAGGTAGTTGTTGTGTCTAGCTACATTGAAGAGGTGTGAAACGCCGAAACACGCGTTTGTGAATGACTTATTATATGCTCCAAAACTTGGCAGAGCTCTCTAGGGGTGATTTAAATTCACTTTCACATCCAGCATATATAAGTTATTGATCGTCTACTCACAGACTGGATCTCTCTGGTGATCGTAAAATATATAAACAAACGTATGTATTTAATAGTTTAAACATCAACCCGTTACGGCAGCTGTCAAATAAGAAATCAGGCTGGCAAAAAATCTAGATACTTATAACAACAATTGTATTTATATATACTAGCAAATATATGCACCCTCCGGGTGCAAGTATTTAAGTTTTGATATAATAAAATATCATATTAAATTAGAAAGGCAAATAAAAATGACTAAGAATGCAGATAAAAAGATCTGCAACAGAGGGGGTATAATCGAAAAATAGAACAACTTTGAAACTAACTATTCCATCATTTTCCATTACTCCCCTCTTTCATTGGTAAATTTTCCTAATTTAACTATTTAGTTAAAATAGGAAGTAAAGAATAATATTACAGTTATTTCTTCTTGTAAATAAATTTCTTTTAAGATTTATCCACGAGATTTTTGTTTATATGTCTTAAGATAAAATCAAACAATTAGAAATCAATAATACCAAGCACATATTTATTAAAATAAAATTTTAAATATCAATATGCAAATTAGCCTTCTCGTTCAAACTGTAAACCGCTATTTTGTTCTATATATAAATACAATTGCATGTTATTAGTACGTAGATATGGTCAACAGTCTTAATGATGTAAAGCAATTTTTATTAATAACTGAAGGTTTAAAAGAATGAAATCATGGAGAATTTGACGTAAATAACTAAGGGAATTGTGACTTGAGTAGTAATATAGTTTCGGTTACAGACAGAAAAACACACAATCTCCATTATAATAAGATGACAAAATATTGGTTAACAGTAGAAATTGGAAGGTTAATTTGCTAATTGATATATCAAAAATTTGATTTTACTAAATATGTGCTTAGTATTATTGATTTCTAATTGTTTTCTTTTATCTTAATGAATATGGGCAAAAATCCTGGGGATAAATCTTAAAAGAAATCCATTAACAAGAAGAAATAAGTGTCATTTTATTCTTTCGATTTTAACTAAATAGTTAAATTAGGAAAATTTATATGGGAGTAATGGAAGAGTAATTCTCAATTGTTCTACTTTTCGAGTGTACCCTCTTCTGTTTCAAATCTTTTTATCTGCATTATTATTTAGTTTCATTAGCCTTTTTAATATAATATATTTTATTAGATTAAAACGTAAATACTTGCACCTGGATGGTACATATATTTGCTTGTTTTTTTTTAAATGTTATTATACTATACTGCACGTTTTTCTGTGTGGCTTTCCAATCACAGAGTAAAGCAATTGACAACGTGTCGGCGCACCAACCACTGTGGATGCCTGCTACGGCTTGAACTGCTTGAGTCACATGATACATGGATTTACCAAACCCTCCACAAGCAGGCCCCTTTTTATCATATGGGTGCTAGAAGGCTGTGGCTGCGGGTCTACATGTCCTGGGAATGACGTTAAACTCTATCTGATGGTGAGGTTCCAGTTTTGGAGGTTTGGGGAATGTGGAGCACCCCTTCATCACCATTGCTCCCTGGTCCACTCTGACTCGGAGTGGTAGTACCTGTTAGGGTTCCATCTATGGGTTAAATAGAAAAATGTATTTATAAAAAAAATTGTATTATCCATTAAGAATTGATTTATTTCAAAACTTTATCGGCATTAAATGACCCACTGAGGTTGATATGCCGTAAAACAAAACAAAACAACCCTCCACGAGCAGGATGTGACACAATAGCTATTTTTGAAGCGGATCTTAACAGATTTTAATTTAGAGTTTTCCTTCTTGACCGATTGTCATACCAAGATTAAAGAGCCCAGTCTGCTCTACTGTTTACCCATAGATAGAGGGAGAGTAGTAGGATTCATGTTTGTCCCAAGAGTATTAGCGCTATAGCTCAGTATTAGCGCTATAGCTCAGTCGATAGAGTTCCTCGCCAACTCAGCATATGAGTAGCACAGGGATTTGTGGGGTAAAGTGAGAAGCTGATGATAGGTGAGGCGCTCCGTCTAAAACGCCAAAACAATCTCCTTGGTCTAGGGCTCGTAAAAATGGGATAGACTCCATCACTGTCAGGCTGACACTAACTGAAGACCAACCAGACAATTTTACTTTTATTTATAAAATGTAAAAAGCTTCGTCCAGGATTTGAAATCGTTTCGCCGTGTCTATTTCTTACTATAACCATTACACAAAGAATACCTCCTAAAAGTACATATTTAACATTCTTGTCTAGTAACTTTGTTTACAGTCTATATGGACAGACCTTTTCACAGGATTCGATATATCTGGTGACCTGGTAAACATAATTCGAAATAATAGACGTTATTCCCTCGCTTCAGATTTTAATTTATCTTGTAATATGAACATATATACTGGGATATTTTGTTGATATAAAAAGAATTGGTGCTGTCGAATGAATAAGATCAGATATGATTCGATTATAGACGTAAATTATAAATATATATATATATTAAATCTCAATTTCATAGTTATATTTTAAACTATCGCAAACACGCACACACATACGCACACACACACATGTATATCTAAATATATATACATATATAGATGTATATGTCAAAACTGGGCACCTAACGTGATGCAAGCTAGATTTACAGACCATTGTTTGCAATTCTCCGATTCTCATTGGGCGCCCCACACTTCTGCCCATGTGCCACATCTAAGCTAAGCTTAGTAAATAACTATATGTAAAATTTCAATGATAATGTTATTATTTGTACTATCACACAAACAGACGCACACATATTATATATATATATATATATATATATATATATATATATATATATATATATATATATATATAAGTTAAAAGAAAGGAAATGAATCAGACGGTATGAGTAAAACAAGCTCTGATGACGGTTTTCATAAAATCGAAATATTGTTCAATATCAGCGAAGTTATAAAATGTTTTCACTTTAACAGCATTTTGTGGTGTTTTCATATCTTTTTTATATATACTCATATATATATATATATATATATATATATATATATATATATAATATATATATATATTACACAAAATGTAACCAGTTCAGTCAAGTAAGTAATTTTTATAAAGGAAAAGTGAGATTTCAAAGCGAATTAGATTTGTATAAAATAATAATTTAAAAAGGAAACAACATTAACATTATTTTGTAATATTTCTAAGAAAGGGAACATTTTACCTAATTTGAATTTATTGAGTGCCAAGATGTTGAATCTGCTGGCTCATTTCTGACATACAAATACGTTTTGCACACTCAAATCTCTCTCAGTCTCTATCTCAATGAGAAACTAACATATATAACGAGGAGGTAATCTAGATATACATAGAGAGGGAGAAAGATACAAGCAGAAAGTGAGAGACGGGTCAGTTTTTAATTTGATTACAAATTACGGCTAATTAGAATGTATTAAAATTGATTTTTTTCAGACATTACTCAATCCTACAATAAAGGAATAATTTAGAATAATTGTTATGTCATGTCACTAAACCTTTGGACGCAAAGATTAATTCGCTCAACTTTAGTATATATATTATATATATATATATATATTATATATATATATATATATATATATATATTCTGCTACCATTGTTTTACTCTATCCAAACATAATTGTTTAAGCAGAGCTATCCTAGGGCAGCCATTTTTTTTTTTACAAATGATAAAGATATGATCAAATAAATTATACGTTTGTAAAACTGTATGAGTGTGTCACTTGGTTGTTTCCGTATGTCATGTGTATGCGCTTGTTCTATACATAGTGTGCGTATGCTGGTATGCAAACACACACACACACACAAATAATTTCGAACATTTTCCACGCGCGGGAGCAGCCGAGCCGTTTTTCATCACAGAATTAGCCGATTTAACATCACGGAAAAAATTACAATATATGGCTTTCATCAACTTCTTAAACAACAGATGATTACAATATCGCCGTGGGATAAGTACTATAAAAAATCACCTAATACTTTCAATAACTCTGAAGATGGAATTTTACTTCCGAAAATATTTAGTTTTGAAAAAAAAAAAAAGTTAAATAAATTCAACACATATTGCATTGTAAATTGCCTTCAAAATCTTATATTATACTATATTATATTATATATATATATATTATATATATATTTTTTTTCTTCTAAACTATATCGGTAGAGAAAAAAAAAATAGATAATCCAGTTTCTCAAAATACAAAAAAAAAAAAAAAATTCAAACTGATATCTGGGACAACAAAATTTTAAAAGAAACGACCGGCACATACGTACTTTCTGAAAATAATCATCAGTACCGTCTGTAGTTACCCAAAAGAAGAAAAAAACACCGGAGTAGTTTTCTAAGTTATATATGTAAAATGTGCTCAATACCTTAAGTAGAGCATGATTATAAGGGCCAACATAAGTCAGGTACTATCTACTCAAGTTTTACCTGTATGGTTCTTCAGGATAATTCTGACTAATATATACATATACGGGGTGTCTCAAAAAGATGTATACACACTTTAAATAGTTGTAAACCAGGTGTTTATCATTATTTGTTTAATTTACAACATGTAAAAGAATTTACAAACATCTTTCTATCGTTTTGTCACTGCCTGTTCTCAATCTGATGTACGCAATAGAAAAAAACCCAAACATTTGAGTTATCAACTGCTAAAAGGTGTATACACCTTTTTGGGACACCATATATATATATATATATCTTTACTTTATTTTAGCCCTGAAGAGCTTTATGCGAAACTAATAGTAGGTTCGTCTGACTCAGTAGATATCCTTATTACTTGGCTCTACTTAGGTATCGAGCACTTTTTACAAATTAGCTTCTCCTAGCGGTTATATGAATATATATATATCTTATATTCATATATATACATATAAATTGTTTTTTCTTTTGGCCAAATACTATACCAATAGATTATTTTTTGTTGGTACGAATATCTTGGTCTTTTCTTTTTTTCAAAATTTTTTTTCTTCCTGGTTGATGTTTGGTAGTATATTTTTACAATCAAACACTCTGCCGGTTTTTTCTCTCCGCAAGGATCTACCAACACGCTTGGTATATTATATATATATAATATATATATATATATATATATATATATATATATATATATATATATAGTATTTGGTAATTCGCTGAAGCATTGTTATGCATGTTATCATATATTAATGATAGGAAAGCAATTACAATAAAATGTGAGTCCTATCCATGGGTTAAATAGATCTGTTTAAGAATTGTTAGTATTATAGGAACATTTGAAACTATTTAACTGTGTCTAAATAATTTGTATCAGATAGAAATACTTGACATCACGTAACAATGTATAAAAATTATTATTATAAACCAATAAAAAAGTTTAAAAATAAAAATAAACATCTTTTTATTTCAATTTTATACGCATTGTAATTGCTTTCCTATCATTAATATATAATATGTTATAATAAATAATAATAATAATAATAATAATAATAATAATATATATATATATATATATATATATATATATATATATATATATATATATATATATATATATAAAGTAAAGTCGACTGGGATTTACATTTATGTACTAGTAAAAGTCAAGGTAGTATTGTATGTGAAACTGGAGATTGTATGATTGTTTTGAGACAATTTGTGATGTGGTTGTGCAAGGATCAAAATTCGTGGATTTCTTAGTCTCGAACTTTGAAATATGACACAGACAGAAAAGGAACATTGATTTCAACCCCCCGCCCCGCTGTCTACTGAGCTTGTCGTTTCTATTGCGTGTTGACGTTTCCCTCATACCACCACCGCAAGACAATGTGTTAAACACATACCATTTTAATTCTTACGATTGGCCAGATTAGCCCCTGCCCACATCCAACACTGTGGGAATGTATCCATTGGTTTTGTCCCTCTTTACCCCAAGTACAGCAATCTTGCCACCAGAAGAGGGCCTACGGAGTCCAGCCCGGACATCCGGTCATGCGTAAATACAAGAAAGGCTTGATCAGGCAATGACCGCTACGACACTTCTCAATTTGACCATTATCCCTGCTTCTGTTACCCGCCAAATAGAATGACGTGACTTAGTGTTATGTAACGCTATTCGCCGAGATTTGACCTCCCCCCAGCCGCTTTTTACTGGACAAAGCAAGTCACGGGAACGGAAACGTATAGTTCTTTAAGCGTATAAAACAACCCCAACCCCCAAACGCACTACCTCGGCGATTGTATCAATGATGCTTTCTGATTGGTCTAATCTCACAGGTCACGTGGTTGTCAGTGTGGTAGCAGCGGTTGTGGGAGCATAAACTGTAAAATGTAGGATGTCCTTATTAATTTGCTTGCCGTAAGCGCTGTGACATGTACAGAGAGTGAGGGGGGGGGCAAAGGGTCCGCTAATTCAACCCTTACTCCACCGCCCCCACCCCCCGTTAAAAATCTCTCTCTGCATAATGCGAGTGTCGTTGAAAAGGAAGGTGCATTCGCCTTACGTTCGAACAAGGAAGTGGTGAGATTTTCAGGGATGTATGGGGCCAAGAAAAGGAAGGGAATTGTGCAGGAATTGTCTGCCCCTTCTTTCCCTTGCCCTAAAGGAAACATTGCTTAAACGTGCGAGTTTGTCATATGGGATGTGGTTTGGCGAGGGGACAAATCTTGCCGAATGCTTTCCTCTTCCTCAAGGTGGTTTGGACAATAATGTCCAGGTTTGCACCTGGGGGTCACTCATTACTAATTTCCTTTGGATTTTACAAGGATACATATGCAAAGATCCGGTATTAGCAATATGCTGTGATAACAAAGAGATAAACAAAATCGTTATGACTAATAAAAATGTGTGATAATTGAGGATTATGTATATATATACATACATACATACATTTATGTATTATATATATATATATAATAGACGAGATGAGGTGGTGGTGGAACATCGATTTAAGATGATTATCCGTCATCAGAAGTAATTGAGCACTTTATAATCATTTCTCCAATAATAATAACAAAAAATTATATATATATATATATATATATTATATATATATATATAATATATATATATATATATATAATGAAACCGGTGAGAAATTTCTAAAAGGTTTAAAATTTTCAAAATGATAACATCAAAATGCAATAAGGATTATAATTAAAATAAGAGCATTTGATGTTATCATTTTTTAAACCAGATTTGTTGAATATATAAATATATATATATATATATATATATATATATATATATGTGTGTGTTGTGTGTGTGTGTGTGTGTATGTGTGTGTGTGCGTGCGTATGTATGTGTGTATGTGCGTGCGTGTGTGCGTGCGTGTGTGTGTGCGTGTGTGCGTGTGTGTGTGTGTATGTTTGAGCAGCATTTAAAAAAAGTTATACATGGATAATTAAACAAAAGATACATCTCCTATTTAACAATTTCATTTACAATCTTTTCAAACTTTCTGGCCAACTGTTTTACGTTTTGATGGAATCCGTGGATTAGTCCACCGGCGATAAATTTCTAAAATGTTTCAAGATGATAATATAAATAAAATAAGGATTCTATTTTTAATATATATATATATATATAATATATATATATATATATATATATATATATATATATATATATATATTGTACGGTGTGCACAAGGGGTCTTTTAATTTATCTGGTTCAATTTAGTTGCATAGTTAATGCTGACTTCTTCATTAATCAAATAATTACCGTTATTTTTGTTATCATTAAGCTCGTATAATGTCACATCTTAAATGTATATTATAATAAAAATCTATGGTATTTTTTGAAAATAAATAAATAAAAGTCAATGAATTATAATAGTATTTTATTACTAGAGTAAGTCCCACGAATGATTACACTTTATTCTAAAGCAAGAATATGAAGAATTTTATATTTCTAGTGGAACATTACAGTAATCTAAGACGAACAAATTAATTGTTTTACCTTATTAGTATTCACTATAAGCAGAGCTATCCGGTGTTGACCAGAGATTAAAAAGTTAAAAATAAAATCTTATCTATATTTGCATATAGCTTCATTCATTTAGCCTTATATTATTTTATTTAGCTTTGCGTATGTAAATTGACAGGAATAGTTTTATCGGACCAAAATAGTCGGTGGATTTTTTGAATTTTGAAATTTCTTTTATATATATATATATATATATATATATATATATATATATATATATATATACCAAACTTGTTGGTAAATCCTCGCGGCGAGAAAAAAACCAGCAAATAGTTTGATTGTAAAAATATACCATATACCTATATACCTATACTTAGGCTCAAAACCTAAGTAGAGCAAATAATAAAGATAAACCTAATGAGTCAGATAAACCTACTAAAAGTGTCGCTCTCTTCAGGACTAAGAGCCGACTTAAGGGAGTCGAGTCTTAGCCCTGAAGAGAGCGAAACTTTTAGTAGGTTTATCTTAGCCCTGAAGAGCACTAAGCGAAACTTTAGTAGGTTTATCTGACTCATTAGGTTTATATATATATATATATATATATAATATATATATATATATGTGTGTGTGTGTGTGTGTGTGTGTGTGTGTTAATTAAAAAATGGAAGAGAATTCATGTTGAAAAAATGAATAAAGGACAGAAAATGTTGAATGGATAAAAAAAATTATCGGAGTGCCGACCCGTGTTTTGACCGATAAATTTTCCTTTTTACTCATTGTATTCTATTTATTATTATTTTGAATACAAAATAGAATTTAAAAAATAGATAAATAAAATAACAATAACAATAATAGAAAAAATTTATATATATATATATATATATATATTATTATTATAAATAAAATATTGTCCAATGTCAATACTATTATATATATATATATATATATATATATAGAGAGAGAGAGAGAGAGAGAGAGAGAGAGACATACATACAGACAAACAGACAGACAGACAGACACAGAGACAATATTGATAGATGATAGATAGATAGATAGATAGATAAATAACTTAACTAATCTTGTTAAGATAAAGATTATTTAATATTCATAGTGAACTGATGCAGGTTTAAGTTCACCAAAATTATTCAGTTGCTTACGATCAAATATATTTTCAGCATCTTTTCAGTTATCAAAATCTGAGATCAACTTCAGAAGCATTGAGGTCAAATTTAGAACAACTGTCGTAAAGTAACTTAACATTTTAGACGCAATTTAAAAAAATGTATCTATCTTCTCCTAGCTATGGGTAAATAGTTGTACATAGTAAGGATAAGAAAAATCTGTGAATCTAAACCAAATGCGCTTTAAAAGATGGCCTTGTGTCGGATCCTGGTCATGGGAGAGTGGTTTGGTTGGTTTCTTTATTTAATAAAAAATCAGCCTTCGTGGGTTATTTAATACTAAAGCCATCCTTGTAGAAGAACGATAGTGGTACCCATTGCTGGAGAGATGAGAAACTTCATACCTTTCCCAAGGGTATTAGTCCGAAAGTGAATATAATAGCACCACTGGAGATCAAACTCGCTTACTACTATGCTGCCGTCCAGCATGTTAGCACCTAAACCACGGGGTCTCTTTCGGGTGGATTTTGGTAATTATAACCATTGGCCATTACAGGCACCATTTGAGGTACCAAGTACTCCCGAGTCCACCCTGACCCGGAGTGGAAGTACCTATCAGGGTCCTGTCTATGGGTTAAATTGATCAAAAATGACTTTTGAAAAATATGTTTAAAAAATAAATTAAGTTAGAAAAAAATAAATATCCAACAAGAATGAATAAAACAAAACGTCTATGGCATAGCCGGACCATATGACCTTTAGGCACCCCTTTTTGATCTCGTTTAAGAAAGGACATGTTTTTCATTTACACCGTTAATATACGGTTGTTTTAACAGACGATTTTTAGATTTTAAATAATTATAAAACTAACCCAAACCCTAACCTAACAACCGGATATTGACGGTGTAAATGAAAAACATGTCCTTTCTTAATCGAGATCATAGCCGAATATATTACATCAGATCAACGGTTTGTTTAAATAGATATTTGTAATAAACCAGTGTGACATGATTTTAATTGAATTATGAATCTAATTATGAATTTGTATACTCGTATATATATATATATATATATATATATATATATATATATATATATATATGTGTGTGTGTGTGTGTCTGTGTGTGTGTCTGTGTGTGTGTGTGTGTGTGTGTGTGTCTGTGAAATTTATCTAAAAACAATACTAATTTAACAGATCGATATGCTATGTTAATTTTTCGTTATCCGTTGGCAATTTTGTGGCTTATCGACGCTTTTCAACACTCTTTTAAAAAAAAGTTTCCAAATAAAAACTTTTTCCAGACGAGGATGACCTAAGGTCAAAACTAGTTGTCAATAATTAAAAAGAAAATAATTCAAAATTAAAAAAGAAAGTAATTGAAAATAAATATCATACTCTGGTGTTTTGGATGTATAAATGAGGATGGTGGAAGCATCTTCATCAGGGGAATATTCTTGGCTTAAAAATCAATGTTTGTTTTTCTTAACTCTTTCTTTTTGTATTTCTGTTTAACCCGCTTTCCTTTTTCCCTTCTTTCATTCATTAATTCATTCATTCCGCCACTGTTTCTTTTTTTCTCTTTTTCATATAATATTTTAATTTTTATATTTCCTTCTTTGTTTCATTCATCAAAACCTTTTTTCTTCTTAATACTTTTTTTTAATACAATTTCTCCTATCTTTCTTTATCAACCTTTTAAATGTATTCCAATTTTATTTTTATCTATTTGCTTTTTCAATTCTTTTATATTTTCTTGTTTTCGCGCCTTTTTTTATTTTCCCGCCTTTTTGTTTTTTTTCCTCCATTTTATTTTCTTGCTCGAAGCCATGCGTGCTTATTATAATGTGGTTAGAAAAGAATTTGTTTTCTTAAAAATTTGAATGCTTAAACTGAACTCTAAACAGCGGCACCCCTATCCCAACATATCAAATTACATTGCACCCCGCGGACGTCGGGTGGCCGTCCGTAGACACTCCAATAATTTATTCGACACGAACTAATAAAATTAAAATTGAGACCACTTGAGAAATGTATGTAGTTATTCGGGTAGGAGACAGGAACTCCCCGTGGGTAGTTACGCGAACTCTTCACAACATGTCGGTTTTCTTTTTTCTATCTTTCTTTCTTTCTTTCTTTCTTTTTTTTTTTTACTTTAATGTTAAAATGCGTGCTTCGAATAAGAAATATAAAACTCGGCCATTTTAAACTGGCTATGACAACGCTTGGAGCACTCTCTAACCTCACGTTTTACGGAGTCTGGTTTGGTTTTAGTTTTATCTTAAATAAGTTTTTTTCTTGTTGTTGTTGTTGTTGTTGTTGTTGTTGTTGTTGTAGTAGTGGTTTTCTTCTTCTTCTTCTTCTTCTTCTTGTTGTTGTTGTTTGCAAATTTTATTTTACCTTATCTCTCTTCTTTCTTTTGGACTCGGTGTCGAGTTTTCTTTCTTTTTTATTTTGTTTTTATTTTTGTTCATTTCATTTGCCTACTACACTTTCTTAGTATTGTTATAATCCACTATTTAATTTAATTAATTCATCTATTATTTCATTCTTTCCTTCTTTCATTCCTTCTTTCGTTCTTTCTTTTTTAATTTCGTTCTTTCTTCGCCTTTTTGTTTTTGATAGTTTTGTTCATTTTCTTAGTATTCTACACATTTTATCATCCATTGATTCTTTCTTTCTTTCTTTCTTTCTTTCTTTCATTCTTTCTTTCTTTTATTATATCGTTCTTTCTTTCTTTCTTTCTTTTTTCGCCTTTTTGCTTTTGATAATTTTCTTCATTTTCTTAGTATTCAACACATGTTATGATCCATTCATTATTTCTTTCTTTCTTTCTTTCTTTCTTTCATTCTTTCTTTCTTTCTTTTATTATTTCGTTCTTCTTTCTTTCTTTCTTTCTTTCTTTCTTCGCCATTTTGTTTTTGATGATTTTCTTCATTTTCTTAGTATTCAACACATTTTATAATCCATTCATTATTTCTTTCTTTCATTCTTTCTTTCATTCTTTCTTTCTTTTATTATTTCGTTCTTTCTTTCTTTCTTTCTTAACATATGCTATGTTAATTTTTCGTTATCCGTTGGCAATTTTTTGTTTTTGATGATTTTCTTCATTTTCTTAGTATTCAACACATTTTAAAATCCATTCATTTTTTTCTTTCTTTCTTTCTTTCATTCTTTCTTTCATCTTTCTTTCTTCTTTTATTTTTCGTTCTTTCTTTCTTTCTTTCTTTCTTCGCCTTTTTGTGTTTGATGATTTTCTTCATTTTCTTAGTATTCAACACATTTTATAATCCATTCATTATTTCTTTCTTTCATTCTTTCTTTCATTCTTTCTTTCTTTTTTATTTCTTTCTTTCTTTCTTTCTTTCTTTCTTCGCCTTTTTGTTTTTGATGATTTTCTTCATTTTCTTAGTATTCAACACATTTTATAATCCATTCATTATTTCTTTCTTTCATTCTTCTTTCATTTCTTTTTTCTTTTTATTATTTCTTTCTTTCTTTCTTCTTCTTTCTTCGCCTTTTTTGTTTTTTTATGATTTTCTTTATTTTCTTAGTATTCAACACATTTTATAATCCATTCATTATTTCTTTCTTTCATTCTTTCTTTCTTTCTTTTCTTTTTTTTTTCTTCCTTTTTCTTTTTTTGTTGGTAGTAAAATCGACCATTTATTTCTATTCATTCCTTCATTCATTCTTTCTTTCTTTTCCTTTTTATTGTGGTAATTTTCTTTGTATAATACACTGATCTTATTATTGGTAAGATCCACCATTTATTTTCATTCATCTTTCTTTTTGTCGTTGTTTTCCTTTTTCCTTTTATTCATTTTCATTTGTATACTACATTTTTTTGCAATTAGTAAAATTAAACCATATTTGTATTTCTTTCGTTCTTCCTCGTTCTTTCTTTCTTTTATTAGATTTTTTCGTTTTCTTTGTATACTTCTCTTATCTTATCATTGGTAAAATCTACCATTCATTTACATTCAGCGATCTATTCTTTCTTTCTTTTCTTTCCTTTTTCTTGTGTTGTTCACTTTCTTTGTATGCTACACTACAATAATTAAAATCAACGATTTAATTATATTCTTTCTTTCTTTCTTTCTTTCATTCTTTCTTTCTTTCTTTCTTTCTATTTTTCTGTATATCCTGTTTTCATTTTTGATTTTGTTTAATTTTTCATACTTCTTGTACATTTCAAAAGCAGTCCTTTAATTCCTCCCCGCTCTCTCTCTCTCTCCCTTCATTTTTTTTCTTTCTTTCTTTTTTCATCTTTTCTTTTAATTGATAAATTTTTCTTTCTTTCGCTGGCTCTTGTTTTCTTTTTTATTTTAATTGATTTATTCATTCTCTGTCTCTTTCTTTCTTTTTTTCTATATTTTTTCACTTTTAATTGATTCATTGCTTCTCTCTTCCTCTTCCTCTTTCTCTCTCTATATTTCTTTCTTTCTTTCTTTTTTCAATTAATTGATTGCTTCTTTCTTTCTTTCTTTCTTTCTTTCTTTCTTTCTTAGTTTTGCTATTTATTTCATAATCCTCTTATTTCTTTATTTGTAAAATTTGTCATGTAATTACATTTATCTATTTATTCTTTTTTTATTTCTTTTAGTTTTGTTTATTTTCTTATTATATTTTTCTGATCTTATTATCCATAGATTTAATAATTTCATTCATTCATTATTTCATTCATTCATGCTTAATTCATTCATTCGTTTATTTGTCTTTCTATCTATTAGTTTATTTATCTTATTCTTATATTCATCTTATTTAAATAGTTCTAACATTCGCCATTCATTCATTCTATCTTTCTTTTTAGAAATGTTTATTCAGTTTTCTTTCACTTCTTATTGTATCATTCGTCATTTAAATTCATTCATTCTATCTTTCTTTTTAGAAATGTTTATTCAGTTTTCTTTTACTTTTTATTTTATCATTCGTCATTTAAATTCATTCATTCTATCTTTCTTTTTAGAAATATTTATTCAATTTTCTTTCACTTCTTATTGTATCATTCGTCATTTAAATTCATTCATTCTATCTTTCTTTTTAGAAATGTTTATTCAGTTTTCTTTCACTTCTTATTGTATCATTCGTCATTTAAATTCATTCATTCTATCTTTCTTTTTAGAAATGTTTATTCAATTTTCTTTCACTTCTTATTGTATCATTCGTCATTTAAATTCATTCATTCTATCTTTCTTTTTAGAAATGTTTATTCAATTTTCTTTCACTTCTTATTGTATCATTCGTCATTTAAATTCATTCATTCTATCTTTCTTTTTAGAAATGTTTATTCAGTTTTCTTTCACTTCTTATTGTATCATTCGTCATTTAAATTCATTCATTCTATCTTTCTTTTTATAAATGTTTATTGAGTTTTCTTTCACTTCTTATTGTATCATTCGTCATTTAAGTTCATTCATTCTATCTTTCTTTTTATAAATGTTTATTGAGTTTTCTTTCAATTCATATTGTATCAATCATCATTTAAATTCATTCATTCTATCTTTCTTTTCAGAAATGTTTAATCAGTTTTCTTTCACTTCTTATTGTATCATTCAATTTGTTCGTTCAATCATTATTTCTTTCTTTTTTTTCTTCATTCTTTTTTATAGTTTCATTACTTTTGTTTTAATACATGTCTTATTGTTTTATTTCTATAATCCGGCAGTTAATTTCCTTCCTTCCTTCCTTCCTTCCTTCCTTCCTTCCTTCCTTTTCTTTCTTTCTTTTTCTTGTATCTCCTTTTATTTTCCCAACAATTCATTTATCTATTTGTTTATGTGTTTCTTAGTTTTATTAGTTTTGTTTTCTTTATGATTCTCATCTTTTTTTTCGTCATGTAATTTTATTCATTCATCGATGTGTTATATATTCTTCTTTCTTTCTTTTTATTCATATCTCTTTTTTTCTTGTTTTTTTTTTCTTTCGTAGTTCTTTTCCTAATCCTCTTATTTTGTTATAGGTAAAACACGCCATTTAATTGTATTCATTTATTTATTTATTTATTCATTCATTCATTCTTTCTTTCTTTCTTTCTTTCTTTTTCACTTTCATTCTTTCTTTTTTTCTCATCTTTAGTTTGTTCCTTCGTTATTTATTTATTTATTTTGCTAATTCTCGTTCGTTTCTGGTAGAATGGTTTATTCTGTTTTGGATTCATTTGTTCGTCTCTTCTCTATGTCTTTTGAATATTTCATTCTTCTTTCTTTCGTAACTTCTTTCTTTTACTTTTTTATTCATTCTTCCTTTTATCCTGTCTGCCTTTCTTTATTTAACATGTTATTTCCGTTGCTTTTAAAAAAAAATATAATTCTTTATTCCATTAGTTTGTTTATTTATACTTTCTTTCTTTTGATTATTTATTTCTTCTTTCATAACTTCTTCCTACTATATATATATATATATATATATATATATATATATATATATATATATATATATATATATATATATATATATACCCAGTTAGGGTTCTAATCATACACAAAGCGGCTTCCTGACTATAACTCTGCTGATGAGGCATAATATGCCAAAATGTACATACAGAGATCGACTTTTTCTCGATTTGTTTACACCTTACATTTGAACAGATATACTCGCCTAATTCTTTAACTATCAACTAATTAATTTTCAAATTAGGTATGACTTCAATAAAGCACATATTCTGCCAAAAATTGTCGGCTATCGCCATATCAAACAGTCTGTTTATTTACTCTGATATATATATATATATATATATATATATATATATATATATATATATATATATATATATATATCTGTCGCATGTGACATGACGTCATTATAAATGTTTTCTTAATCGCGTTTGAACACTTTCTTCATGTGATTTCAAAAAAGTTCTTTTTTCGAAAGTTTCGAAAATTGTCCACGTTCCAACTAATTTCATTAAAAATAATAAGGATTTACTCTGAGGAAGGTCGATGTTTCTTTGTGTGCTGAACATTTCTATATTTTTATTATTATTATTATTTTATTTCATTTTGTTATCTAAAAATAATAATAGATAGAATAATGTACTCATGGATAGTTAAATTAATTAAAATAATCCTATTTTATCCATTCAATACTTTCTTTCCTTTCTTTCTCTTTTCAACATACCGTCGGATTCACTTCCATTTTCAATTTATATATATATATATATATATATATATATATATTATATATATATATATATATATATATATATATATATAAAGAGAGATATACACATAGATAGATAAGTGTGTGTGTGACACACACACATATATATACGGCTATGTACGTGTGTGTGTGTGTGTGTGTGTGTGTGTGTGTGTGTGTGTTTGTGTGTGTCCGTATGTATCCAATAACCTCAGTTTATATATTCATTTTTTCAATAGAACAGATATCATTTTATTTTTTATTTATTGATTTTTCGTTCATTCCTTTTTATTTCTTTTTCTTTTTCTTTTTTGTTCATTCATTTTCAAGTAACTTTGGAATTGTTTTTTACCCTTTCTTTTCTTCCAATTTAGTTTCCTAAATACTTCTATTCATTTATTTGTTCTTCTTCTTCTCTTTAAATTCAACTTCCATTCCTTCGCATTCTCCACTGAACACCGTTTTCTTAGTTTATCTAATATTTGTTTGAAATTTAGTAAGATATTTTTTTTCACATAGAGTTACCTCCCTTCTTTAGATGTTACAATTATTATCGTTTCTGATTATCTCTATCCTGGTTAAGTCCTTATCTTCACCAATCTTCTGTTGCTTTCTTTTAATTCTTTGTAACGAACTCTTTTAAAAAAAAAGGTTAGAAAAGATGTCACTAAAATGAAGGCAATGGCAGTGTCACAGAATGTTTTCTTTAGATCAGTGAGCGTTCAATGAATTTTCCGCTCTTATTTCAACGATTTTTCAATTTTTTCTCTCTCACCTTGTTCACTTCTAACCGAAAGGCAATGTACCCAAGAAACAGAGATACGAATTCCATCTTACTGACAGTAAAACATTTTTCCACACTTCCTTCCAGCCACTGTATATGTTGACTTATAATAAAGAACCGAAACAACATTAATAGATAATGTTTTAAAAATGAGCAGTGATGATTAACTTTATAGCCTTAAGTAGAAGCCATCTTGCTTACAATGTCTCGACTAAATTCATCATACCTGTGTTGCGTTGTCACTCATAAGTGCTATTTTCAGGGACCAGATGGTATAATATATGGGCGATTCCATGTCAAATCATCCAGAAAAAAAGGGAAATTATTACCTACTCCTTCATTTTTTCTGTAATATTTACAGGCGTGAACAGTATTAAAGTTATACATTTCCAAAAATGTCAGTGAAATTTTTACAGGTGTGAACTGTATCAAACTTATACATTCCCAAAAATTTTGAGTGACATTTTTACAGGTGTGAACTGTATTAAAGTTATACATACCCAAACATTTGTGTGAAATTTTTACAGGTGTGAACTGTATTAAAGTTATACATTCCCAAAATTTCAGTGAAATTTTTACAGGTGTGAACTGTATTAAAGTTATACATTCCCAAAATTTCAGTGAAATTTTTACAGGTGTGAACTGTATTAAAGTTATACATTCCCAAAATTTCAGTGAAATTTTTACAGGTGTGAACTGTATTAAAGTTATACATTCCCAAAAATTTACGTGAAATTTTTACAGGCGTGAACTGTATTAAAATTATGCATTCCCAAACATTTGAGCGACATTTAACAGGTGTGAACTGTATTAAAGTTATACATTCCGAAAAATTTGAGTTTAATTTTTACAGGTGTGAACTGTATTAAAGTTATACATTCTCAAAAATGTGAGTGAAATTTTTACAGGTGTGAACTGTATTAAAGTTATACATTCCCAAACATTTGAGTGACATTTTTTCAGGTGTGAACTGTATTAAAATTATACATTCTCAAACATTTGAGTAAAATTTTTACAGTTGTAAACTGTATTAAAGTTATAATTACCCAAACATTTGAGTTAAATTTTTACAGGTGTGAACTGTATTAAAGTTATACATTCCCAAAAATTTGAGTTAAATTTTTACAGGTGTGAACTGTATTAAAGTTATACATTCCCCAAAATTTGATTGACATTTAACAGGTGTGAACTGTATTAAAGTTATACATTCCCAAAAATTTGAGTGAAATTTTTACAGGTGTGAACTGTATTAAAGTTATACATTCCCAAACATTTGGGTGAAATTTTTACAGGTGTAAACTGTATTAAAGTTATACATTCCCAACAATTTGAGTGAAATTTTTACAGGCGTGAACGGTATTAAAGTTATGCATTACTCAAAATTTGAGTTTCCACTTTAAAACATTGGCGGGGTTATATCGATTTTTAGCACATATTTTTTATACAAATAATGTTCAATATATGTGAAATAATAATAGAAAAAATCTTTGTCATAGATTCAGTTCCACGTCGGAATATTGATTTTGATCTGAAAAAAAAATCAGAAATCATCAATGACTTAAAATTAGTTGATTTCAGACTATTTCGATAGCCTTTCTAGATTTCCTGGGTAAAAAATTATTTTTGAAACACATGTTTAGGAATAGGGAAGCTCTAGAACTCATTTTACAGACAAAAAATAGATTACTAAAAGTTGCCAAATCGAAGTATTACGCCAAGTTTGGAAAGCTGATAATCGACATAACTCACCAATTGGAAGCTCAAAATTTGGGGATTTTCTAACTTTAACATAGTCTATACCTGTACTAAATTTCAAGGGGTGGGTGACATGGCCTGGGTGATTTGACATGGAATTACCCATATATATGAATAATATATGTGCTTCCAATACCCGGTAGGGCACTGTAAAGGAGACATTAGTTGAACTTTTACCGTTTAGCGTAAGGGATTTACTCGTCTGTTTTTTACAGTTTTCAATTCTCTGGTGATTGTAAAAACATACATAAATATTTACCAATGAATTGTTTGTCTCTTACTGACCGATGCCGACGGCCGAGAGGGTTGGAAGCTTGACCGACAAAAACTATGACTGGTTTCGCTTCCGGCTAGAAGTGGCTGTTAAATTCGAGCCGCTCTGGTGAGACGTAAACTTCGAAACACTGTATCTGTGGATGACAAATTCTCTCTATGTACCTTTCTACACTTCTTTGTTCAGCTAATGTCAGGATGTGAGTACGTGGATGCGCGCCGCCATGCTGGGAAGTCGTGACTCCGAGGGGTAAACGTGTCCTCTGTTACGTTATGAATCCAGCTACACAACACACCAGTTTATAGTAGTGGCGAATTCATCATTGACAGGTGTGATTTGGCAAGCTTCGTGTGTGCCGTGGGCCGATAGCCAAGAGGTAGAGTCTCTGTCTCTGTGTCCTGAGTTCTCCGGTTTGATCTCTGCCGGAATAAGATCGAGCTATACACTGCTGATGAGGCCTAATTTTTTTTTTTTTTTGTGTGTGTGTGTGTGTGTGTGTGTGTGTGTGATATTGACGCAAGGTCAATTTTTTATGCAGAATTTAACAGGTTTGAAATTAGAGTTTTTCTTATCCTAGACTGGTTAAATAACCAACGTTATAGAGTCTAGTCTACTCTGCTATTTACCCATAGCTGGAGAGAGAACTGGATTGCTACCTTTCCTAAGGGTATTAACGTTATGTAAAATGCAAACAGCTTCGTCCCGGAATTGAACTCGGGTCGACGAGTCCATTTCCTACGACTCTTACCATTTCATCACATTCGCATCTATCTATCTATCTATCTATCTCTCTTCTCTCTCTCTCTTCTCTCTCTCTCTATATATATATATATATATATTATATATATATATATATATATGCTGTGTGTGTGTGTGTGTGTGTGTGTGTGTGTGAGTGAAATAAAAAAAACACAGGTTCAAATAAAGCGAGTGATATTTATTCAGCCAATGCTGCAGTATTTAGTAGATCTTCTTCATGGCTTTTGATCAACAAAAAACCGATCAACAAAAAACTATCACTGTCTCCTTATTATTCTGTGATAAATTTAACTTTTCCTTATATGAACAAAAGCCCTGAAGAAGATCTACTAAACAGATTGAAACACTACAGCGTTGGCTGAATAAATATCACTCATTTTATTTGAAACTGTGTTTTTTCAAAATTTTTCACCATATTACATACCGTCGGATTCGCTTCCATTGTTCTCTTCATATATATATATATATATATATATATATATATATATATATATATATATATATATATATATATATGAATGACGCAACATCAGATTAAGAAAATCCGATAATATGTGAATAATACCAAAGAAAATGTGAATAACGAACACAAATAATCGGTCCAATCAGTATTTCGTCTTTATTCATTTAAAGACTTCTTAAACAAATAAAGACGAAATGAATGCGGGGATGGTGGTCCCCACGGCGTATTGGCTAACGTGCTGGACTGCAGGACCATAGTAATCGCGTTATTACGTTTATTTTCTAACTAATACTCTTGGAAAATGTATGAACCCCTTAATCTCACTAATCATAGGTTAAATAAATAAAGGCGATTAAATAAAAACAAAACACAAAAAAAACAAAACAAAGAAAAAGAATAAAATAAAAAGTAAAAGATAATCTCAGGTTTCGAAAAATAGATATTTTCGCAGACTTTTAAAACAAAATTAACCAATTTAAACAGTTGATATTTTTGGTGAGTGCAGACAATGCCACAAGGGAGATAACTCCTCGAAAATCACAGTCTCTTTGAGTCTGGCAATTGTTATTATTCAGTGCTTTTAATCATAAACAGTATAACCGAAAGTGTTCATCATTTGTAAATTAGTCGTACGCTTTGGAATCATATGACTAAAGATGAACGAAGAAACAAATTACAGAAGACGTATGGTTAGCAAATTTAAAAGGCGACGAACCACTTGAGAAATAACAGTGAAATAATGAACCTGAATTCCTTGAGACTTTTCACAAATATCGTACTAGAATTATACGACATTAATACTTTTTTACACTTAAAGACATAACTTCTGAATAAACATGACTATGTTTTGTTTTCCAAACTTAGGTACGAGATTTACACATTTGTAAGATATGGCTGATTGATTGTGTGGTTGGCTTGATTGTTGTTTGGTTGGTTGGTTGGCTGGATTGTTGGTTGGTTGGTTGGTTGACTGGATTGTTGGTTGGTTGGTTGGTTGATTGGTTGGCTGGTTGATTGGATTTAAACAGTATATCAATCCTTATGGGTTTTTTGCCATGTCAATCCCTCTAGATTTATTTTAGCCCTGTTAGTGGGGCTTTAGAATACATAAACTGCATATCTGCAGTGAAAGGGGTAAAAAAAAACGGGGCCACCAATTGGCTTTTGTTGGAAACCCGTGATGCTTGAGGACGGAATCCTGGTGGATGAGCAGTCTATGAAATTGCAACACTCCACTTAGACCGTTGCTTTCTTATGGACCTTTTAGCTTCATGATGTTGTATCAGGGTGACTTCTGACATGTATAGTCCTCTATGGAGATTCTGCCGACACCAAAGGCGGTTTTGAGCCAAATTTTCCCAGCTGGAAGGGACAATGCACCTGAGATCATTTTTGCAGACCTCCTTGAATCGCAGCTGGGGGCGACCAATCTGTCTTTTACTAGACGTAAGCTCTCCATAGAGGATGTCTTTCGGCATTCGTCCATCATCCATCCGACGTACATGACCCAACCATTGGAGACGACGTTGTCTCAGTAGAGAGTACTAGGACTGCTGTGTTAGTGATCCTGTCCCTCCAGGTGATGCCCAGTACACGTCTAAGGCAGCGAAGGTAGAAGTTATTTAGCCGCCACTCTTGGTGGAAGTATAAGGTCCATGTTTCACTTCCATACATGAGAGTGCTGATAACACATGCCCTATACACTTGTTCCTTTGTACGGATAGTGAGCTTGCTGTTGTCCCACACTCTTGCTGTGAGCTTCCCAAAAGTTGAGGCAGCTTTTCCGATCCGGCAACTGAGTTCAGTATCAAGTGACAGGTTGTCAGTGATGGTGGATCCAAGGTAGGTGAAGGTGTTTACCAAACAGGCGGTCGGGTAGGTGTTTATGTGTGTGTGTATCTGTTTAAAAATTTCATAGTATGATTTCAGATTTGGCCTATCTTTTTTTGGTGGGGTTGTAAGACAGGTCTGGGTAGTTATTTGTTTATTTCTGAATATGTGCGTGTGAGTATGTGTTATTAAGACATCACTGTGGCTGCAATTTTTTTTTATTACCTGGACATGTTTGTAGTGCCAGCATGCTTTTGTGTGTGCGTGTGTGTTTGCAATGTGTTTGTATTATGTGTGTGTGTGTGTGGGTGTGTGTGTGTGTGTGTGTGTGTGTGGCGTGCCCAAACGTGTCTGTGTGTGTTGTATTGGTTGTACTTAATAAAAAGTATTTCTTCTAGATAGTTCAATATCTTAATATATATATATATATATATATATATATATATATATATATATATATATATATATCGTAGAAACATATACAAATAAGAAGGAGTTTTATCAACTGTCCGCTGAAATATTGATTCTCGTTTAAAAGCAGAACCTGCTACTATTTATAGTTAGAAGAGTTCATGTATGCGTGGCAAATTGCCATAACGTATATATATATATATATATATATATTTGTGAGTGTGTGTATATATATATATGCATATATATATGTGTGTATATATACAAATATGTGTGTGTATATATACATATATATGATACTCGTAAGCAAGTCAATATTTTCAACACTAAGTTAAGAGGAACATATCTTATTATAATGGAGATTGTGGGTTTGCATGTCTGTAACCGAAACTATATTACTATTCAAGTCACAATTCCCTTTGTTATCTACATCACATTCTCCATGATTTTATTTTTATTTAAACCTCAATTGTTAATAACATTTTTTTACATCATTAAGACTGTTGACCATATCTACATAGTAATCTCATGCAATTTTATTTATATATACAAGAAAATAGCGGTTTACAGTGTGAACGGGAAGGCTAATTTGCATATTGATCTGAAAAATTTGAAATTAATAAATATATGCTTAGTATTATTGATTTCTAATTGTTTGGTTTTATATCAATGAATATGAGCAAAAATCTCGGGGATAAATCTTAAAAGAAATCCATTAACAATAAGAAATAACTGTAATATTATTCTTTACTTCCTATTTTAACTAAATATTTAAATTAGGAAAATTTACCAATGAAAGACGGGAGTAAGGGAAAATGATGGAAGAGTTAGTTTCAAAGTTGTTCTATTTTTTAATCACACCCCCTCTGTTCCAAATCTTTCTATCTGAATTCTTATTCAGTTTCATTAGCCTTTCTAAATTAACATGATATTTATTATATTAAAACTTAAATACTTGCACCCGGAGGGTGCATATATTTGCTAGTCACCATAAAATGGCTAGCTCTCTGCCAATGAATAAATAAAGTGGTCACCCAATTAAGTATCAAACAGACTCACCGCTGCTTACCTTTGTTGATCTAGAGGAACTGGGGATTTCAGTGAAACAAAAGAGACGCGCACCGGATGAAGTGTTATTAATATTCTTAACGTTAGGCGCACCTGTGTGAATGTCTTACTTAAATGCTGAGTTGACGACGCAAAATAACAGTACACAGTACAACTGACAACCGAGTAGCTATTGACCATATCTGAAAGAGTTACGATACTGGCTCTGGCCAGTGTGTCCGTGAATGTCCGGTAAAAATATGAATATTTATTGGATATTATTCCGGCCATTGCTTTGGATGTCATAATCAAATAAAATCAAATGTTTGCGTCTAAAGTCACATCAGGATCTGTTTGGGTAGAAATAATTGCACAGAATTGACACGCCAGTTCGGGGTAATGGAGAACAGAGATCTCGTATAAAGAGACACCTAATGATGGGGGATGTCTTGTTAAAAAGACAAGAATGGAAAATGCAGAGCGCATGCGCGACTCAAATCGAAAAAAAATAATGTCATTCATTAACTGTTCTTTTTGTTTTTCTTTCTTTTTCTCCTATCTGAGATGATTTGTAGCGGGTGAAAAAGCCATGTGCTGCGTTCTATTTGCTAAGTGTTTAGAGAGTGAAAGCGAATAATTCCTTTTGTATAATGTGGAGGAATGTTTGCGCGGGAATAATTTCGAATTGATTAATCGGGTCAAGTACTCACATTTGGGGTTTCATTTTCTCTATCTTGGGTAAATTCGTTCGCTTCATCATTTTTAAAGATTCTCATTATATTATCTCTCTGTGTACCTAATGTCATTCATAACTATCTAGTCCTATACATATCAATGTGTCAAGCTGTCTATCTGTCTATCTATCTATCTATTAATCTATGAATCTATCTATCTATCTATCTATCTATCTATCTATCTATATATATATATATATATATATATATATATATAAGGTGTGTCAAAAAGTAGCGAGATTTGTTGTACTTTTTAACACACCTTGTAAACTGAAAAAATTACTGTTCCATTCATTGTTCATTTATAGCTTGGTAAATACAGCTTCAGTCTAGATGCTTTTATGACACCCCTTATATACATTAAAATTCCTAAGCTTTCGTAATTCTCCTTTTCACCAAGTGTTCTTATATATTCCTGATTTGGTAGTTGTATTCTGTCCCTTGTTTCTATTTCCCCCTTTTACATCACTAGCCTGGCGTATTTTCCCATGCTGAATTCCATTCCTATATCCTGTCTCTATCGTCTTATGGTTTATATAACGGTTTCCAGTTCTTTTTCGTTTTTTGCAAAAGTCTTGATATCCACATGCATCAGATATCTTTTCTTCTTCTTAGTGAATAGGTAGCCCCCTGAAAATTTTAAAGAAATTATTATTACTAGCAAATATATGCACCCTCCGGGTGCAAGTATTTAGGTTTTGATGTAATAAAATATTGTAACAAATTAGAAACTATTGAGAAAATGATAAACTGAGGGGGTGCAATCGAAAAATAGAACAGCTTTAAATCTAACTCTTCCATCATTTTCCATCACTCCCGTCTTTCATTTTTCATAATTTATCTATTTAGTTAGATTATGAAGTATTTAATAACATTACAGTTTTGCCTTTTTAATGGATTTCTTTTAAGATTTATCCCCGAGATTTTTGCTCAGATTCATTAAGAGAAAACCAAACAATTAGAAATCAATAATACCAAGCATATATTTATTAAAATCAAATTCTTAATATCAATATGCAAATTAGCCTTCTCATTCACACTGCTAATCGCTATTTTCTTGAATATATAAATATACTTTTATGTTATTAGAACGTAGATTAATCCAACAGTATTAATAAGCTATAAGAATTGTATCATTAATTGATGTTTAAATAAAAATAAATTCATGGTGAATGTGACGTCAATAACTAAGGGAATTGTGACTTGAGTAGTGATTTAGTTTCGGTTACAGACAAACAAATACACAATCTCCATTATAATAAGATTATCATTATTATTATTATTATTATTATTATTGTTGTTGTTGTTGTTGTTATTTACTCCTTTTGAGTTTTCACACCAGCATTAGCTGATGGTCTTTTACTGGAGTCTGGGTGACAGCAAGTCTTCTCAGGTCTCCAGGACTCTTCTGAGTATTCTGGCAGATTGCAGCAGTGCAGTGTTCTGAATGGTTTCAATCCTTCCTCTGATTTCCAAACTTTCCAAACCCTTTTCCAATCCTTTTGGGACCGTTCCCAGTGCACCAACTACAATTGGTATCACTTTTACTTTCATATTCCATAACTTTTTCAGTTCTCTGGCAAGGTCCAGATATTTGTCCATTTTTTCATTTTCCTTTAGCTTCCCCCTGTGATCTTCTTTTTTGTTTATATTATTATTATTATTATTATTATTATTATTATTATTATTCTGAGCCGCTCACACATGCCGTCGCCGGTGGTTCACTGGAGACTGGGTGAGAGTAAGTCTCCTCAGGTCCCCAGGACTCTTCTGAGTATTCTAGCCGATCTTATCAGTACAGTAGCTAGGATGGTCTCGATTTTTCCTCTGATATCTAATTCCCCCGAATTCTTTTCCAGAGTTTTGAGGACCGTTCCAAGGGTACCTATTACAATTGGATTCGACCTTCACCATCATGTTCCACAGTTTTCTCAGTTCTCTGG
>CM042169.1:40423067-40428533 GCA_023376005.1 Doryteuthis pealeii
TATGGTAAACATTTTATTATTATTATTATTATTATTATTATTATTATTATCTAGTTTTCTTATACCTCTTCCTTATCGTTTCTTGTGGTTGTTGTACTTCTTCTTGATCTTGTTATGCCTCTTGTTGTTGTTGTTGTTGTTGTTGTTGTTGTTGTTCTTCTTCTTCTTCTTCTTCTTCTTCTCTTCTTCTTCTTCTTTATTACGTCCTTATTATCTTCTTTTCTTATATCCGTTTCTTCTGCTGTTTTTGTTCTACTTTTCCTTATTTCACCCCTTTCTCCTTATTTCCATCCTACTGATCTTTCTCATCATCATCATCATCATCATCATCATCTTATTCAATTTTTGATCACGTCCTTATTATCTACTTTTCCTATACTCCTCTATCTTGTTGTTGTTGTTGTTGTTGTTGTTGTTGTTCTTCTTCTTCTTCTTCTTCTTTTTTCTTCTTCTTCTTCTTCTTCTTCTTCTTCTTCTTCTTCTTCTTCTTCTTCATTATTATTATTATTATTATTAATTATTACCCACTCCCTACCTCTTCCTCTGCTTTATCGTCATCATCATCATCTTCGATTTTCTTTATAACATCCTTATTATCAAGTTTCATATATCCTCCTAATCCTTTTTGTTGTTCTTATAGCGGTTCTTCTTCTTCTTCTTCTTCTTCTTCTTCTTCTTCTTCTTCTTCTTCTTCTTCTTCTTCTTCTTCATTATCCTCATCAACCATTTTCTTTATTACGTCCTTATTATCTGCTTTTCCTACGTTCCTCTATCTTCTTGTTTTTTGTTCCTTTTCTTCTTGTTCTTCTTGTTCTTCTTCTTCTTGTTGTTCGTCTTCTTCATATTATTATTATTATTATTATTATTATTATTATTATTATTATTATTATTCATTTTCCTTTTCGTTCTCTCTTTTTTTTTTAATTCTGCTTCTTAAGCCTTTCTTCCATGTTGTCTAGTGTTATTTGAACGCCTTAGCTTTCTCCTCATATCACTTCTCATTCCAGTCCCACATTTTGCTCTAGTCTCCCAATCTTTATTCAACGTGTGCTCTTCTCTACTAAACTCCACGTTTAATACATTTTTCTTCCAATTTTTCAGTCTACTAAACTTACTAAACTTCCTTCTCCTCATCTTCACATTCCTCCTCTCTCTAAACCACATTTCCTTCTTTTTCTTTCCCAAATGCGTGTTTTTTTCCTCTTTTTTTAATACACGTAAACATTTCTCCGTCTTCTTAATTTCATCACTCCACATTACGTCTTTCTTATCAGTTTCCACGACGACACTGTCTCACTTCCGCTCTAACCGGAAGGAGTTTTCTACGCCCATAGGATATCTTTGTTTTTGTTTTTGTTCTTGTTTTTGTGTTCTTTTTTTTCTCATATTCGATATTACACTCTCTCTTTTTCTACTCTTTAATGTTCATAGTCTATCTTACCCTTTTTATTGTTATTTTTTCCTCTTCGCTATTTTCTCTCTTCTCTCTCTCTCTCTCTCTCTCTCTCTCTCTCTCTCTCTCTCCTCTCTCACACACACACACACACACACACACACACACACACTCTGTTTCTCTCTGTTCTCTCCCTCTCTCTCTCCTCTCTCTCTCTCTCTAATGTTCGTAGTCTATTTCCCTCATTTTATGTCTATTTTTTTCCTTTTCAGTATTACTCTCTCTCTTCTCCCCCTCTCTCTCTCTCTCTCTCTCTCTCTCTACTCTTTAATGTTCGTAGTCTATTTCCCTCTTTTATTTCTATTTTCCCTTTTCAGTATTACTCTCTCCTCTCTCTTTCTCTCTCCTCTCTTTTCCTCTCTCTTCTCTCTCTCTCTCTCTCTCTATATATATATATATATAATATATATATATATATATATCGTTTTACGCTTTATTTTCTTAATCTATCTTCCTCTTTTTATTTTTATTTTTCCTCTTCACTATCACTCTTTCTCCATCTTGCTCTCTGTCTGTCTGTCTGCCTATCTCTCTCTCTCCTCCCCCTCTCTCTTCACTTTAATGTTTGTAGTCTATCTTCCTCTTTCTATTTATTTTATTTTTTTCTCTTCGCTATTACTCCCTCTCTTTTTATACTCTTAAATGTTCGCAGTCTATCTTCCTCAGTAAGTGCCTATCTCTAGATCAATAATCTTATTTCTTTTTCTTTTTCTCTTTTGTATTATTTTTCTTTTTCTTTCTTTTTTTTTTTTTTTTGGTGGGTCGCGAATTCGTTACCTCAGGATACTCACGTTTCCTTCGATCTTCCTTGTTTCTCTTAATCTTATTTGGCATTTCCTGATCCCATTCAGACCAAACCGGATTCTTTTTTTTTCTTCTTTTTCCTCCACTAAAGATTATCGGCAAGACAATGCCTGCAGAAGAAGCTTGAAAATGCGATTCTAAGTACTACAGCCATAATGTTGTTAAAGCTTAAACCTATCATCCACACAATGTAAGTCTATTATTTCGTATCGGGTCCCTGTAGCAGATTGGGTAACCTGCTGGACTGCGATATCCTAGTAAGCGGGTCTGAACTACTTGTTTGGTTTATTTTCCGACATATCAATCTCAGTGGGTCATTTAATGCCGACAAAGTTTTAAAATAAATTCATTCTTAATTGATACTCACTTTCATTGTTCGAGTAGAACAGTAGGGATACTATTTAAAACATTGCTAATGGAATTGGGGGTTCATACAGTTAATACATTTTGAGATACTGCATTTCAAACCCGTTTAATGCGGTATTTGAGTACAGTACCCTAGCCACTATCTATGAAAATTACTCTATGCCGATGTTTTATGGCATATCAACCTTGGGGTTTATTTAATACCAAATTCAACCTTTTGAGAAGAACAGTAATGATTCTATTTAAACCATAGCTAACTGAATAAGAGATTCATACAGTTTGCTTTGGCTTGGTTTGTTTTACAGCATATCAACCTCAGTGGGTCATTTAATGCCGACAATGTTTTGAAATAAATTTATTCTTTATGGACACTCATTTTTTTTATAAACACATTTTTCTATTTAAAGATGGGACCCTAATAGGTTTGTTTTTGTTTGGTTTGGTTTGTTTTTGTTTGGCGGTATATCAACCCCACTGGGTCATTTAATACCGACAAAATTTTGAAATAAATCCATTCTTAATGGATACTCAATTTTTTATGATTACATTTTTCTATTTAACCTATATATAGGCCCCTAACAGGTTTGGTTTAGTTTGGTTTGTGTTACGGCATATCAACCTCAGTGGGTCATTTAATGCCGACAATGTTTTAAAATAAATTCATTCTTAATTGATACTCAATTTCATCGTTCGAGTAGAACAGTAGTGATACTATTTTAAACATAGCTAACGGAATAAGGGGTTCAGTTAATACATTTTGAGATATTGCAGTTCAAACCCGTTTAATACGATATCGGAGTACAGTAACCTAGCCACTATCTTAGGAGGACTCAACACGAAATAAGTAAACTACAATAGTGTTGATGTTTTATGGCATATCAACCTTTGTTGGGTTATTTAATACCAATGTCCACCTTTTGAGAAAAACAGTAGTGATTCTATTTAAACCATAGCAAAGAAGATAGGGCATTCATACACTTTGGTTTGAGTTGGTTTGTTTTACGGCATACCAACATCAGTGGGTCATTTAATACCGACTAAGTTTTGAAATAAATTAATTCTTAATGGATACTGGATTTTTTTATCATATATATATATATATATATATATATATATATATATATATATATATATTATATTATATATATATATATGAAATAAAAGGAAATTAATCCGACAGTATGAATTTGATATATTGAAAAAACAAATGATGTTTACAAATGCATGGGATCATCAGGAGAGGAACGTGCACATTCTCTCCTGAGGATCCATGCATTGTGTAACATCATTTGTTTTTTCAATATATCAAATTCATATATATATATATATAATATATATATATATATATATATATTCATCAATTCTATTCATTAAGTGTAAAAAAGGAAATAATATATATATATAATATATATAAATATATATATATATATATATATCATCATTCTATCATTAAGTGTAAAAGGAAATAATATATAATATATATTATATATATATATATATTATATATATATATATATATATATATATATATATTCTTCGATTCTATTCATTAGTGTAAAAAAAGGAGAGAATAATATATATATATAATATATATATATATATATATATATATATATATATATATATTATATCCATATGGTCTCAATGACAATTAGTGATTATTGCGTGTAGCGTGCCAGAATCTCATGTAACCCAGACAATTCAATTATTCAAGGGTCAGTATCAAAATACACTTACTCTTGCAAGGTTAATTGGCACAACAGTTTCGACTGAGGAAGAGAGGTAAAAAATTATGTAGATTTAATTCGAGCGAGTGGACGAACGTACCACCATAAATTTTTAGCATACAAATCTTCATTGTTAAGTCATCAATGTACCAGGTGTCCCATACACGCAATTATATCGCGTCTCGCTAATTAGAATCCTACATTAAAATTTTTTACCTCTCTTCCTCAGTCCCGAAACTGTGTGCAATTTAACCTTGCAAGAGTAAGTGTATTTGATACTGACCCTTGAATAATGTGAATTGTCTGGGTTACATGAGATTCTGGCACGCTACACGCAATAAAATCACTAATTTGTCATTGAGACCATATGATATATATATATATATATATTATATATATATATATAATATAATATATATAGTATATATTATTCTCTGCCTCTTTTTGCATCTAATGAATAGAATCGAAAGAATATATAATTATATTATATATATCATATTACTATAATATATAGTATATATATAGATATATATATATATATTATTTCCTTTTTTTACACTAAAATGAATAGAAATTGATGAATATATATAATATATATATATATATATAACTATATAATTATTAGTATATTATTTCGCTTTTCCTAAAGAATAGAATTGAAAATGATAATATATATATATAATATTAGTTATATATATATATATAGAATTGTATATTGAAAAACAAATGAATGTTTACCAAATGCATGGGATCCTCAGGAGAGAATGTGCACGTTCCTCTCCTGATGATCCGATGCATTTGTAAAACAATCATTTGTTTTTTCAATATATCAAATTCATATGTCGTATAATTGTCCTTTCTATTTCATATATAATATTAATATATATATATATTATAATATATATATATATATAATATATATATATATGATATAAAAAAAATCCAGTATCATTAAGAATTAATTTATTTCAACTTAGTCCGTATAAAATGACCACTGATGTTGGTATGCGTAAAACAAACCAACTCACACCAAAAGTGTATGAATGCCGCTATCTTCTTTGCTATGGTTAAATAGAATCAGCTACTGTTTTTTCTCAAAGGTGGACATTGGTATTT
>CM042169.1:40428633-40433633 GCA_023376005.1 Doryteuthis pealeii
CTTATATATATATATATTCATCAATCTCATCCACTTAGTGTAAAAAAGAAATTATATATAATAGTATGTATGTATATTAAAATATATATATATTATATATATATCGTCTCAATGACCAAATTTAAGTGATTGTTGCGTGCTTCTAGCGTGCCAAATCTCAACTGCCAACTAACCCAGACATACTTCAAATTCATCCAAGGTCTCGTCTCACGAGCTATCCAAAACACTCTTACTCCTTGCACCGTTACAAATAGGCACACAGTTTTTCCGACCTCGACAATTGAAGAGACACGGTTAAAACATTCAATATCTATCGATTCAAATAAGCTAGAGCGCTGACTAACTCGACCTACCAACATTCTCGACGTTATCGGGTACACACACGATACCATATAGTACTGACCTACCCTTAACAATTGAAGATTTGATGTAAAAATGCCGAACGTCCGGTACGCTCGTCCACTCCTCGAATTACACACAGCGTCAAACCCTTATTCAGAGACCTCGCTGAGCGCCTCCCATTGGGAAAGTAACTGTTTTTCTCTACGCACCTTGTTGACCTCGGACGCTATTAGGCAAAAGCTCGAAAAAAGCTGCATTGTTTTCGTCCCTATGACCAGAATCTATTCGAAAGGTGAATGTTTTTTTTTTAAATTTATTCTTATGATGTTTGATATTAAAAAAACGTTAACACATCTTCAACTATGAAAAAATCAGGCTCCGAATGCCATTTATCACATCCTCTATACTAGCCAAATATATGAACCCTCCGGTGCGAGTACTAAATTATATTACGCTCTCATAGCCCAGCTTGATATCAACTATTTGCTTAAATTAGAAAGCTAATTAAACCGCCGACCATAGACGACCCACGCAAGATAAAAATATTTGAACAGAACTCCAGTAACTCAATGCCTCACGACATCATGATCTCAAGCAGCAAGATCGGAAAGGGTCCACCTGGTCGCTATAATCGAAAAAATAGAATACCACTCTGAAAACTAACCTCTTCCATCGTTCATTACTCCCGTCTTTCATTGTAAATTTCCTTATTCAATTTATTTAGTCTAAAATAGGAAGAAAAGGATAATGTCACATTATTTCTTCTTGTTAATATACTCCGTCTCCGCTATTTCTCCGCTAATGATTTATCCCCAGATATTGCCCATATTCAATAAAATTAAAAAACCCAACAATTAGAATTCAATAAATACTAAGCATATATTATACTTCTATAAACTCAGATCTCTATTTCTTTCTCAAATCACTCCAACACTCGCATTAACAACCTCTTTCCACCACCAGACTTCACCACCTCAACTAACATCTATCGCTAAAACTCGCCACTCCTACTCGCAATATGCTAAACTGATTACAATCCCTACTACACTCAACTCCCCAATGGAGATCCAGTAAACACTTCGCATGCGTTAACTTTCCTCTATGCTCTAGACATCGATCGATACACTAATCACTACCGCTATTAATCTCGTATGCAAACAGAACCATAACATAATCCTTACATCACTAACGCTCAACATCCGACATGAACCCCTACTCACCTGAACGCACTTTGTCTAATAGCCCGGTGTCTCTCAAATTAAAAAAATAAAATCATGGAGAAGTGATGTAATATAACCAAAGCGAATTGACTGCTATAGCTAAATAGTGTTTCGGTTACAACAGACCAAACCCACAATCTCCATTAAATAAATATATATATATATATATAATATAATATATAACAGCACCTTCGCGTACTTCTCCTTGCCGTATCTATCGTATATATTGGACCCTAACTAAGCGACTACTAATTTGCAACACCCGAGGAATAAATCACGACCATCTCTGTCTACATGCAACAGGCGCCACCCGAGCACTCCTCAACACAGCCACATCTGAATCTTGTGACAGCTAGTACATCTCGGTGCATCGATCGACTACAGACGTGCGAAACAGCAACCTACAAAAGCAGCACTGTTTACGACCACTACCACACTATCACCCAACACATCCGAGTGAGACGGACAAGACACGCGGACACTGGGGAGAAGCAAGGACGAACTCATAAGCGACGTCCTCCTGTGAAAGCCAACACATGGGCACGCCAGTGTGGGCCGACCAGCAAAGACGTACATTGATCAGCTCTGTGCGGATCCATGATGCTACATAGAGGACCTCCCGAGAATGATGAGCGATAGGGACGGATGGAGAGAGATTGTCATGGATATCCGCGCTGAAAGCGCGACATGGTAGTGATGATATAGTTGTAGAAAAGTTATTTCCCTACCACGGTTTCGGTGTTCTTAGTACACCTTCTTCCGGGGAACTGAGGAAATCCTATGCGGCTAATGTAGTATCTATTCGCCTGATTTAAGTTTATTTTATTATATATCTCCTAACATCAATTAAACTTAGTCCCCCAAACCTGTTCCTTTAAAGTTATTGCTAAGTCAAACCTATGTTGACAAGCAGAGGTTATTAATGATTCTATCTAGCTATGCCCCCCTATCCTATATTCGTATTGCCTCTTCTGGCTTTAGTTCTTACTTATTTGAACGTTTGGAATTCCAGTAATCTGATGAGTCTATGGAGCTAGATTTTTTTCATATATATACTTGATGCATTTATTATATTATATCTAAATCAATTTTAGTGATACATTAATGCATTACGTAGCCTGTGCATGCATTTCCCTAGGAATTCATCCTTTTTATTCACCAATTCACTCTTATTTGGGAATCTAATTATCTCTAACTTTTCTTGTAAACACAAGAAGCATGGATCAGTTAAGCCTCGGCAATATATATATATATATATATATATATATATATATTATATATATATAGTGTGTGTGTGTGTGTGTGTTGTGTGTGTATGTGTGTGTAGTATGTATATCAAGTCGCTAACAGGCAAAATGAACGGACGTTATTTTCGTGCTCTAAGAAAGCTATACATTTATCTACCACTTTAAAAGTAAATAAGGGAAGTGATGTTTTTTTTCTTGTCTTTTTTAATCTATTCATTCATTATTATTATTAAATTATTTTAATATTATTATTTATTGCATAAATCTTGAAAATTCTTGATTCAAATTACATACATTTTAGATTATGTACAATTCTTTGTTTACTATTTAGTGTTTATTTATTTACGAACGCGTTTAAACAGATTTAATATGTAAAACGTTTCTTCATAAGTTATGTAAATACCTAAAATTTCAACCTTTGTCTTGATTTCTTTATTACCTATTCATTTATGTATTCAGTTACCATATATATGTTTTTTTTAAATTTAATATCATGTACTGTACTATCTAGAATTTTATAACTCCCAACATACATATTTTTTACCTTTCTTCTTTTTCTTTCTCTCTCTCTCTCTCTCTCTCTCTCTCTCTCTCTCTCTCTCTCTCTCTCTGTATCTCTCTCTAACCCTAACCCAAACACTAACCCTAACCCTAACCTGGCCTTAAGTCGGTATCAGCCAGTCAGCAAGGGAGTCTATCCCCTTTTCAATAGCGCTAGACCAAGGAGATTGTTTTTAGCATCTGAGGTGGAGCGCCACACCTACCATGAGCTCCTTACTTTACCGCACAGATCCCTGTGCTACTCAGACGCTGAGTTGGCGATATATATATATATATATATATATATATATATAATGGTTAGCAAGTTAGATTTGTACACCATTGTTAGTGATATCGATTCTCATTTCAGGCCTTGTGCCACATCTAAGCTAAGCTTAGTTTTTACTGGCCTTTTGCCATATCGAAGCTAAAGCTTAGTAAATAACTAAATATATATATATATATATATATATATATATATATATATATATATATGTGTGTGTGTGTGTGTGTGTGTGTGTTGTGTGTGTGTGTGTGTTAGAACACATCTTGGTACAACTAGTTTTATATAAAAACAATCCTTTATTTGACTACGATGTTTAATCCCTTAAAGACAGGTTTAAAGGGAGACAAAAAACAACGTGTGCGGTAAAGAGGGGAACTAGTGGTATGTGTGGCACTCCACCTCAGACCCCAAAATAATATCCCTGGTCTAGCGCAAGTAAAATAGAACATACCCCCTCGCTGTCGAGTTGATACCGACAATAGGTCCCTTCGTCGACTTTTATAAAGCATTCATCCTCAGTTTGCGACCCCTCTCGTTCACTAACATGAAAAGGGTCAAAATTAAAAAAAATAAAAACTCAGCTTTAAATCCTTGTTTGTCACATTTAATAAAATGTGGTCACAAAAATATATTTTCTATATCACACAAACTCACACACATGCATACATGCGCCCCTCGCGCATATATATAATATATATATATATATATATATATATATATATATATATATAAGCATTATAATAATTTGAATTGATTTAATTTCATCTAATGATTCATGACAGGTCTTTTATGGTCAATAAATAATTTGAATAATCCTTTCATATCCAATATAATTATTCAAATTTGATTCTTTTTTAGTTATAATCAAATAATAGTAAGCTAAATGTATTTCCTGTCGATGAAGAGGTATGTAAACGTTATCATATCTATATTGACTATGCAATGTCTATTTAAATAATTGTATTAAATATGAAAAAGCTACCATGAACTATATCAAATATAAGTAAAAAGTAAAGTCGACAGGGCGGCCTAAAGTCGGTATCAGCCAGTCAGCGAGAGAGTCTATCCCCTTTTCAATAGTTCCTTACTTTACCGCACAGATCCCTGTGCTACTCATACGCTGAGTTGGCGGAGACCGGTATCGAACTAGGAACCTTGTGGTTTCTAGCCGAACGCTCACTGTATGCGAGTTTTTCAAACCAGTTTTCCACTGAAATCTCAGTGACAGCAAGATTCCTCTTGTAATAATTGGATTATTCGGACTATTATCCTCATCTTTATTTTTACCTGTACAACGTTTCCCCCTATGTGCTCTCCGGGCTTCTTTATATATTTCTTGTCGGACTCGAGAGACTTCTCGAACTC
>CM042169.1:40441133-40443633 GCA_023376005.1 Doryteuthis pealeii
AGAACCGGTGTATTTCTCCACTTTAGGCACGGCCGGTACAACACATTCTTAAACTTCAACTGATTCCAAAGTTCCAAAATGGTGGCTGAGCAGTTCCATAACTTACAACACTCCTCTTTGGCCCTTACTTAAGCTAGCAGGCGCCCGGGGAGGCCCTCTCTGACCAATCGGCTAGTCAAGCCCTAACCTTATTCCCCCTATAGCAAGCCCCAACCCGTGGAAAACGGTGGCTGAGAGTATCCTGGGTATGACGTTAAACTGCATATAGTGGTGAGTTCGAATTCTAGAGTTTGGGAGAGTAGCGATAACCCCTTCATGACCATAACACCCAATTCCATCCTGACCCGGGTTAAATAGAAGAAAATAGTTTAAAAATTGAGTTTAAAAACATTTGAATAACTATCAAGAACGAATAAAACAAAACGTCTTCGGCATAAAATAACCTAACAATGGTTGCTATGCCGAAAATCTCATCATCCAACAATTAGGCTTAAGAAATCCGACCTATACACGAGTAAATGCGGGGATAACGATAACTGAGGAAAATAGGCAAACGAGCGAAGAAAAGAAAGAAAACTGAAAAAAGCGATGTAAAATATAAAGAAAATAAATAAAAACTACGATATTTACAATAAATACTAATGTTGACTTATGTCTGTAGTTGAACTGGATTCCGAAAAGGAACCGAGAAATCCACTAATTAGCGAAATTCTTCCTGGAGAATTCTTTCTAGTTAAAAGCGAACAAAGCCGTAGTGTTATTTTACGGAATGTCGGCTATACAATCAAAACTAAAATGAACATGCCTAAAAGCCAAACTACGAAACACAAAACTGGTTCCTATTACAAATCATCTGACTTTTAACGTAGTTTAAATGAACTATGCTTGCAACATAACTGAAAGCATCAGGTCAATGATTGACTTACAAGCAATTTAATATGTTTACTTTCTACACTATGTCGCAATAGTTTAGTAAATCCTCGTATTTTTAAGAGCTTTTCTCTTTAATTGTATTTACAAAAAACATATTGTTTTCATCGGGTGGAAAATAACACACTGTTTTCCTCGTCGGAAATGGACGCCAGCGACCAAGTTCGATTCCTGCCCTAATCTGTTTGTATTACGTTTACTGTTTGTATGTGTTAATATCATTAGAAAAGATATGAAAATATCTGGGAGGGGGGGTTGTTGCTATAGCTAAAGTTAAATAGTAGGGCAGATTGGGTTCTTTAGCCTCTTTAGCCTCAGTCTGTGAAAGAAAAGGGAATTAAAAACTCACCAGTATATATATATAATATATATATATATATATGTGTGTGTGTGTGTGTGTGTGTGTGTGTGTGTGTGTGTGAAGTAGAATGTAAGTGAATCAGATAGTATATAATATTGTAAATATTGTTATCACTCCTAGTTGACAGCTGATGAGGGCAGGTATTACACGTGCTATCACTCGAAATGACGAAATACACACATAAATATATTATTATATATGTGTTGTGTGTGTGTGTGTGTGGTGTGTCTTGTGTCTGTGAAGAAAGAATGGAAATGATCCGATAGTATATAATATTGTAAAAAAATTTGAAAAACACAAATTTATAAACTTTATTCTTATAAACTTGTGCTTTTTCAAAATGTTACAATATATATATTATATATATTATATATATAATATATATATATATATTATATAAGGGAATGACTTACCGGTAAAATATATTGACTTAATCCAATACTTGGTTGATACGAGTCTTAATCGGATGAGTCAGTGTTGTAACAAATATAACGTGCTCAATATGTTAGTAGAGCGGGTTAATATTACAATGTGTACGAAAATAAACCAACTTTCAACATAAAGATTTTCATGATTAATTTCCACTGAATTAATCAAGATATTGATTAATTACAGTTATTTGCGGAAAGTCAATATTGAGATTATGACCGTTGAGAGCAGATAAGGATCGAAAGGAGCTCTCCGACTGTTCGTCTAGCCTAAGTGAGGTTCAGAGTGGAGTATTGCATGTCATGAACTGCTTCGCAATCAGGAAACCGGCCCTATAGATCAAGAATCACCAACCACGGCTAGCAGACAGTCCCATTGGGGGATTCTACACCTCTGTAGAAGTGCAAACGGCGTATTCTACTACCCTAGCTTGCGGGACCCAAAACTTTTAGTGGGCAATGTATATACTATAATAAAGAATAAAGTTGGCAGAGTGGCATATTCTTGGAATCAGCCTGACAGTGGGGGAGTATATCCCCTTTTACCTAACGTTAGATCAGGGAGATAACGTCAGCTCTTCACTTTACCGCAATAACAGATTTCCCAAGCTGTACTACACATGCGTTGAGTTGACGGGGAGCTCTTATCGGACACGCAACCTTGCTATTCCTTAGTAGGTGCTCTACTGACGGAGATACACAGGCCCCTTTAAAATGCCACACTATAATACTAAATATAAATGATGGAGGAGTTCTTCTATGCAAGCTGAACTAACTTTCT
>CM042169.1:40448633-40471133 GCA_023376005.1 Doryteuthis pealeii
ATAAAATGTTAAACAGGGATGTTTATTGTTGTTTAAATTCTACACACACAGACACACCCACGCACACACACACACACACACACACACATATTTATTATATATATATATATAGTATATATATATATATATATAATGATAATTTAATCATATTACCACGACCAGACAAACTCGGCAAACGCTATTTGCGACATTCTCTCTCTCTCTCTCTCTCTCTCTCTCTCTTATCATATATATATATATATAGAATCTGGGTGTAATTATATTATAATATATATATATAATATTATCGTGTGTGTATGCGCGGTGTATATTCTATATATATATATATATAAATATATATAATATTATATATATATAGCTGTGGTATATATTATTTCCATTAGTTCCACCCATTATATCTATTTTAAGATATTCTACTGATTTTCTCATCACTTTCTGACCATTCTATCGTAAATATTTTATCAATTCTCTGTTGTTTATGTAACGGTTTGTCCGTCGCGTATTCATTGAAACAATGTAGTGTTATTTTTCAAATTTCTCTGACATTTCTTTCGCCACTGAATATATATAATATATCAACTTTATTTGTCAAAGAAAAAAAAAACGTCAATCTATAATATTAATATATTACGGAAAAACTATGCCAAACAAACAAACCACAAGCAAAACAAGTTAATGGAAAACTAAAAAAAAAAAAAAAAAAATTCCTCGGCGTGGGGGATAAATGAGAAAGTTTGCAAGGATTAAATGATGAGAATATTTGACTATGTTTCAAAGGAATGTGCTTGTGAGAGGAAAGTGGTAGGATGGAGGAAAGGTATAGAATAAGTAAAGAATAATAGATGAAGTGTAAGAATTTAACAAGAGAAAGTAGACAAAGAAACGAACAGGAATTATTGGCCCAGGAGAAAACGCGATAGATGATTAATTTTGAAAGAAACAATAAAGAAAGTGAAGGAAGAAAGATACAGAAATGATGTTAGCAAAGAAAGATAGAAAGAGTAGAAAGAAATGAAAGAAAGTTCAAGAATAGGAGCAAAGATCCTTAATTTTGAAAAGGAAAGAAAAATGAAGAAAGACAATGAAAGAAACAAGAGATAGCAAAATAAAAAAAAATATATATATATAGTAAGAATATAAAAGTAAAAGAATTAAAGCAAGCGTGATTAATTTAAATGAAAGAAAAGAAAGAAGGAGTGAATAGACGAAAGGAATGGCAGGAAGATAAGAACAAACAAACAACAATTAATTAAATGTTAGAAAGGAAGAAAGGAAGGAAGAAAGAAGGAAAGAAAGAAAGACAGAAGAAGAAAGATAACAACATGATCTTAGAAGAAAGAAGAGGAAAAGAATTAAAAAAAGGAGAAAGAGAAAGAAAAGAAGGAAGAACAAACAACCAGCAAATGATTAATTTCGAAAGAGAGAAAGAAACTAACAAACAAAAGATTAATTTGAACGAAAACAAAGAAAAGTAAGTACAATCAAACAAGTGATTATTTAGAAAAAAGACTGAACGGAAAGAAGAAAAGAAAGAAAGTAGGCTGATAATGCAATTAGGAAAGTAAGTAAAATAATGAAAACGAAGGAAGGAGGAAGGAAGGAAAAGGAAGCATCAGACAAAAACAAATAAATAACTGCCAAAGGCGCCAACAAAAGATTTTAAAGAAAAAAAAAAAGGGTAATGAGAGATAACGAAAGAAAGGGGCAGAAAGATAAGCAAACAAACACCCAACAAGATTAATTAGATTTAGAAAAGGAAGAAAGAAAGAAAGAAAGAAGAAAGAAGTAGAGGAAGAGATAAACAACAAAATGATTTTAGAAAGAAAGAAAGAAGAAAGAAAGGAAGGAATAAGAAGACGAAGGAGAAAAAAGAAAGAAGAAGACGGAAGAAACAAACAAGCCAGCACTATGAATTAATCTTAGAAAGAGAGAAGAACCAAAAAAACAAACAAACGATTAATTTTGAAGAAAAAACAATGAACGTAAGCTATCTGGATTAAATTTCGAAAAAAACTGAACAGAAAAGAAGAACGAAAGAAGTAGCTAATAATTAATTTAGGAAAATAAGTAAGATAAAAGAAACAAAGGAAGGAACAAACAAACAAAACAACCAGCCAAGCCCAACAAAAGGCAGCCGAGCCGAGACATTAGTGATTTAAAATCTATGGAAACATCCTATTGACAGCAAACAATAAACATTCTTTGATTCTAAATATTCTGGCTGACTATTAATTTTGGATTGAATATAATAAATTAGAGGTCCCATAGGAAGCATTAATCGAGCTTATCACTAGGAAGCGCCATGTTAATACAGGGTGTAAGACATGGCCAACCTCGGACCTCGTCGCCAAGTTCTCAAATCCTGGACGAAGTAATTGCATTTTTCACTTGGCGCTTACTATTCCTTGGCGACAAACGGCATATCCTACTCTCCCCCTCCCAGCTCATGGGTGAATAGAAAGGGCAGACTGGGCTCTTTTAACCTTGGTTAGGCTACTGGTCTAGAGAAGGAAAACTCTGATTCAAACCTGCTGAGATAACTCCGCTTAGAAATCTGAACCATTCTGTCACATTCTGGCTCGTCGTGGAGGCGTGGTAATATATACTATACATATTACGAGTAATGGGTTAGAATAAGAAGCATCAAAAATGAACCAACAAAAAATATTTCGAAAAACCGAGTTGAAAAATAATTTTCAATACCCATCAAAAATAATAGAAAACCGTCTTCGGCATAAAATACACCCACAACGGATTGCACAATGCTCAAAAAAAGAAAAAAAAACAAAGAAATATTATATATATATAATATATATATATATATATATATATATATATATAATGTTGTTCTTGGTTCCATAATTGTTTCCATGGTTTCCATCCGTAGCTTCTGGTTAATCTTCTTCAGGCTTTGATTGGATTATAATCATATACTATATCTATATACTATATATTATATATATATATATATATAGTGTGTGTGTGTGTGTGTGTCGTGTGCTGTTGTGTGTGTGTGTGTGTTGAAAAAATGAATGGAAGAAAAAAATATTTTCGTCTGACTGAAATGTATTATATATCGACGTTTCGAGCAAGCAATATGTTACATATTAAATATTCTTTTAAGATTATCTTGGAGTATAATAAAATAAAATGAAAGTAATAGTAAAAAACTAAATTAAGCAGGTAAACAGCAGGTCTCTTCAAAGCAGAGTTTTTGATATTTTCCCTTTTTCTCACCTTGCACACCCACAACCACACACAGCTCAACACACATATATATATATATATATCAATATATATACTTGGTTTGTTGGTTGGTTTTGAAGGCTGTCACAATGCGAGTGTAAAGAAAAAAGAAGGTAACTATGATGTTTTTTTGTTAACCCTGTCATTTTATTTCTCAATATTTCCGGGACGAAAATTCCCATTCATCAGCAGCCGCTAAGACAACTTCAGCTCAGTATTCTTCTAATAATTGGAATTTTCGTCCCGAAATATTGAGAAATAAAATCGAGAGGATGTTAACAAAAAACATCAATAGTTACCTTCTTTTTTCTTTACGCTCGCATTGTGACAGCCTTGCAAAACCAAGCCAACAAACCAATATACTACACAATGGCTTCAAGCACATTCAAAACCCTTTTATATATATAGTGATGTTATATATATATATAGTATAGTATATATATAGGAAGAAAATTTATTTTTTAAATTTTTTTAAATTCCCAGGCTATTGCCTTTTCCATAGAGGGTGGTTATACCCACCCCCGTCTACAATTTACTCATTGCTGGGGTAATAAGCATGAGAGCGATTAAAAAAAAACGCAAATACAACGCGCCCAGGATTCGTCAAATCAGATCATCTAGTTCATCTTCTGATGCCGGTAACGTTACGCTAGGGACGTGTTAGAAGAAGGACAAGAAAAGAGAGGACAGGATGTATGGGTAAATTAATGCGTAATAAAATAAAAACAGAAGGACGAGAAAAAAGAATTGAAGGAGTTGTGGAACCGAAAGAAAGGTCGGGAGAAAAAAAAGATTACAATAAGTCTTGTCGTGGCTGAGAGAGATTTAGAATAACACCGACTGCATCTCTGCAAGAGGGCCTAGCGACCTGGTTGGCCGTAGACTGGGGCTCACTCTGTTGGCCGTAGAGTTTAAAGTCCGTGTACTTAAAATGGAAGCCTTGTGGTCGATGCTAGCACTACACTTTTGGCACTTACTCGGGCGTAGTATGGGTGGTTATTGAGGCTCCTTCGGTCTTTCGGGCTCATTATGTCAGCCCTAGTAACCTTATATCTATTTACGCCAACCGCCTCGCGAGTTTTTGTGCCTTCTCCTAGAGCCGGTTGCCTAACCGCAAAGGTTAAAGTAGCCCAGTCGTGCCCTATCTATTTTCTATAGCTGGACGGAGCGTCGAATTCATGAGCAGTTTCCGCGAATGGATATTAGCGCTAAATGAAATGAATTACCGTGTGACGTCGCAGGATTGACCTTCGGGGCCGAGGAGCTCCATCTTCCCCCATGACGTTTAAACCATTACACCGCACGCGCTTCCTCTAGTACTATTGTTTGCTCTCAACACTGCCTCTATAGCAAACAACCCCAAACACGAGGTGCTATCCTATAATGCTAGAGTTTTGGTCCGCTGGGAGCGCCCTTTTGAACAGTCCGTGTCTGACGCTAAACTTTATCTAATCAGTAACGTCCACATTGCTGGAGGCTTCTGGGGCAATACTGGAGTACCCCCTTCGCATCCGGCCCATTATTCGGATATCTTTTTGACTCGGAAGGTTGTACTTGTAAGCTCACGAGATTAAAAAAATCGTGCTTTAAGTCTAAAAAAACAATTTCGCGTAGCACATGAAGAAAAATAAATCACAACAAACGTCTTGTCAATGAAAATATGTTTACACAAATGTGTTTTAACAAAGAAAATTGTGTACCCCATTAAGGAACTGATACAGACAGCAAGTCCTCGGCATACAAAATAACGCCAACAGAAGTTTTATATGCCGGTAGAACTCCAACGAGAAACCGACAAGAACGATCAAACCGAGCACGCACCATAGTGAATGCAGGATAAAGAAATCGGAAATTGCAAGAAATCAATTGACAAGATCCGGAAAAGTGGTATACAGGGTAAGAAGGAAATGGATGAGTAAAAAGCATATTTCGCGGAGGATGAGTGAGGGAGACTGAAATAAGAAGAAAGACGATGGGAGGAGGAGGAGGAGGAGGAGGAGAGGGGGGTGGCAGAGTATTGAAAGCGAAGAGAGGAAATAAAACTGGGCTGGGATCAGTGGAAACAGATGATCGAGAGGACACGAAATATGTGAGCGAAGAATCTGACTGAAGTTTGCACAAAGAAGGTCTAGAGTGCGAGTGTGAATGCAATGAAGAGAAAGAAGGAAATAACATTAGCCGAAGGAAAGAAAAAAGAATGAGGTAAGAAAGAAAGAAAGACGAAAGAAAAGAAAGAACGACAAAAGAAAAGTACAGAAAAGAAAAGAAAAGAAAGAAAAGAAAGAAAGATTAATTTGCATTTACGCAGAAAGGTAGGTAAAAAGAAGCATGACACACTAGTGGTCTGGAAGGACAGAAAACTACGAAAGAAAGCACTGAAAGAAAGAATTAATTACTAGGCAATGAGAAGAAGAAGAAGAAGAAGAAGAAGAAGACGAAGAAGCACACGCCACGCACGCACACAGGAGAAGAAACACACAACAACAAAACCAACAACAACAACAAATTACAGAAGAAGGTTATACGGAAGAAATAGAAAAAGGAATTAAAAATCAAAGCAACAACAACAACAACAACAACAACACAATAATGAATAATAATAATAATAATAATAATAATATAATAATAAATAAGAAGAAGAAGAAGAAGAAGAAGAGAAGAAGGATGTTGATTGATGAGGAAAGAGTGGGAGGAAAGGAAGAAAGGAAATGTCAACTTCTGTAAGTGCTGATAATGTTGAATGATAGAAGTGTTGGTTTGTTATTTTTTTGTGGCAAATATTTAACCTTTATATTCGCACGGAATACAAGCGATTCACCTTTATTTCCTATTTTCATCACCGTGTTTTATTAGACTTTATTTTGGTTCATTTTAAGATTAATGAGTTGACCCAGGTACACTTCACTTTTCTTTTCAACCTCCGATCGTATCCCACTCTCTCTTGCTCTCTCTGCTCACCGGCTCGTTCTAGTCGAGTGTCTGTCTCTCTCTCTCTCTCCCTCTTCTCTCTTTCTCTCTCTTTCCGAACCTTTCTTGTCAACCTCTCCGACTCTATCTTCGCTGCTTTCGTGTGGTGATGAAGACGGCGTTTTTGTCTGCATATTGATTGTTTTGATTTTCTTTCTTTAGAAAAATTCTTTGTCCAATTTTAGCACAAGTTTGTCATTTATTTTTCACCCGTAGCGAACAACACTTTCTTATCAACATCGGCTTACCTTGCATGCATGGTTATAATCTATCAAAAAATAAGCCAGACGAAGGAGAAGAGAAAGGAGCCCCTAAAAATGGGCCTAAATCCCGCTGAGACTCCGCTATCTACGTAAGGGCCTTCGAGAAGCCATTTTTCGATTCGTTTTCCTATTCTTTTCCGTTTTCAATGGCAAGGAGGCGAAATTTTTGGAAAGCGAATGCGATTTTGTAAATCGTTGGCATTTAATTGCGTTCGCTTTGTACACTTGATTTTTTCGTTTTCCTTGTTGTCCGCCATAGACGGGTGGCTAATTTCACAGCGAGCTTCTCGCACATTCATGCCCGCAAGGCGTCCATATTTGCATATTGTCGTCGTAAAATGGAAAATGTTATTCATGTTTTTTTCTTCTTCTTCTTTTTCATATTCATTTTCATTTCTGAATAGCCTAATTTACAAGTTTGAGTACTTCAGACAGCAAGACATTGTGATTATTTTTCTCGCGATCTATAATCTTAATGTTTCAATTCATTCAAGCCTTTGGTGTATGGCTTGTGCTGAGTGGGAGAAGAAAAGCGACATTTTTTAGAGTCAGTGTTGAGTCACTGTTGTGAGTGAACTGTAAGTGAAGATTCTAGACTCATTTTTGATGCTATATAATATATATATTAGTATATTGATTATTGTATGTATTCTTTCTCCTAATTCAGTCGTCAAGATTATTTTCTCTATCCCATCATCCCTCTCTCTTCTGCTCTCTCTCTCGTATATATATTATTATATATATATATATATATATATATATATATATATATCTTTCCCTCTCCTTCTCGTCACTGCACTCACTCACTGATTCACTCTACTCTCTTCTCTCTCTCGTCGATCTCTCTCTTCTCTCTCTCTTCCTCTGATATCTAGTTATCGCAATGCTATCTATAATCTAATAGTAATATAATCTAATTAATATCTATGATCTATATCTATATTATATATATATATTATATAGATATCATATATATTGTGTGTGTTGTGGTGTGTGTGTGTGTATCAAATGTGTCATAGGTTGGTCAGCTATTTACACTTGAAAGGCAGTAAGTGAGCTAACGTACAGTATTATTAGAAAAGTGCCCAATATCTGTGATAGAGCCTTAATGAATAATAACAAATATATATTTGTATTATAATATTTAGTTTGCATGGAAAACAAGTCAGTCCCTACAATTGTTTCATGCTATCCAATCTTAATTGTTTAAACGACGGAACAATCGTTGGACACGCAAGGGCACACACGCACCCACACGCACACACACAAATCAAACACACAGCATGTTCATTAATATAACATAGTTAGAGAGAGAGACGAGAGAGAGAGAGAGAGAAGAGAGAGAGAGGGGGAGAGGGAGATGGAGAGAGACAGAAGCGACAGAGACAGACCGACAGACACTAGATAGATAGATTTGGGACAGATCCAAGAAAAGTATAACCAAGACCAGTAATATATGAATATAATGTATATATTTAACAACGCCCTCTGCAACATGTTGGCATAGTGACCCCGGTCAATTTATTTAAGGCAGTTTAACAGATTTGAATTCAGAGATTTAACTTTCTCCTAGACTGGTTGTAACTAGCCAAGTTCTAGATTAGCCCAGCCTACGCTACTATTTATCCATAGCCTGGAGGGAAGAGTAGTTTGATGCATTAACCTTTCCAAGGGTATTGTTCTATGCGAAATGCAACGATTTAAGTACGTGTCGACGAGCCCTATGATTATATATTATATTATACTATTATATTATATATATATATTATAATATATATCATGAAATAAAAGTATGTATACTGTAGGATTGTTAAAACAATTTCTATGCTAATTGCGCACCTGAGTTTGATATTGACTGGGAGTGGGCTCCATAACGTTTTTAAACCTTCTTCGCAGACTAAAATAAGCTAATGATTTATAGATCTGTGTCCATTGGGTATAAGATATTTAAACTTGCAGATGCATTATTACTGTATTAGTGAACATTGATCCACGCTGAGACCCCCCGAATCGTGTGAACGCTTATGCTGACTAAAATCAATTTAATGAGTAAGATATACGATTTTGATATGGGCACATGATAAAATTATATACCAATCCTCGCGTCCTCAAGGCAGAAGGGACTCATGTACTAGCGCTCCGAAGTCCAATACGCCTTTTGTCCATTCATAATCATGCCGCACTTAATATTTTTAGATACCAAATATGAAACACATTGGCTCTATGGATAAGGTAGTTAAGTTATAACAGTTCTAAGTGCCAGTTATCTCTGGATTCCGGGTTCAATGTCCTGAGCGGGGCAGTCAACATTAGACAACTAATAACCCCACCGCCTCCTACCCCAGCTATGGTTAGCGGAATGAAGGAACAGGATACCCCCCGCACCCGTGGAACTGAATAAACAGAGGCTTACGGTTTAAACGTTCCACCTGATGGCTCCCCGATGTACGACACAGAAGGTCCTCCGATTACACGACAAGAAAGGGTTCCCGAGTCTGGAAAGAAAGGTCTCCCCGAGTCCGACACGAAATATCCTGAAGCATATCGTCTCGAACGTTGTACATGATGAAAATTAACGACTGAGGACAATAGTGCCGAACTAACGCCGATAATGCTAATATTTTTTTTTAAATACCAGAAAATTTAGTACAAGCTTTGGGAGAAATTTTTACTAGTCAATAGAGTTCAAGGAATGCGTCTCTCAACCACTGAAGATCATAACTGAATGGTTATTTCTTTATTTGGGAAAAGGGACTCAGATTGGGGCCGGATAGCTAAAGTTGATAAGAGCGTGTCGAGCTAGAAACCACAAGGTTCCTTAGTTCGATACCGACTCTCGCTCAACCCAGCGTAATAGTATCGCAGGGCTTTGGTGCGGTAAAGCAGTGGTCCACCTTTTTTTGCTGCCATCGGACCGGTTTCATCTAAGACACATATTTTCACAGACTGGCCTTCATATGCCCGCGGCCTAGCATTTGCTGCGATAATGCGTTAAGTGGCACGTAATTCTATACATAAATCATTCCGCAGTTGTTTTATGTCAAAATCAAACATCAACAGAGCAATAAAGCAACTTTGTTCATAAATTAATAATTCAACAAACCATCTCTGTAAAGCGAAAATTATTTATTTTTAGAAACGAAAATCCTTTATTATGAAGAAATAATTTTAATAAAAACAAACTCGATCAAGTGACAAATACTAGATCATTTCTATATAGACAGAAGTCACTTTTTTGCAAAATAAAAATCAAACATTTAGAATGATAATTAATTTCGAAAAAAAAAAAGAACAATTTAAACGTTCTGTGCGACCCGGTTACCTACTGGGCCCGCGGCCTGTTCACTGGATCTCGACCCAGTGGTTGGCGGACCGCTGCGCGTAAAGTAAGGAGCTGGTGGGAGGTGTGGGCCTGCACTTTGCGCTAGTGAAATGCGTATAGACTCCTCGCTGATTGGCTTGATACCGAGCTTTAGGCCGCCCCGATGAACTTTACTGTAATTTGAATAGAATGAGTCCTGATGTGAGATAGAAAGTTATAGAAAATAGCCAAAGAAACTTTGGTATAGGAGTGGATGGTGGGAAAATTGTGATATGCAAAGCGCTAAAAGGAATGGACCGAGTCTTATTGGCATTTCCAATAGAGCCAGTCCTATGATGATTACTTGTCTTCTATTTAGGTAAGCGAGTGAACTATTTTTGAATTAGGATTTCTTAGTTAACTCGCTCCATAAGTGAATAGTTGATTGCTTCAATTTAAGAAGGTTGTGAGGGATTCTACATTAGCCTTTCATAACTAATGAAAGAGGCTAGATTAGAATCCAGCAGTTCATGATATCTATATTGATGCTTCTATTTCTAGATAAAATGAGTCCGAGGTAAATAGATTGTGAAAACTTTGAAATCATAAATGGTGCAATCATAAAATACCGAACAGAATTTGGTACCGCCGTGTGAAGAAAATTTGGTAGGCAAGGAGTTAATTATTTTCCTCAAGGCAAATCGACTGTTTATTTTGTCTTCTCGCTTTTATTTTTACAATTTGTCAGTCCAAACTCCAGACAAGTGAAGGGATCAGATCAATGGAAATGTTACCAGGAGGGCAATTGTAATACACGCCAAATGGCTGACATCATCAGACGTCAGTCTGCTACAGAGAGAATTGGTAAAGAACAAGAACAACGAATTCAATGTATAGAAGTTGGCATTTTTTCGAACGGACAGAATGGAGTATGGAGAAGGGGAAAGAAGAAAGCATAATAGAGATACGCTAACGAATAGAGAGGAAAGAAGGATGTGAGAAAAAGAAGAGCTGAAAGAAATCTACTATCTCTCTCTTTCTATTCTTTCTTTCTCTCTCTCTCTCTCTCTGCTCTCTCTATCTATATATTATAATATATAGTTATATATATCGTATATAGTATATAGAGAGAGAGAGAGAGAGAGGCGCATGGTTAGAGTCGTGAAAATACACTCGTCAGCCCGAGTTCATTCCCTGGCTAAAGCTGTTGGCCTAATCCCCATGGCGCTTAATACCCTTGGAGACAAGGTATGAATCCAATTTCTTGCCGCTCCAGCTTTGGGTAATATCAGGGCTAGATTGGCTTCTTGTAGCCATGAGCTAGGGTAACCAGTCCTTAGGAGAGAGGGCTAAACTCTCGAACATCAAATTTATCTCTAAGAAATTGACTCTTAGGTGTCGTATCTCTTGCTCGTGCGGAGGGTTGGTAAATATATATATTCGTATATTGATCTCCATTGTTGCTTTACTCCGATATATATACTATATGAAACAGTGTGTGTGTGTTGTTGTGTGTGTCGTGTGGTGTGTGTGTGTGTGTGTATTTGAGTGGTTAGGGGTATTGGTTACTGACATGTACTTTCGTCTAATGCACGAATTATCAATTTGGTTTGATAATTCCAACTTAGGTTTAGATATCAATAGGCATTATCCACGATACTAGCCGATACTATATATTAATTTATACCTCTATATTCATCAAATACAGTGTAGCCGCCAGGTGAAAAGGGGACTATACTCCAGTTCGAATACGGTCCTCATAAACCTCAGTTATCAGTAGCCACAGGGATCTGTCTGCGGTAAGTGTGAACTGATGGTTAGGTGTGGCGCTCCACCTCAGACGCAAAAACATCTCCTTGGTTAGCTCTTAGTGAAAAGGGGGCATAGACTCTCTCTCTCTCTCCTCTCTGAAGGGCTGATACCGTGACTTTAGACCTACCCCCGACAACTTTAGCTTATGATTACCTAAATTACCCTCAAGATCCTTTCGGTAAACCTGTGAATTTTGTGTGTGTGATTTGGTTCATGGTAACATATATATGGTCAATTTCACTTTCAGTACAATAGCGACATAATTTCACTGATGTGATACGACTGTATATCCGACTCTTGCATACCCACTAGTATATATCTACATTTAGTTTTATTGGCTGCATTAGTTTATTAATTTTTATTTATTTTTTAACTAATATTGACTCAATTTAAGAAAAAATTAACACAGATATACTTAATATATGACTATTAATAGTCTTTATATTAATATAATTTTATTTATTTTAATTTTTATAATATATATATATGAATACATATTATATAATATATTATATACATATTATGCACTATATATCTATCATACATATACCATAGAGCCTTATAATAGTATATTATATATATATATATATTATTATATATATTATAGTATATATATATACAAGATAATCTAATGAGTCGACGAACCTACTATTAGTTATGCATAAGAGCTCTTCAGGGCTAAAATCAGATATTATCTTATTACTTGGCTCTTACTTAGGTAATCGCGCACTTTTTTTACAGTATTAGCGTTCCGCCTAGCGTTATATGAATATATATATATATAGTCTTATATACATAATATTACTACATATAACTTGTTTTTTTCATTTTGGCCAAATACTTCGTTACCAATAGAGATTATTTTTTGTTGGTACGAATATTTGTCCTATTCTTTTTCAATAAATTTTTTTTCTTCCATGGGTTGATCGTTTGGTAGTATATTTTTTTACAACTCAAACTTTCTGCTGGGTTTTTTCTCTCCGCAAGAGATCTTTAACCAACAACGACTTGGTATATTAAATTGATATTATATATTATATAGTATATTATATATAATATATATATATTAGGTTAGTATATATAGTATATAAATGATATGTAATATATATATTATATATATATATATAACTATATATATAATATATATATGATAATACTCCGAAGTCTTTATAATAAACTTGAAAAACAGGAAAGCAAAACTTGAAAGTAATGAAAGCAAATGAAATAAAGTTTAAAAAGAAGGATAAAACTAATCAGGCCTACATACCCAAAGCGATTTTTTCAGTTCTGTCGGATTAAAAAATGGTTCAATATTTTTTTTTAAATGACAGATAAAGATCACTTAATCTCATTGGCTAATTTTTATTTCAGAGATAAGTAGTTTTTTTTTTAAGCAGTATTCTTACTCATTTAAGAAACTTAATTTGATTAATTATAAACGAGAGAAACCTTATGTGCGAAAAGTAAGTCTACTCTTTTTTGTGATGTTTACTCTCACATTGCATCTACGCTAAAATTCATTGAGTCCATCTCTTTACATTTCGATGGGAATTTAAAAAGTAAAGCACTTTTCACCGTCTGGGGATTGGTGAGTCTATTAAAAAAGTATAGAATGAGAGAAAAACTAAGGAACTGATACAAGTTAAAAATGATAAAGTGACACTGAATGGCAAGAATGAAGCAATAAAGGGAGGGGAAGAAAAAAGAAGAGAAAGAAAGCGAATTAAGCAGGCAAAACGCGCTGGTCCCGCGTTCTTCTTACTTCACGATCTNGAAAAGGCATTCTTTGCCAAAGTGGGAGTGAACGCAAGGGCTGACCAGTAATACCAATAATTATTATATTAACCCGGTTTTGCTAAAAACCCTGTATGCAAAATTAACCACCCACAATATATTCTGTAAAACCATGATTTCTAGAGATATATAAGATACATGGCAGGATTTTAAACGCACTTATTAACTCGGGCTGTCAAAAAACGTATCGAACTCAGATTTTCAGATATCGTAAATTAAATACAATTTATAAATTATTTAGTCAATGATTTGACAATAAACTCAAAATACTTCATTGATAGATTTACGCAATCTCTGAGAGTTTGTGACGGGAGCTGTGACGTAGGTTTGGTTACAGAGAGACAGACACAGAATTTCCATTATAAAAAGATAAATGTTTTATGCGGCCAAGGATGGAAAATAAGCTTCACCCCTAGCGCTATTATGTTTTCTAGAGGGTGAATGTTACAATGGATTCGTCTTGGATTTTAATGGTTTAAAATTTTTTATTTAATGGAGATTTTAAAAATTCTCTTTTAGAGCCCTTATATTTTTCATGTTCCACTGTAAAAAAATCGTCATTTGAAAAATCTCAGATGTGAAAAACAATCGCGGTTGGAATCAGTCTCATGCAAAGACATTTAATTTGGTTTAATTGTAACCGATAATGACTTTGTTTGCCATGGATTTTTTTATTTTTTTTTTGCTTCTTCTTCTTTTCCTTCTGGCAGTTCTTATTTGAAAATTAAGTGCAGTATATGGCGGTTCGGTATCAAGTCTTTGGGCGAGATCCAGGCGCGAGTATCCGGGGCGAGATTTTGTTAAAGTTCAAGTCACTGAATATAAATTATTGTTAAATAGGGATCCTCGCCAGTGGGGATGCCGATTCTGGCATTTCTTCCCTTTTTTTAAATCTATAATTATTGGGTTCATTTTTTTTATCTTTCTTTTTATTTTCTCTTCTTTTTCTTTCTTTTATTCATTCATCATTAGTGTAAAAAAGGAAATAAATATATATATATATATATATATATATATATATATATATATATATATATATATATATATATATATATTCTTCATTCTATTCATTAGTGTAAAAAAGGAGAGGAATATATATATAATATATTATATATATATATATATATATATATATTATATATATATATATATCCATATGGTCTCAATGACAAATTAGTGATTATTGCGTGTAGCGTGCCAGAATCTCATGTAACCCAGACAATTCAATTATTCAAGGGTCAGTATCAAATACACTTACTCTTGCAAGGTTAAATTGGCACACAGTTTCGACTGAGGAAGAGAGGTAAAAAATTAATGTAGATTTAATTAAGCGAGACGCGATATAATTGCGTGTATGGGACACCGGTACCATTGATTGACTTAACAATGAAGATTTGTATGTAAAAATGATGGTGGTACGTCGTCCACTCGCTCGAATTAAACAGCGTCAACCCTTATCAGATGACTGAGCGCTCCCTTGGGAAAGAATGTTATTCTCTAGGCACCTTGTTGCCTCGCGACTCTGTAGGCAAAGCCTCGAAAATAACTGCATTGTTTTTCGTCTATGACAGAATTGTATTCGAAAGGTGAATGTTTTTTATTTATTTCTTATGATGGTTTGATATTTAAAAAAACGTTAACACATTCTTCAACTATGAAAAAATCAGGCTCCGAATGCATTATATATATATATATATATATATATATATATATTATATATATATATATATAATGATAAACACATATGTTGTTGAATGGAATTTTTTTCAAATAAGATCTGAAGAATTTACAATATTTCGCTTTCATCAATCCCGAAATGTTCCAAAGATAAGATGAATTTATCTATCGACGCTTAACCGTTTCGGTTTATTTAAACCTTCATCAGGATAGATTATGTGGTGAAGAAATTGATGGATGTTTTGTAGATGACAGGAGTTAGAAAAGAATATATTATATATAATATATATATATATATATATATATATATATGCTTAATTGGAGTCGTACCTAATTTTGAAAATTAATTAATTAATTGAATTAGGCGGGAATACCTATTAAATGTATGGCTAAACAAATCGAGAAAAATCAATCTCTGTATGTACATTTCGGCCTATTAGGCCTCATCAGCAGAGCTATAGATCGGAAGACCGCCCTGTGCGTGATTTGAAACCGGACTGCCAAGCTGACAGGCCGATCCCATAACCCCAACACCAAACGAACTTCTTAGATTTTATGATTTGTTTAGAGTAGGTTAACATTCCACTTCTAGTGACTTTTTATTACACGACGATGTGATAAGTTTGTAAACAAGGTTTGTTTAGAATGGCTTTTTGCCGATAATTTTTTGGAGAATAAGTGCTTAATTGGAGTCGTACCTAATTTTGAAAATTAATTAATTAATAATGAATTAGGCGGGAAATACCTATTAAATGTATGGCTAAACAAATCGAGAAAAATCAATCTCTGTATGTACATTTCGGCCTATTAGGCCTCATCAGCAGAGCTATAGATCGGAAGACCGCCCTGTGCGTGATTTGAAACCGGACTGCCAAGCTGACAGGCCGATCCCATAACCCCAACACCAAACGAACTTCTTAGATTTTATGATTTGTTTAGAGTAGGTTAACATTCCACTTCTAGTGACTTACATTTAATAGGTATTACCGCCTAATTCATTATTAATTAATTAATTTTCAAAATTAGGTACGACTCCAATTAAGCACTTATTCTCCAAAAAATTATCGGCAAAAAGCCATTCTAAACAAACCTTATATATATATATATATATATATATATATATATATATATATATATATATATATATATATATATATATATATATATATATATATATATATATATAATATATATTATGTATGTGTATGGTTGTTAATAGTAATAGTAATCCAACGTACAGTGTTATTAGAAGAGTGCTCAATTTCTGTGATAGTTCAATGAGAAATCAAAACAAATAAAAGTTTTTGCTTTTATTTATTTAATTATTTAAAATATATATTTAATTTATTTATATATATATATATATATATATATATATAATATATATATATATTATATATATATATATATATATATATATATATATATATGGACCCTAACTAAGCGACTAGAGAATAAACTAGATGGAAGCTGCACGAGAATGCTGCGGGTGATCCTGAACAAGACGTGGAAACAACACCCTACGAGAAAACAGCTGTACGGCCACCTACCACATATCACCCAAACCATCCGAGTGAGACGGACAAGACACGCGGGACACTGCTGGAGAAGCAAGGACGAACTCATAAGCGACATCCTCCTGTGGAAGCCAACACATGGGCACGCCAGTGTGGGCCGACCAGCAAAGACGTACATTGATCAGCTCTTTGCGGATACAGGATGCTACATAGAGGACCTCCCGAGAATGATGAGCAATAGGGACGGATGGAGAGAGATTGTCATGGATATGAGAGAGTTTCATAATTTGCTTGAAGCATTGTGTATGTATTGGTTAGGAGGTTGATTTAGAAGGCTATCACAATGCAGTTTGGAATAAATAATAAAATAATAATACGGTAACAATGGTGTTGTGTGTTGACCTGTATTTTTATTATTTCTTGAATTTTCGAGGTAATACCTCTTTATCAAAAGAATTGAACTGATCAGTACAGCTATGGCATTTCTTCCTAAATGAATTTCTTTTTTTTTTTTTTTTTTTTAATAACTGTTCTACAACTATATATATATATATATATATATATATATATATATATAGTTGTAGAACAGTTATTTCCCTACCACGGTTTCGGTGTTCTTAGTACACCTTCTTCCGGGGAACTGAGGAAATCCTATGCGGCTAATGAAGTATCTATTCGCCTGATTTAAGTTTATTTTATTATATATATCTCCTAACATCAATTAACCTTAGTCCCCCAAACCTGTTCCTTTAAAGTTAGTGCTAAGTTAAACCTATGTTGACAAGCAGAGGTTATTAATGATTCTATCTAGCTATGCGCCCTATCCTATATTTGTATTGCCTCTTCTGGCTTTAGTTCTTACTTATTTGAACGTTTGGAATTCCAGTAATCTGATGAGTCTCTGGAGCTAGATTTTTTTTCATATATATACTTGATGCATTTATTATATCATATCTAAATTAATTTTAGTGATACATTAATGCATTACGTAACCTGTGCATGCATTTCCCTAGGAATTCATCCTTTTTATTTAACCAATTCACTCTTATTTGGGAATCTAATTATCTCTAACTTTTCTTGTAAACACAAGAAGCATGGATCAGTTAAGCCTCGGCAATATATATATATATATATATATATATATATATATATATATATATATATATCAGTCGCTAACAGGCAAAATGAACGGACGTCATTTTCGTGCTCTAAGAAAGCTATACATTTATCTACCATTTTAAAAGTAAATAAGGGAAGTGATGTTTTTTTTTCTTGTCTTTTTTAATCTATTCATTCATTATTATTATTAAATTATTTTAATATTATTATTTATTGCATAAATCTTGAAAATTCTTGATTCAAATTACATACATTTTAGATTATGTACACTTCTTTGTTTACTGTTTAGTGTTTATTTATTTACGAACGCGTTTAAACAGATTTAATATGTAAAACGTTTCTTCATAAGTTATGTAAATACCTAAAATTTCAACCTTTGTCTTGATTTCTTTATTACCTATTCATTTATGTATTCAGTTACCATATATATGTTTTTTTTAAATTTAATATCATGTACTGTAATATCTAGAATTTTATAACTCCCAACATACATATTTTTTACCTTTCTTCTTTTTCTTTTTCTTCTCTCTCTCTCTCTCTATATATATATATATATATATATATATATATATATATATATATAAAGTCGACGGGGCGGCCTAAAGTCGGTATCAGCCAGCCAGCGAGGGAGTATATCCCCTTTTCAATAGCGCTAGACCAAGGAGATTGTTTTTAGCATCTGAGGTGGAGCGCCACACCTACCATGAGCTCCTTACTTTACCGCACAGATCCCTGTGCTACTCAGACGCTGAGTTGGCGATATATATATATATAATGGTTAGCAAGTTAGATTTGTACACCATTGTTAGTGATATCGATTCTCATTTCAGGCCTTGTGCCACATCTAAGCTAAGCTTAGTTTTTACTGGCCTTTTGCCATATCGAAGCTAAAGCTTAGTAAATAACTAAATATATATATATATATATTTATATATATATATGTATGTATATATATGTGTGTGTGTGTGTGTGTGTGTGTGTGTTAGAACAAATCTTCGGTACAACTAGTTTTATATAAAAACTTAAACAATCCTTTATTCCACTACGATCAACTGTTTAATCCCTTAAAGACAGGTTTAAAGGGAGACAAAAAACAACGTGTGCGGTAAAGAGGGGAACTAGTGGTATGTGTGGCACTCCACCTCAGACCCCAAAATAATATCCCTGGTCTAGCGCAAGTAAAATAGAACATACCCCCTCGCTGTCGAGTTGATACCGACAATAGGTCCCTTCGTCGACTTTCATAAAGCATTCATCCTCAGTTTGCGACCCCTCTCGTTCACTAACATGAAAAGGGTCAAAATTTAAAAAAATAAAAACTCAGCTTTAAATCCTTGTTTGTCACATTTAATAAAATGTGGTCACAAAAATATGATTTCTATATCACACAAACTCACACACATGCATACACGCGCCCGCTCGCGCATATATATATATATATATATATATATATATATATATAATATATATATATATATATATATAAGCATTATTAATAATTTGAACTGATTTTATTTCATCTAATGATTCATGACAGGTGTTTTATGGTCAATAAATAATTTGAATAATCCTTTCATATCCAATACAATTATTCAAATTTGATTCTTTTTTAGTTATAATCAAATAATAGTAATCTAAATGTATTTCCTGTCGATGAAGAGGTATGTAAACGTTATCATATCTATATTGACTATGGAATGTCTATTTAAATAATTGTATTAAATATGAAAAAGCTGCCATGAATTATATCAAATATAAGTAAAAAGAAAAGTCGACAGGGCGGCCTAAAGTCGGTATCAGACAGTCGGCGAGGGAGTCTATCCCCTTTTCAATAGTGCTAGACCAAGGAGATTGTTTTTAGCATCTGAGGTGGAGCACCACACCTACCATCAGCTCCTTACTTTACCGCACAGATCCCTGTGCTACTCATACGCTGAGTTGGCGGGGACCGGTATCGAACTAAGAACCTTGTGGTTTCTAGCCGAACGCTCACTGTGTGCGAGTTTTTCAAACCAGTTTTCCACTGAAATCTCAGTGACAGCAAGATTCCTCTTATAATACTTGGATTATTCGGACTATTATCCTCATCTTTATTTTTACCTATACAACGTTTCCCCCGATGTGCTCTCCGGTCTTCTTTATATATTTCTTGTCGGACTCGGGAGACTTCTCGAACTCGGGAACCTTCTTGTCGTAATCGGGAGCTATCACGGAACTTTGAACCCAACCCTTTATTTAATCCACGGGGGTATCATATTCTCATTCCGGTAACCATAGCAGGGTGCAAGTGTTAAGCTGTATTAATTATTACTCTATGTTACTGTTGCTCTTGGCCAGGACTGAACCTGCAGCCTAGAGATAACTGTCACTTAGAACTGTCTTAACCCAACGCCTGTATCTACTAACCTATGTGTCCAATTGAACATGGGCCGAAACGTTGTAGATAACAATAAGATGAGGACAATAGTCCGAATAATGCAAGTACTACAAGTTATCTAGCACATCTAAAAATCTGAGAAAAGTTTCTTCTTGTCTTCATGTTTCTTTGAGCATCTATGGGTTAAATAGATAAATGTATTATAAAAAATTATATTATTCATTAAGAAATTATTTCCAAAAACTTTATCGGCATTAAATAAGCCACTGAGGTTGATATGCCGTAAAACAAACCAAACCAAACCAAACCAAACTCTTCTGAGCATTCTATTCTATCTTAACAGTGCTGTGTTCTGGATTTTTTCGATCCTGCTCCTAATTTCCAATTGATCCACTTTTTGCCCAAAATTATTATCACTATTATTATTTCCCTCACAGCGATTTTTTTCACCTCAGTGTAAGTGTAACATTGTTGTTCCCCGTTTAAGAAAATGTAACTTTACAGAGCGTGATATGGATGCTGATGATGGATACGTATCCTTGTGTCTTTCTATCTCTGTGCAGAGGATATGTAGTGGAATGTAAGCTCTTACGTCTCAAAACAGGTGGGAGATTCGTTATTTCATGGTTCTAAATCTGGTTCTGGTATTAAGTCACAGTACCAAAATAGCCGTAATTTACATAGGCATACTTCTTATCTCTGCTGCTACTGACCATCTGGGCACCTGAGCTGTTCAGTTTGCATTCTCTCTGTTTTTCTGGTCTGGAACGACTTGGATTTTCTTCTTTGTATCGTTGAGATTATTTTAACGAACACAAGACTTGATATTTTTTTAGAGCTATTTAATTTTTTTAACCCAAGTAAATGACATCGCAGAACAGGCATCATCGTCTGTCTATCCCTCTCGAACAGACAGCCCAGATTTTCTCCCTTCCACCCGTCTACTTCGAACACCTCAGCAAGACTCACAACATTCTCCTATCTCGTTCACTCTTCGCGCTGTTGTACTGGCTCGGCCAATAAGAGGCCAAGCTCAGTAACTTTCACGTCCTCATTCACTTATCTATTCATTCCGTTTATTGTCCATATTCCACCTTTTATTTTTTCATACTCATCCCATATAAACCTACAGGTGATGTCACACACTGACCTCCACACTCATTATTTTCTTTATCTTTTCGTTTTCCTTCATCTTCATCCTGTGAACTTCTGGAACTGAAAAATCTACCAGATGACACGTTCTCTTTATTTTGTTAATCAATACTAGATCTGCTCTTCTATTTGGAATAAGGTGATCCGTCTTAATCCCAAGCATTTCATTTTCAAGAACACATTCTTGTTTATGGACATACCATTTTTTGTATGGTTAATATTTAGTCTTTGGCATAATTTCCAGTGGATCACCTTCTCAACCCAGTTGTGCATAGCTTTGTATTCTCGTTGTGCTAGTTTGCTACATTTGCTTAATACATGGTTGATTATTATTATTATTATCATTATTATTATTATTATAGAGGTTTTCATATCTGCGTTAGCTGATGCGCTTTCCCGGGAGCCTGAGAGACAACAAGTCTCCTTCAGTCTCCGGGACTGAGTATTCTAGTTGATTTCAACAATGATATTGTCTTAATAGTCTCTATTCTTCCTGTGATTTCCGGTTCCTCTAGTCTCCTTCTTCTTCTTTTTTCTTCTTCTTTCTTCTTCTTCTTCTTCTTCTTCTTCTTCTTCTTCTTCTTCTTCTTTATTATTATTATTATTATTATTATTATTATTATTATTATAATACAGGTGGTGCAATGCGGGACTGAGTGACAGCAAGTCTCTTCAGGTCTCCAGGACTCTTATGAGTATTCTTTCCGATCTTTACAGTGGTGTAGTTGGATGGTATCGATTCTTCCTCTGATTTCCAATTCATCCAAATTCTTTTCCAGACCTTTGGGGGCCGTCCCATGGGCACCAATTACAATTGGTACCTCCTTTATTATTATTATTATTATTAGTAGTAGTAGTAGTAGTAGTAGTAGTAGTAGTAGTAGTATTGGAAGTTTTTTCATACCAAGAGTAACTGGTGGATTTCATTATAGCCTGAGTGACAGTACGTCTGCTCGGCCCTTACTATCATTAAGCATATCAAACTACAGTTGGTATCACTATCAACCTCATATTCCATAACTTTTTAAATTCTCTGGCAAGTTCCTGGTATGTGTATGTCTTTTCGTTTCCCTTCATCTTCACCCTGTGATCCGCTGGAACTGCAACATCTACCAGATGAAAAGTTATATTTGTTTTTGGTAATCAATACTAGGTCTGGTCTTATTCTCATTCTTATTCTTATAATTATTCTGATTCTTATTATTAATATTTTCACTCCTTTTGAGTTTTTCATATAAGTGTTAGCTGATGGTATTTCGCTGGAGGCTGAGTGGC
>CM042169.1:40476133-40553633 GCA_023376005.1 Doryteuthis pealeii
TAGTCAAGCCCTAACCTTATTTCCCCTATGGCAAGCCCTAACCCGTGGAAAACGGTGGCTGAGGGTTTCAGTATCCTGGGTAGGACGTTAAACTGCATCAAGTGGTGAGTTCGAATTCTAGAGTTTGGGAGAGTGCCAAATACCCCTTCATGACCATAACACCCAATTTCACTCTTACCCGGGTTAAATAGAAAAAAAAGTTAAAAAATTTGTTTAAGAATTGAGTTTAAAAACATTTGAATAACTATCAAGAACAAATAAAACAAAACGTCTTCGGCATAAAATAAACTAACAATCGTTGCTATGCCGAAAATCTCATCATCCAACAATTAGGCTTAAGAAATTCGACTTATACACGGGTAAATGCGGGGATAACCATAACTGAGGAAAATAGGCAAATGAGTGAAGAAAAGAAAGAAAACTGAAAAAAAAAGCGATGTAAAATATAAAGAAAATAAATAAAAACTACGATATTTACAATAAATACTAATGTTGACTTATGTCTGTAGTTGAACTGGATTCCGAAAAGGAACCGAGAAATCCACTAATTAGCGAAATTCTTCCTGGAGAATTCTTTCTAGTTAAAAGCGAACAAAGCCGTAGTGTTATTTTACGGAATGTCGGCTATACAATCAAAACTAAAATGAACATGCCTAAAAGCCAAACTACGAAACACAAAACTGGTTCCTATTACAAATCATCTGACTTTTAACGTAGTTTAAATGAACTATGCTTGCAACATAACTGAAAGCATCAGGTCAATGATTGACTTACAAGCAATTTAATATGTTTACTTTCTACACTATGTCGCAATAGTTTAGTAAATCCTCGTATTTTTAAGAGCTTTTCTCTTTAATTGTATTTACAAAAGCATATTGTTTTCATCTTATGGAAAATAACACACTGTTTTCCTCGTCGGAAATGGACTCCAGCGACTAAGTTCGAGTCCTGATCTAATCTGTTTGTATTACATTTACTGTTTGTACGTGTTAATATCATTGGGAAAGATATGAAATATCGGTTGTTGTGTTTTTGTTTTTTTTGCTATAGTTAAATTTAAATAGTAGGGCTGATTGGTTTCTTTAGCCTCTTTAGCCTCAGTCTGTGAAGGAAATTTCAGAACCTACCTGGCTCAGTCTATGTTTATTTAAATGTCTACATTTGTTTGTTAACTCAGATCGCGAGTTCAATATCTTCCCTGGGTCTCTGCATTCTGCTATTTTTAGATTCTCATTTAAACACAGCATACAGGGTCTTTCATTTTCTTTATGTGAAGGTGCCCTTTTTATTATTCTCCACTCTACTCCTGGCTCTCTACCGTGCTTTTCTTTTAGTTCCCACACATATTTTGCCAGTATGGTTGTTTCACTATATCTTCTATCCCTAAATGATAGCATGTGCTATGCTATCCTATGCTTTACAGGTTGCTGGGTGGACCCTACATATATCTTTTTTCTTTTGTTGTTGGTGATTTTACTACTGCCTCATATACTACGTCAGTCAATAAACATTTTCCTTGTACTGGGCAGATTTTGGACCTGCAATTACAAGTTGGTTCTTTCTTGTTTTTGCTTTGTTCTTTTTCTAATAATCTTTTGTTGAGATTGTTAATTATTCTATTTATATTGCTCGTGCAACTATATATATATATATATATATATATATATATATATATATATATGTGTGTGTGTGTGTGTGTGTGTGTGTGTGTGTGTGTGTGAAGAAAGAATGGAACTGAATCCGATAGTATATGATATTGTAAAAAAAATTTGAAAAACACAAGTTTATAAACATTATTTTTATAAACTTGTGCTTTTTCAAAAATTTTACAATATTATATATATATAAATATATTAAGAAAATTTGAAAAAACAAGTGTTCCGAAAATAGGATGAATTTAATTATCGATGTTTAAACATTTCGGTTTCATTAAACCTTCATCAGGATGTAAACCGAAATGTTTAAACATCGACAATTAAATTCATCCTATTTTCGGAACACTTGTTTTTTTCAAATTTTCTTTATATATATATATATATATATATATATATATAAAGGGAATGACTTACCGGTAAAAAGATATTGATTAATCCCGATACTTGGTTAATACGAGTATTAATCGGATGAGTCCGTGTTGTAACAAATATAACGTGCTCAATATGTTAGTAGAGCGGGTTAATATTACAATGTGTACGAAAATAACCTACTTTCAACATAAAGATTTTTGTGATTAATTTCCACTGAATTAATCAAGATATTGATTAATTACAGTTATTTGCGGAAAGTCAATATTGCGATTATGACCGTTGAGAGCAGATAATGATCGGGAGGAGCTCTCCGACTGTTCGTCTAGCCTAAGTGAGGGTCAGAGTGGAGTGTTGCATGTCATGAACTGCTCTGCAATCAAGAAACCGACCCTATAGATCAAGAGTCACCAACTACGGCCAACAGACAGTCCCATTGGGGGATTTTACACCACTGTAGAAGTGCAAACTGCGTATTCTACTGCCATAGCCTACAGGACCCAAAACTTTTGGTTGGACAATGTATATACTATAATAAAAAATGCAGTTGGCAGAGTGGCATATTGTTGGAATCAGCCCGAGAGCGAGGGAGTCTATCCCATTTTACATAGCGCTGGACCAGGGAGATAATATTTTTGCTGTGGTGGAGTGCCACACCTAACGTCAGCTCTTCACTTTACCACAATAACAGATTTCCCAAGCTGTACTACTCATGCGCTGAGCCAGCGGGGAGTTGTGCCGAACACGCAACCTTGTGATTCCTTAGTAAATGCTCTACTGAGTGAGCTAAACAAACCCCTTTAATATGCCATACGATAATACTAAATGTTAATGACCGGTCCGGTGAGCTTCGGCCGCTGGACCGGTTATGTTATAATAATAGCGTCGATCCCAGGGGGCCATCCACCCAGGCAACACCTGCCCCCTCGATTTAAAGGGGCAGGGCTGGATTTATTGCCCAGCGCCTGAGGCGCCCCCTTTGAGGGGGAATGCCGACGGGATCGACGCAATTTTTCACCCGCCACCTATGAGCTTCGGTTTATGGGCGGTCCCACGTTAATAGGGCCTTGTGCCTAACCCGTACAAGTGGAGTACAATGTTAATGATGGTAGAGTTCTTCTATGCAAGTTTAACTATCTTTCTATCTTTTGGTGGGCGTATTATACTGTATACCAGCCCTTATAAGGTAATGGCGGACAAGGGGTACCCTACACTCTCCAGTTCTCCAGAATTGGAACTTCAATATTAGATGTAGTTTAATGTTATACCCAGGACACTAAAAACCCGAACCACCGTCTTTCTAGCATTAAAGAAGATTAAACAGACTCTATATAATGTAGCCAGTTAGGAGTGCGGATCCTTTCTAGTGAGTTAGATTCTCACTGGGTCCTCATACAAATATAAAGTAAAGGCGGATTCTTTATGTAAGCTTAAGCAAGTTGAGTGATAGAAACTCAGCCACCGTCTTCTAGCAATAAAACAAACCTAGAAACGACCACTAAACGATCTTTAAGTGGAATTAAGGATTATTTTTAGTGAGTTAGATTCTCACCGGGTGCCCCTTACTAATGGAGTGGAAATGAGGGATTCTTCTATATAAGCTTAAAGTAACTTGTAATAAAACCACAGCCATCGCCTTCTTGCCAGTTAGGATAGCGGATCCTTTCTAGTGAGTTAGATTCTCACCGGTTGGCCTCATACAAATATAATGTAAATGGGGGATTCTTCTATGTAAGCTTAAGCAACTTGAGTGAAATAAACTCAGCCACCGTCTTCTAGGAATGAAAAAACTAAAATGATCACTAAATGATGTTTAGCGAGTTGGAATTGTAGATTATTTCTCGTGAGTTAGATTCTCACCGGGTGCCCCTTACTAATATAATGGAAATGAGGGGTTTCTTCTATATAAGCTTAAGTAACTTGTGATAAAACCTTAGACATATTTTTCTAGCATTTAAAAAATAAAACGGTCGCATAATAATGTTTAGTGAGTTAGGATAGCGGATCCTTTCTAGTGAGTTAGATTCTCACCGTGTGCCTCACACACATACAATGTAAATTGGGGGATTCTTCTATGTAAGCTTAAGTAACTTGAGTGATAGAAACCCAGCCACCGTCTTCTACCATTAAAGAAACTAAAACGGGTCGATGTTTAGCGAGTTGAAATTGCGGGTCATTTTTACTGAGTTAGATTCTCACCGGGTGCCTCAATCTAATATAATGTAAATGGGACGGGAGTTCTTCTATGTAAACTTAAGTATTTTCTAGCATTAAAGAAACTAACGCGACCTCTAAATTATCTTAAACGAGTTAGAATTGCGGATCATTTCTAGTGAATTAGATTCTCACTGGGTGCCTCATACAAATATAATGTAAATGGGGGATTCTTCTATGTAAGCTTAAGTAATTTGATTGATAGAACCTCAGCCATCGTATTTTAGCATTAAATAAGCTAAAACGCCCACTAAATGATGTTTAGCGAGTTGGAATTGTGGATAATTCTAGTGAGTAGATTCTCACCGAGTGCCCCATACCAATATAATGTAAATGGGGGTCTTGCAGGCTTAAGTAACTTGAGTGATAGAACTCTAGCCAGCATCTTCTTGCATGAAAGAAACTAAAACGGACTCTAAAATGATTAGTAAGTTAGAATTGCGGATCATTTCTAATGGGTTAGATTCTCACCGGGTGCCCCAATCTAATATAATATAAATGGGGGGATTCTTCTATATAAGCTTAAGTAACTTGAGTGATATATTACTGTCATGAATTATTAGCATTGCTTAAATAGTTACGTCATTTTTGACGGCAGAGTTGAATGAGTATATTGTTGCCACTACGGAAAGTAACGCCTGTTCGCCATTTTTATTTCTTTCTCTTTTCTCTAAACTAGATATCTAAACGTGACGTTTGAAAGTAAAAAGACAGTGTAACTATTTTATTTATTAGTTTTTTCTTTTGTTTTCTTCCTCTTTTTTTTTTTTTTTTTACCTGCCTGATTGACATGAGTGTCTGTATTTTAGTGTTGCATAACGAGAGATAAGAAGAAGGAAGGTGAATGCAATCATTTCGCTGTAGATCAAAGGAGGATGTACTGGCCCCGATATATCCGCAGAAACTCTCTCAGATGTGTCGATGATGAGTCTTTACAGATGGGAAGAGGATGGTTGGAGGAGAGAGAGGAAAAAAGTTTACAGATGGCGAAAGCAGTTTTAATATTTAAAACTCGGAGAGAAAGTTGATCGAAAGAAGTCACGGAGGAAAACCAAAAACCAAGAGAATTATAATACATACATACACACACATACACACACACACATATATATATTAACATGTGTATATTATTCATGAAATATTATAATATATATTTAATATATATATATTATATATATTATATAATAATATATATTACAAATACATTTCTGGTACAGGCAAATTTAAATAATACTTTAAGGGTAATCATTATGATCAACCTATATAGTGGATACGAAAGAAAGAGAAAAAAAAAATTGTTTTATTTGAAAAACAAGGCCCTTTCGTCCGGTTGCTCATCAAGGTTTATACAGCCGGAGACGACAAAAAGGCAAAATTGTAAATACATATGGGTATATATTATATATGTATATTGGAAGAGAAAACGTTTATCACCACTGGCCAATATTTTTTGTAAATACTACTGGCATGATATGGCTTTGGTTTTATCACAAGTTACTTAAGCTTATATGAAGAATCCCTCATTTCCATTATATTAGTAAGGGGCACCCGGTGAGAATCTAACTCACTAAAAATAATCCTCAATTCTAAATCGTTTAAACATCGTTTAGTGGTGGTTTTGATTTTTTTATGCTAGAAGACGGTGGCTGAGTTTCTATAGATTTATATTTCATATCTAACAATCTACCTACCTCTCACTCTCTCTAAATAAATACATATATATGAAACAGAAACAAAGCGAATACACACCACACACACACACACACACACACACACACACACATATATTAATATATAAATATATATATATATACAAATATGTATATATATATATATATATATACAAGTAAAGATACATTACTACTGATCTATAATAGTTTTCTGGATGAATAATTACACGTTATATATTATATATATATATATATATATATATATATATATATATATATATATATAATATATATACATACATATATTGATAATGAAGATTTGGGAATACAAGCTGCTAAAACACAAACCATTCATAACAAGTAATATTTCAACTCAGGCATTAACGAGGCTTCATCAGTTGAATGAAGTTGGTTGTGTTTTATCCCACTTTTATTCTTCAGCTTTTAATGACATTTTGTTGGATTTTATTCAATCTGTTGTTCCCCCCTATATATATATATATATATATATATATATATATATATATATATATATATATATATATATATTATATATATGGGGGGTATTTGTGCAGCATTCTTTCATTAATACATCTAGAATTAAACAAAAGACACACTCCTGTTAACAATTCTATTTTTGATCTTTTCGAGTTTTCTGGTCAACTTTAAGTTTGGGTGGAATTCGTGGATAAGTCCACCAAAGTTCAGGTCCCGAGTACTTTCGGCACTTCGAAGTGCCCATCATCAGGGGTGATGTATTCCAGTTTTTTACAAAAATTATATTAATGTGGAGGCTGGAAGAGAAGAATTGGTGGAAAGGTGTCATAGCTTTTAAAATGTGTGTACTGCATTGGAAATTAATTTTGTTTAAGGATGGTTTGTATGTGTTTTATGTATAAAGCTCCTTGTATTTGGGTTTTTTGTTATTTTTTTTCTTTGTGCAAGAATGTGTGTATTTCCGTTAGATATTTCGGTAATTAGAGGGGGCATGAATGTAAAATTAAAAGTTGGCCAGAAAATCGAAAAGATAAAAAATAAAATTGTTAAACAGGGATGTGTTTTTTGTTTAATCTACATATGTATATATATATATATATATATATATATATATATATATATATATATATATATCTGTGTGTGTGTATATAATAATTATATATATATATATATATATATTATGTGTGTGTGTATATATTATATATACATATATATATTTAATATATATATATTATATATTATATATATATATATATATATATATATATATATATATATATTATATATATATAGCTTGGTGTTAATGTAATTATTTACATGAGTTTCCACCATTTTATATTTATTTTAATATATCTGCTGATTTTCTCTTCTCATTCCTAACATTCTATTCTTCTTTCTTCACCATTTCCTATCGTTAGTCATGTCCTATTAACATTTTAATCATATTCTCTGTTGTTATTAACGTTTGTCCGTCGGTTATTCATTGAACAATGTAGTGTATTTCAAATTTCTCTTGACATTCTTCGCCATCAGAATAAATTTCAACTTTATTTGTCAAAGAAACAAAGTCAATCCTGAAATATTAATTAAGTAGAGTTCGACGAAAACTTACTGAAAATGCCAACACAAATCCACAAGCAACAAGTTAATGAAACTAAAAAATAATAGAAAGAGAACTGTGATAATTTTTAAAAAAAAAAGATAAATGACAAAGTTGCAAATTAAATGATGGAATATTTGATATGTTTCAAAGGATTCTGTGAGAGGAAAGGTGTAGGATGGAGGAAAAAGATTAGAATAGTAAGAATAAAGATGAATGTAAGATTTAACAAGAAGAAGTAGACAAAGAAACGACAGGAATTATTGAAGGAAAAACCGATAGATGATTAATTTTGAAAGAAAACAAATAAAGAAATTAAGGAAGGAAAAACTAAGAAATGATTTAGAAAGAAAGATAGAAAGAATGAAAGAATGAAAGAAAGTATCAAATAAACAAATCATTAATTTTGAAAGAAAAAAAGAAGAAAGACAATGAAAGAAACAAGAAAGATAGCAAAATAAATATATATATATATATATATATATATATATATATATATAATATATATATATATTATATATAAATAAAATAAAAAATACACAAGTGATTAATTTAAAAAAGAAAAAAAAGAAAGAGTGAAATAACGAAAGAAAGGCAGGAAGATAAAAACAAACAACCAAACAATTAATTAATTTAGAAAGGAAGAAAGGAAGGAAGAAAGAAGGAAAGAAAGAAAGAAAGAAGTAAGGAAAGATAAACAAACAAATGATTTAGAAAGAAAGAAAGAAAAGAATTAAAAAAAGGAGAAAAAGAAAGAAAAGAAGGAAGAAACAAACAAACCAGCAAATGATTAATTTAGAAAGAGAGAAAGAAACTAACAAACAAAAGATTAATTTTGAAAGAAAAAACAAAGAAAGTAAGTACAATCAAACAAGTGATTAATTTAGAAAAAAAGACTGAAAGAAAAAAAGAAAGAAAGTTGCTAATAATCAATTTAGGAAATAAGTAAATAATGAAACGAAGGAAGGAAGGAAGGAAGGAAGGAAGGAAGGAAGGAACAGACAAAAACAAATAAATAACTGCCAAAGCGCCAACAAAAAAATTTAAAAAAGAAAAAAAAGAAAGAATGAAATAACGAAAGAAAGGCAGGAAGATAGCAATAAACAACCAAATAATTAATTAATTTAGAAAGGAAGAAAGAAAGAAAGAAAGAAGGAAAGATAAACAAACAAATGATTTAGAAAGAAAGAAAGGAATAAAAAGAGAAAGGAATAAAAAGAGAAAGGAGAAAAAGAAAGAAAAGAAGGAAGAAACAAACAAACCAGCAAATGATTAATTTAGAAAGAGAGAAAGAAACAAACAAACAAACGATTAATTTTGAAAGAAAAAACTAAGAAAGTAAGTGATTAATTTAGAAAAAAAAACTGAAAGAAAAGAAGAAAGAAAGAAAGTAGCTAATAATTAATTTAGGAAATAAGTAAATAAAGAAACAAAGGAAGGAAGGAACAAACAAACAATAGCCAAAGCGCCAACAAAAAGCACCGACCGAAATTAGGATTTAAAATTATGGAAACATTATTGACAGCAAGCAATAAACATTTCTTTGATTTCTAAATATTTTGTTGACTTTAATTTGGATTGATATAGATATATTAGAGTCCTATAGGAAGCGTTATAGAGTTATATAGGAAGCGAGTGGTGTAATGGTTAAACTCATGGGAAATGGACTCGTCGCCCCGAGTTCAAATCCTGGACGTAATAATTGCATTTCACTTAGCGCTAATATCCTTGGGAAAAGTATTAATCCTATTCTCTCTGCAGATATGGGTGAATAGTAGGGCAGACTGGGCTCTTTAACCTTGGTTAGGCAACCGGTCATGCAGAAGGAAAACTCTGAATTCAAACCTGTTAAACCCTGCTTAAGAAATTGACCTTGTGTCACGGATGTGTGGAGAGGTTGGTAAATATATATATTAGAGTCCTATGTATGGGTTAAATAGAAGAAAATGAACAACCCAAAAATATTTTTGAAAAGCCGAGTTGAAAAAAAATAATTTCCAATACCCATAAATAATAAATAGAACAACGTCTTTGGCATAAAATGTCAAAAAGAAAGAAAGAAAGTTATATATATATATATATATATATATATATATATAATATATATATATATATATATATATATATGTGTGTTGTGTGTGTGTGTGTGTGTGTGTGTGTGTGTGTTGAAAATATGAATGGAGCTCTGGTGAATATGGAGTACCCCTTCATCCCCATTACTCCGATATCTATTTTGACCCGGCATGGTTGTACTTGTAAGCTCACGAGATAAAAAAATGAGTTTAAAAAATAATCTAAAAAGAAAATTGCGTACACATGATAAAAACAAATCAAACAAGACGTCTTCGTCATAAAAATATGTTTAAAAAATATGTTTTAAAAGAAAATTGTGTACCCATCAAGAATGAATAAAACAGAAGTCCTCGGCATAAAATAACCCAACAGAAGTTTATATGCCGTAGAATCCAACCAAATAACCGACAAGAAGATCAAAAGAGAGACATAGTGAATGAAGGAAAAGAATGGAAATTGAAGAAATCAATTGACAAGATCGGAAAGTGTATAAGGGTAGAAGGAAATGGATGAGTAAAAGAAGATATTCCGGAGGATGAGGAGGAGACTGAAATAAGAAGAAATACGATGGGAGGTGGAGGAGGGGGCAGGGTATGAAAGGAAGAGAGAAAAAAACTGGGTGGGGCAGTGAAAGATGATGAGAGGAACGAGATAGTGAGCGAAGAATCTGATGAAGTTTGCAAAAGAAGTTAGAGTGGAGTGTGAATGCAAGAAAGAAAGAAGGAAATAAATACGAAGGAAAGAAAGAAAGATTGAAGGTAAGAAAGAAAGAAAGACGAAAGAAAGAAAGAAAGACAAAAGAAAAGAAAAGAAAAGGAAAGAAAAGAAAAGAAAAGAAAGAAATTTAGAAAGATTAATTTGCATTTACAGAAAGGTAGATAAAAAGGACAAACATGACACACTAAGTGGGTCTGGAAGGACAAAAAAGTAGAAAGAAAGACTGAAAGAAAGAATTAATTACTAGGAATGAAAAGAAGAAGAAGAAGAAGAAGAAGAAGAAGAAGAAGAAGAAGAAGAAGAACAACAAAAAAAAACAACAACAAAAACAACAACAACAAAAACAAATTACAGAAGAAGGTTATCGAAGAAATAGAAAAATGAATTAAAAAACAACAACAACAACAACAACAACAATAATAATAATAATAATAATAATAATAATAATAAGAAGAAGAAGAAGAAGAAGAAGAAGAAGAAGAAGATGTTGATGATGAGGAAGAGTGGGAGGAGAAGGAAGAAAGGAATGTCAACTTCTGTAAGTGCTGATAATGTTGATGATAAAGTGTTGTTTTTTTTGTGCAAATATTTACTTTATATTCTGCACGGAATACAAAGCATTCCAACCTTTATTTCCTATTTTCACCGGTTTTATTAACTTTATTTTGTCATTTAATTAATGATACAGTACACTCCTTTTCTTTTACACCTCCATCGTCCCCATCTCTCTCTCCTCTCTCTCTCTCTCTCTCTCTCTCTCTCTCTCTCTCTCTCCTCTCTCCCTCTCTCTCTCTCTCTCTCTCTCTCTCTCTCTCTCTCTCTCTCTCTCTCTCTCTCTCTCTCCCAACCTTTCTGTCAACCTCTCTCGACCTCTATCTTCCTCTTTCTGTGTGTATGGAAGACGCGTTTTGTCTGCATATTTGATTGTTTGATTTCTTTCTTTAGAAAAATTCTTTGTCCAATTTCCACCAATTTGTCATTTATTTTCACCCGTAGCGAACAACACTTTCTTATCAAACATGGCCTTACCTTGATGCAAGGTTATAATTATCTAAAATAACAGACAAGGAGAAGAGAAAAGGAGCCCAAAAATGGCCTAAATCCCTGACGACATCCTATCTACGTTAAGGGCCTTCGAGAAGCCATTTTTCGATTTCGTTTTCTATTCTTTTCCGTTTTCAATGCAAGGAGGCGAAATTTTGGAAACGAATGGATTTGTAAATCGTTGGCATTTAATTGCGTTCGCTTTTTACACAGTTTTCTTGTTGTCCGCCATAGACGGGTGCTAATTTCACAGCGAGCTTCTGCACATTCATGCCCGCAAAGGCGTCCATATTTGCTATTGTCGTCGTAAATGGAAAATGTATTCATTTTTTTCTTCTTCTTCTTTTTCATTTATTTTCATTTCTGAATAGCTAATTACAAGTTGGATACTTCAGCAGCAAGACATTGTGATTATTTTTCTCCGACTATATCTTATGTTTCATATCATTCAAGCATTTGTGTATGGCTTTGCGAGTGAGGAGAAGAAAAGCGACATTTTTAGAGTCAGTGTGAGTCACTGTGTGAGTGAACTGTAGTGAGAGATCCTAGACTCATTTTTATGCTATATATATATATATGATTATTGTATGTATATTTCTCCTAAATTCAGTCTCTATTTCTCTATATCTAACATCCCCCCCTCTCTCTCTCTCTCTCTCTCTCTCTCTATATAATATATATATATATATATATATATATATAATATATATAATATATATATCAACGTGTATAGTTGTCACTATTACACTTGAAGAGGCAGTATTATTAGAAAAGTGCTCAATATCTGTGATAGAGCCGTAATAAATATATATTGTATTATATATTTATTTGTATGGAAACAAGTCTGCTACAATTGGTTTCATGCTATCCAAACTTAATTGTTTAAACGAAGCAATATTTGGACACACACACACATACAAATATATATATATATATAAATTAATAAGTCATCTTCAGTGTGGCTAGATATTAACTATCCTTGGCTAGGGTCGAACTCAGACTGACCGCATGGTAGTCCGATATCTTATCCCCTCACCCACTGACAGCTGATGCGGGGGACTGGTGTTTTTAAACTATAAGTAAATAGGCTTGTGTATGTATTTTACGGTCATTGAGAGATCAAATTTCTGGGGAAACCATCATTGCTTATTTGCTTAGTAGTGAGAGTTAATTTAAATTACCAATTAGAGAGCTCATTACCAAATTTATGGTAGCATATATATATATATATATATATATATAATATATATATATATATATATATATATATATAGAGAGAGAGAGAGAGAGAGAGAGAGAGAGAGATATAGATAGATAGATAAATTTGGACACGTCAAGAAAAGTATAACCAAGACCGTATATATGAATATATGTATTATATTTAACAACGCCTCTGCACATGTGGCATATGACACAAGGTCAATTTATTAAGCGGAGTTTAACAATTTGAATTCAGAGATTTCCTTCTCCTAGACTGGTTAACTAGCCAAGTTTAAAGAGCCCAGCCTACGCTACTATTTATCCATAGCTGGAGGATGAGTAGTTGGATGCATACCTTTCCCAAGGGTATTAGTGCTATGCGAAATGCAAACAGCCTTGTCCACGATTTAAGTACGGGTCGACGAGTCATTTCACCACGCGCCTCCTAAATATTATATATAATATATAATATTATATATATATTATATATAATATATGTGTGTGTGTGTGTGTGTGTATATATATGAGTAAAAGTACGTATATGTAGGATTTGTAAAAACAATTTCTATGTATTGCGCAGTGAGTTTGATTCTTACTGAGTGCTCCACGTTTTAAACCTTCTTGCAGACTAAAATAAGCTAATATGTAATATAATCTGTGTCCATTGGGTAATAAGATACTAAACTTGCAGATCATTATTACTGTATAGTGAAATTGATCCACGCTGAGAACCCAGAATCTGTGACCTTATGCCTGACTAAAATCAATTTAATGAGTACGATATACGATTTGATATGGCACATGATAAAATTAATAATACCAATCCTCGCGGCAAGAAGGGACTCATGTATCTCAGCGCTCTCAAGTCCAAAACGCTTTCATTTCATAATCATCGCAATTAATATTTTTTACATACCAATTCGACACATGGCCTAGTTGATAAGGTAGTTAGGTTAAGACAGTTCTAAGTGACAGTTCCTCTGGATTCCGGGTTCAATCCTGAGCGGCGGCAGTAACACAGAAACATAATTAACACAACTCCTACCCCAGTTATGGTTAGCGGAATGAGAACAGGATAACCCCGTGGACTGAATAAAGGGTTAGATTCAAAGTTCCGTGATGGCTCCCGATTACGACAAGAAGGTCCCCGATTACGACAAGAAGGTTCCCGAGTTCGAAAAGAAGGTTCCCGAGTCCGAAAAGAAGGTTCCCGAGTCCGACAAGAAATACCTGAAGAAGGCCGGAGGGCGTATCGGCCGAAACATTGTACAGATAACAATAAAGATGAGGACAATTGTCCGAATAACGCAGATATGCTAATATTTTTTAAATACCAAGAAAATTTAGTACAGCTTTGGGATAAATTTGGTAGGCAAAGAGTTACAAAGGAATGCGTCTCTCCCACCACTAATATCATAACATAATGGTTATTTCTTTATAGTTGAGAAAAAGGACTCAGATTTGGCCGGCTTAGCTCAGTCGGTAGAGCGTTCGACTAGAAACTACAAGGCTCCAACTCAGCGTATGTGTATCACAGGGGTTTGTGCAGTAAAGCAGTGGTCCGCAACCTTTTTTTTTGCCACTGACCGGTTTCATTTAACACAATATTTTCACGGACCGGCCTTCATATGCTCCGGCCTACATTTGCTCGATAATCGTTAATGACGTAATCTAATAATAAATCATCTGCAGTGGTCTTATGTCAAATGCAAATATCAACAGACAATAAACAACCTTTTGTTCATAAATTAATAATCAACAATATCTCTGTAAACGAAAATATTTATTTTAGAACGAAAATCCTTTATAATAAGAAATAATTATAATAAAAACTCGATTCAAGTGACAATACTGATCCTTTCTATATAACAGAAGTCACTTTTCAAAATAAAACATCAACATTTAGACTGATAATCAATTTAAAAAAAAGAAAATTTCAAATGTTCTGTGCGGTCCAGTACCGAATAGCTCGCTGCCCGGTACCGGGTCGCGACCCGGTGGTTGGGTACCTCTGCGGTAAAGTAAGGAGCTGATGGTAGGTGTTGCGCCTTACTTTTAGCCCTAGTATAAAGAGGATAGACCCCCTCGCTGATTGGCTGATACCGACTTTAGGCCACCCCGATGACTTTACTTTATTTGAATCGAATGAGTTCTGATGTGAATAGACAGTAAAATATGAAATATCCAATCATACGGTATTGTGATTGGAAAAATTTGCTAGGGAAAGAGCTACAAAGGAATGTCCAAATCTTATTGGCATTTCCAAAGAGCAGTCCATGATGATACTTGTACTTCTATTTAGTAAGGAGTGAACTATTCTAATTAGTATTTCCTAGTTAACATCACCCCATAATAATATTGTTGCTTCAATTAAAGAAGGTGTGAGGGATTCTAATTAGCCTTTCATAGTTAACAGCAGTCCATGATTATATTGATGCTTCTATTTTTAGAATAAAATGAGTTCTGAGGTAAATAGATTGCGAACTTTGAAATCCCATATGGTGCAATCATAAAATACCAACAGAATTTGGTACAGCCGTGAAGAAAATTTGGTAGGCAAGGAGTTAATTATTTTCCTTCAGGCAAATCGACTTTTATTTTGTCTTCTCGCTTTATTTTTACAATTTGGTCAGTCCAAACTCCAGACAGTGAAGGAATCAGATCAATGGAAATGTTACCGAGGCAATTGTAATACACCAAATGCTGACATCATAGACGTCAGTCTGCTACAAGAGAATTGGTAAAGAACAAAACAAGAATTCAATGTATAAAGTTGGCAATTTTTTCGAACGGACAAGAATGGAGTATGGAACTGGGAAAAAGAAAGCAAATAGAGATATGCTACGATAGAAGGAAAGAAGATGTGAGAAAAAGAGAGATGAAAGAAATCTACTATCTCTCTTTCTCTTTTCTCTCTCTCCCTCTCTCTCTCTCTTCTCCCTCTTTCTCACTCTCTTTCTCTCTCTCTCTCTCTCTCGATATATATAAATATATATATAGATGATATATATATATATATTTATATATAGATATATATATATATATATAAATTTGATATATATATATATATATATATATAAATATATAATATAGAGAGGAGAGAGAGAGAGAGAGCGAGGCGCGTGGTTAGAGTCGTGGAAAATACACTCGTCAGCCCGAGTTCAATTCCTGGATAAAGCTGTTGGCCTATCACATGGCGCTAATACCCTTGGGAAAGGTATGAATCCAATTCTTCCTCCAGCTTTGGGTAAATAGCAGGGCAGATTGAGCTCTTTAGCCATGGCTAGGTAACCAGTCTAGGAGAAGGCAAACTCTGAAATCAAATTTACTCTAAGAAATTGACCTTGTGTCGTATTCTGCTCGTGTGGGGGTTGGTAAATATATATATATATACATATATATATATATATATTGATTCCATTGTGTTACCCATATATATATGAGATGTATGTGTGGGTGTGTGTGTGTGTGTGTGTATGTGGTGTGTGTGTGTGTGTGTGTGTGTTTGTGTGTTAGGTATATTGGTTATTGACATTAACTTGCCTATGCAATTTTCAAATTTGGTTTGATATTCACTTAGGTTTAGATAATAATGCATTATCCACGATACTGAATACTATATATTAATTACTACTCTATATTATCAATATCAGTGTAGCGCTAGTGAAAAGGGGATATACTCCAGTTCGATACCGGTCCTCATAAACTCAGTATATAAGTAGCACAGGGATCTGTGCGGTAAAGTGATGAACTGATGGTAGGTGTGGCGCTCCACCTCAGACGCAAAAACAATCTCCTTAGTCTAGCTCAAGTGAAAAGGGGATAGACTCTCTCTCTGATAGGCTATACCGACTTTAGACCACGACTTTACTTATATTACCAGAATTACCCTCAAGATCCTTTCGTTAAAACCTGTGAATTTGTGTGTGTGTTTGTTCATGTAACATATATATGTCAATTTCACTTCAGTACAATACGACACTAATTTCACTGATGTGATACGACTGTATACCAACTTTTGCATCCCACTGTATATATCTGCATTTAGTTTATTGGCTGCATTAGTTTATTAATTTTTATTATTTTACTAATATTATCAATTTAAGAAAAAATTAAAACAATATATTAATATATATATTATATATCTTTATATTAATATAATTTATTTATTTAATATTTTATAATATATATATATATATATATATATGATACATATTATAATATATATCTATCATACATATTATAATATATATCTATCATACATATACCATATATATATATATATATATATATATAAAGATAATCTAATGAGTCACACGAACCTACTATGAGTTTCGCATAAAGCTCTTCAGGGCTAAAATCAATATTATCTTTATTACTTGTCTCTACTTAGGTATCGAGCACTTTTTACATATTAGCTTCCCCTAGCGGTTATATGAATATACATATATCTTATATACATATATATACATATAAATTGTTTTTTCTTTTGGCCAAATACTGTACCAATAGATTATTTTTTGTTGGTACGAATATCTTGGTCCTTTCTTTTTTTCAAAAATGTTTTTCTTCCTGGTTGATGTTTGGTAGTATATTTTTACAATCAAACTTTCTGCTGGGTTTTTCTTTATATAATATATATATATATATATATATATATATATATATATATATATATATATATATATAATATATATATATATATATATATATATATCTTTCCCGAATCTTTATAATAAACTTGAAAAACAGGAAGCAAAACATTGAAATAATGAACAAATGAAATAAAGTTAAAAAGAAGGAATAAAACTAATAGGCTACATACCAAAGCGATTTTTGTTCAGTTCTGTCGGATGTAAAAAAATGGTTCAATATTTTTTTTAAATGACAGATAAAATCACTAATCTCATTGGCTAATTTTTATTTCAGAGATAAGTAGTTTTTTTTTTTTTACGTATTTTACTCATTTAAAACTTAATTTGATTAATTATAAAACCAAGAACTTATGTGCGAAAAGTAAGTCTACTCTTTTTGTGATTTTATCTTCATCATTACGTAAACATTATTGAGCCATCTTTTACATCCGATGGATTTTAAAAAGTAAAGCACTTTTCACCTCTGGGATTGTAGTCTATAAAAAAGTATAGAATGGAGAAAAACTAAAGAACTATACAATTAAAAAATAAATATACCTGATGGCAAAAATGAAGAAATAAAGGGAGGAAGAAAAAAGAAAAGAAGAAAGGAATAAAAAGGCAAAACCTGGCCCGTCTCTTACTTCACATCTCCCTCTCACTGTTCCCCCTCTATATATCTCTTTATTAACTATTACTTATATATTTGAGAAACAACGAGACCCGTTGTATCACCCATTGATCCCTTGGTAGATAATTAGGATCAGCAAAAAACCGGAGTTTCCAAAGCGAATTAAATGCTAAAAATTGATACTGCCGGATAATTAAAAACATTAAAATCATTTTGAAAAAATGTGCAATTAAATCAAAAAATAACGGTCTCTTACTTCACATTCAGTCTTTCATTTTCCTACTCTCTATATATATCTTGTGGACAACTGTGTTGATCAAACTAGGTAATGGATTAAATTAAGACATATATGCCAGACTAAGCAATGGAACGAATAACCTAGTTAAAATGGAAAGACACTTATTGACAGTTTTAGTAAACTAAACAAAATAAGCGAAAATAACAAAAAGAGGAAAGGATGTCCAAAGATGCTTACGAAAGATATTTTAAAATTGAGGGGTGATGTAAAGGGAGGAAAATGGAGATGGAATTGGAAAATTGACAAACAAAAGTTTTAAGAACTGATTCAGCATCCCAACCCCAGACAAAAAAACAAAAAAAAAACAAACAAAAAAAAACGAATTAAAAAAAAAAATTCCAAAGTCGTAAATCCTATATAACTCGTTATAGATATAGCATAAACAATGTCCAAATGACGTTAAGGAGGTAATTCTACTTCCTGTTTCCTACTGCGCAACGCACCTACTTCCGCTTATCAATACTTCCGGTCACGAATCTTCATTTCTGTTTACGACTCGGACATCTCCGGACTTAGACCTCTTTCCCAGCATAGATTTTATGTTTTCCTTTCAATCTATGCGTTATTTATAGAAATCGGTTGATGTCACTAAGGCCAGATGAACTGAATAGAACACGCTAAGGAACAAGACCTGTATTGATTTCAGTTCGTTGGTTGAAAGACTTCAAGTCCAGAGATAGACGAGGTAAGTTTAAAAAAGTATCGATGACTGAACAATAAATGAAGCATCCAGAATTGAACTATAAATGAAATATCAAGAATTGAATGTTTGTCTTGTGGCATATCAACCCCTTTTTCAGCTTTTTAATGCCGAATCATTTCATTTTGATATTCCAAGTTAGGTTGTTCTAAGCGGACATTTAATTAAGTATTGAATAAGATCAATATATGAAATATCAATATGAAATGAAATATCAAGAATTGAATGTTTGTCTTGTGGCATATCAACCCCTTTTCAGCTTTTTAATGCCGAATCAGTTCATTTTGATATTCCAAATCAGGTTACTCTAAGTGGACACTTAATTAAGTATTGAATAAGCTCAATATATGAAATATCAATATGAAATGAAGTATCAAGAATTGAACTATAAATGAAATATCAAGAATTGAATATTTGTCTTGTGGCATTTCAATATGAAATGAAGTATCAAGAATTGAACTATAAATGAAATATCAAGAATTGAATGTTTGTTTTGTGTGATATCAACCCCATTTTCAGCTTTTTGATGCCGAACCAGTTCATTTTGATATTCCAAATCAGGTTACTCTAAGTGGACACTTAATTAAGTATTGAATAAGCTCAATATATGAAATATCAATATGAAATGAAGTATCAAGAATTGAACTATAAATGAAATATCAAGAATTGAATATTTGTCTTGTGGCATTTCAATATGAAATGAAGTATCAATTGAACTATAAATGAAATATCAAGAATTGAATGTTTGTTTTGTGGAATATCAACCCCATTTTCAGCTTTTAATGCCGAACCAGTTCATTTTGATATTCCGAATCAGGTTACTCTAAGTGGACATTTAATTAAGTATTGAATAAGCTCAATATATGAAATATCAATATGAAATGAAGTATCAAGAATTGAACTATAAATGAAATATCAAGAATGAAATGTTTGTCTTGTGGCATATCAACCCCTTTTCAGCTATTTAATGCCGAATCAATTCATTTTGATATTACAATGGGTTAGGTTACTCTAAGTGGACACTTAATTAAGTATTGAATAAGCTCAATATATGAAATATCAATATGAAATGAAGTATCAAGAATTGAACTATAAATGAAATATCAAGAATTGAATATTTCTCTTGTGGCATATCAACCCCTTTTCAGCTATTTAATGCCGAATCAGTTCATTTTGATATTACAACGAGTTAGGTTACTCTAAGTGGACACTTAATTGAGTATTGAATAAGCTCAATATATGAAATATCAATATGAAATGAAGTATCAAGAATTGAACTATAAATGAAGTATCAAGAATTGAACTATAAATGAAGTATCAAGAATTGAATGTTTGTCTTGTGGCATATCAATCCCCTTTTTCGGCTATTTACTGCCGAATTTAGTTCATTTTGATATTACAAGGAGTTAAGTTGCTCTAAGTGGTCACTTAATTCAGTATTGAATAAGCTCAATATATGAAATATCAATATGAAATGAAGTATCAAGAATTGAACTATAAATGAAATATCAAGAATTGAATATTTGTCTTGTGGCATTTCAATATGAAATGAATATCAAGAATTGAACTATAAATGAAATATCAAGAATTGAATGTTTGTTTTGTGGAATATCAACCCCTTTTTCAGCTTTTTAATGCCGAACCAGTTCATTTTGATATTCCGAATCAGGTTACTCTAAGTGGACATTTAATTAAGTATTGAATAAGCTCAATATATGAAATATCAATATGAAATGAAGTATCAAGAATTGAACTATAAATGAAATATCAAGAATTGAACTATAAATGAAGTATCAAGAATTGGACTTTAAATGAAATATCAAGAATTGAATATTTGTCTTGTGGAATATCAACACCTTATCTGCTATTTGATACCGAATCAGTTCATTTTTATATTACAAGGGGTTAAGTTATTCCAAGTGGACACTTAATTAAGTATTGAATAAGCTCAATATATGAAATATCAATATCAAAAATTGAATATGAAGAATTGAATAATAAATAAAGTATCGACATTTGAACAATGAATTAAGTATCAGACTTGAATAATAAATGAAGTGCCAATAATTAAATAATGAATTAAATATCAAGTATTTTAGACTGTTCTAAGTGGGCACTTAATTAAGCATTGGATAAGCCCACTATATGAAATATCAATATGAAATGAAGTATCAAAAATTTGATAATAAATGAAGTATCAAGCTCACTATATAAAATATCAATATGAAATGAAGTATCAAAAATTGAATAATAAATGAAGTATCAAGCTCACTACATAAAATATCAATATGAAATGAAGTATCAAAAATTGAATATGAAGAATTGAATAATAAATAAAGTATTGATATTTCAACAATGATTTAACTATCAGACTTGAATAAATGAAGTGCCAGTAATTAAATAATGAATCAAATATCAAGTATTGTACAATAGATAAAGTATCAAGTATTGAACAACAAAAGAAGTATCATGAATTGACAAATAAATAATATTTCAAGAATTGAACAATAACTAAATTATCAAGTATTGGACAATAAATAAACTCGAGGAGGGTTGATATGCCGTAAAACAAAACAACGATTAATTTTCTTTATGCTTGTCAACGTCATTTACATAGTCTACTAAACTATCATAATATCTTATTATAATGGAGATTGTGTGTTTTTCTGTCTGTAACCGAAACTATATTCCTACTCAAGTCACAATTCTCTTAGTTATTGACATAACATTCTCCATGATTTTACTTTTATTTAAACCTCAATCATTAATAAAAATTATTTTACATTATTAATACTGTTAACCATGTCTACATACTGACAACATGCTATTATATTTATATATACAACAAAATAGTGGTTTACAATGTGAACCGGAAGGCTAATTTGCATATTAATATTAAAAAATCGAATTTAATAAATATGTGCTTAGTATTATTGATTTCTAACTGTTTGGTTTAATTTTAATGAATATAAGCAAAAATCTCTCCAGTGAATCTTAAATGAAATCCATTAACAAGAAAAACATAACTGTCATTTTATTCTTTAATTCCTCTTTTAACTAAATACTTAAATTAGAAAAAAATAACAATGAAAGACGAGAGTGATGGAAGAGTAAGTTTCAGTAGTTCTATTTTTCGATTATACCCCCTCTGTTCAAAATCTTTTTTATCTACATTCTTATTCAGTTTCATTAGCCTTTCTAATTTAATATGATATTTTATTATAAAATTTAACTAAAATACTTGCACCCGGAGGGTGCATATATTTGCTAGTCAATATAAAAAATAACGCAGTCTACTAAAAAGTATTATAAATTAAGAAATGAATAATGTTCTTAAGATTTTTGTGGTCATTTTTTGGCTGCAGTTAAGAGCACATTACTGTAGACATCTCTAGTGGCATTAAGTTTGATGCTGTCTAGTATACTCTAATGCTTTTATTTTAGTCCGTGTATCTTGAAACCTATGATTCTATTGCTCCTCAGTGTTAAGCATGAGTAACTGAACGCGTTTCTACCAATACCTTTAAATAGCTAACCAACCAAGTATTCGAGGGTGTTGATTGGCCAAATGAGGCCTCGAAAAGTCTATACATTTAAGTATATAGCAGAAATATTCTAAAAACTGTATCAAGAATTGAACAATAAATAAAGTATCAAGTATTAAACAATGAATAAAGTCGAGAAGGGTTGATATGCCTTAAACAAAATAACCAATCATTCAACCAGTTTCTCTATGGTTTTCAACTGCATTTTTATATTCTACTACAAATGTACTTAGATCTGATTATAAGAAGTTAATATTCTTATGATACGTGAGAAAACGTAAGTAAAAAGATCCACAATGAAGTCTGACCGAAGCAACAAGAAGATAACACATACAGACTTTATTTGTCTGGACATAAATGGAGGAATTCACACACTCATGATAAGGTAGAATATATATATATATATATATATATATATATATATATATATATATATATATATACCAAACCCTCCACACGAGCAGGATGTGACACAAGGTCAATTTCTTAAGCGGAGTCTAACAGGTTTGAATTCAGAGTATATATATATATATATATATATATATATATATATATATATATATATATATTACGAACACTTCCGCACTAGTAGGATGTGACACAAGGTCTATTTCTTAAGCAGAGTTTAACAGATTTGAATTCAAATTTTCCTTCTCCTATACTGGTTACCAAACGAAAGTTAAAATGCCCTACTAGTTACCCATAGCTGGAGGAAGAGTATTTTGATTCATACCTTTCCCAAGGCTATCAGCGCTCCCTGAAATGAAAACAGTTTAGTCCAGTACTATTTCTCTGAATTTTTGAGATGAGGTTTGATGATTAGTATTATTTGTATTATTCAGACTATTGTCCTCACCTTCATTGTTATCTGTACTCCGGCCTTCTTCAAGTATTTCTTGTCATACACGGGAACCTTCTCGGACTCTAGAACCATCTCGGACTCGGGAACCTTCTTTTCGAACTCGGAAACCTTCTTGTCGTAATCGGAGGCCATCACGGAACTTTGAACCTAACCCTTTATTCAGTCCACGGGATCATCCTTTTCTAATTCCGTTAACCATAGTAGAGGCGCTAAGCTGTGTTAATCATGATTCTATGCTACTGCTGCCCCATCTTTGGTTAGCGGAATGAGAACAGGATACTCCCGTAGACTGAATAAAGGGTTAGGTTCAAAGTTCCGTGATGGTTCTCAATTACAACAAGAAGGTTCCCGATTACGACAAGAAAGTTCCTGAGTTCGAAAAGAAGATTCCCGAGTCCGAGAAGGTTCCCTAGTCAGAGAGGGTTCCCAAGTCCGACAAGAAATACCTAAAGAAGGCCAGAGGGCACATTGCCCGAAACGTTTTACAGATAACAATGAAGATGAGGACAATAATTCGAATAATATAAATAATACTAGCTTAGTCCAGGATTTGAACACGGGTTGACGAGTCCATTTCCAACGACTCTAACCATTACACCACGCACCTCCAGAAAACATCGGTCATATATCTTTTTTCAATAGATTTCGTATCTTATCGGCAATTGGTTTAATTGCAAGCTTCTAAATTAAAGTAGAAACTATTTCGAAATAAAAAAGATTGCTCTTCATGTTAACTTTATCTATTCTTGGAATTTTTAGATTTCTTTTTATTAAAAACATTTTTGTTCATAGTAATTCGCTTTATGTATTTCAATCAATTCTCCATCTAGTATTTCCGCTTCTTGGAAAACACAAAAAAATGATTATTTGTTTTCTTTCCTTCACGATATTAAAATGTAATATTTTTCTTTTAAAACTATTTTCTTTAATTGATCTTACTGTTTCTATATATCTACGGCTAGATTTATTTTAGTTGAAATTGTTATTTTTCACTCTTTCTTTTTTTCTTTTTCTTTCTAGCCAGTAATAGGTTTTAAACATGGACGATTTTAATGACAAAGCAATAGTTCACACTTTCTCTTTACGACAGACATCCATTTCCGGTATCTGGCTGTCATATCGCTACAAAAGATTTGCAGTACTATGCGTTCTCTATAATAGCGTGGCTCTTAGACTTGATTATAATTTATTTTTCTTTAAATATTATCTGACTGTTCCATCTTCACCAGATTTGTTATATACCCCATTATGTGTAGGCGCGTGGTCTAATGGTTAGAGTAATAGGAAATGGACTCATCGACCCGAGTTCAATTCCTGGAAGAAGCTGTTTGCATTTCACATGGCGCTTATACCCTTGGGAAAGGCATGAATCCAATTCTCCTTTCAGCTATGGGTAAATAGCAGCGTATACTGAGCTTTTTAATCTTGGCTAGGTAGCCAGTCTAGGAGAAAGAAAACTCTGAATTCAAACCTGTTAAACCCCGCTTAAGAAATTGACCTTGTGTCACATCCTGCTCGTGCGGAGGGCTTGGTAAATATATATACCCCTTTACACGGGTGTACTTATGGAGACAGACAGACAGACAGAGTGAGAGAGAGAGAGAGAGACAGAGAGAGAGAGAGAGAGTATGAAAGATGAGGGTTTCATACTTGCTAACTCTTTTGCTTATTCCTGGCATTTTCTCTGGGCTTCTTCTGTGGGTTGTTTCTTCGGTTTGATTCTACTTCTTGTGGGGGTTCGTCAAGTAACTGGTCACAACTCAACTAAAATGTCTCACGCTTCTACTGGCGCGTTTTTTGATGAGTCAAGCGGAATGTCACCACAAATCAATCATAATCCTAATGGTTAGGGTAATTTTCCACTGAACCCCAGTTATTTTGAATCTAAGGAAGTTTGATTCAAAATATCTACTGAAAGTACATAATTCATAAGCTACCTATGAATTAGGTAACATATTTACCCAACCCATCTGCACGAGTAGGTTGTTACACAAGGTCAATTTTTCCGCGGAGTTTAACAGGTTTAAATTTAGTGTTTTCCTTCTATATAAGGTGCCATAAAAAGGTTAAAGAGCTCAATCTAGCGCTATCGGAAAAAATCCTTATCTATTGAATGAGCTTCATATGAGCACCCAGGTACAGAATAACTTATAGTGTCACATAGGGTTCTTGATTGTTTTCATTTTGACAAGCAAGAATATGCACCCTCTGGGCATAAGTACTCAAGTTTTAATGCAATGAAATATATTAAATTAGAAAGACTAAGTAAATTAAATACGAACATATATAAAAAGATTACACTTATTCTAATTTTATCTTAAATGGTTTCTATATAAAATCTTTCATAGGATTAATTTTAATACGTTTCAGAATAAAACAACAATATTGTAGATCAATAACACCAGGAACATATTTATCAAAGTCGGTTTTGTTAAAACCAGTATGCAAATTAACCATACTATATATTATGTAAACCTTTATTTTTTAGTTATATATAAAACACAGTTTTAGTGATATATAAAAACATTTTTGAAAAATGAAAACAGCCTCGTCCAGGAATTGAGCTCGAGTCAACGAGCCCATTTCCTACGACTCTAACCATTACAACAAAAGCTTTCACATATATGCTCATGTAAAAATGTTTATCAAAATCAGCCCCTTCGCATTTTTAAAAAAATAATCCGCAGACGGTTGTGACACTTTTTCTTTTTCTAGAATTTTTTTTTTTTTTTAAATATTTTTTTTTATTTTTGGAAATAAAGATGGAGCGTTGAAATCTACAGATTTAGATCAGGTCCATTTTTGGTTGAGTGACTTTCGGCAAATAATCAAGAAATTGGCACTGAACAACTATAACCAGTTTGAGTTCATTTGACCATGCTTTCTCCTAGTCTCAGGAAATTTATCAACCAGCCTTAACATCTTCGATTCGTTGTGAAGCGTAGACTGTGAAAAAATTTACATTGCATTGGTCTTTGTCTCTATCATAAGATTGATTCGAAACTATTTTTTGATATGGCGGGCACAGAGTTTCATAATCTTATATATATATATATATATATATATCTTATATATATATATATATATATATATATATATATATATATATATATATATATATATATATATAGAATTGGGCCCCGAAACGGTTTGCACACTTTCTCTTCTGATGAGCCTATTTCAGTTGTAAACATCGTTTGTTTTTTTTCATTATATCTTATTCATATATATATATATATATATATCTGGACCCTAACAAAGCGTCTTGAGAATAAGCTAGATGGGAGCTGCCCAAGAATGCTGCGTACAGTCTTGAATAAGTCGTGGAAACAGCACCCCACAAGGAAACAGCTGTACGGTCACCTGCCCCCCATCTCACAAACTATCCGAGTGAGACGGACAAGGCATGCAGGACACTGCTGGAGAAGCATGGATGAACTCATAAGCGACGTTCTCCTGTGGAAGCCAACACATGGACATGCAAGTATGGGGCGCCCAGCAAGGACCTACATTGACCAGTTATGTGAAGATGCTGGCTGCTCCACAGAGGAGCTTCCAGGTGTAATTAATGATAGGGAAGGTTGGCGAAAGATTGTCATGGATACCCGTGCTGCATGCGCGACATGATGATGAGGATGATATGCTCCCATCCCCTAGGGTTGAGCACTCTAGGTTGGATTTTCGCTGATAACCGCCTACTAAAAGCGTAAACGCAACACTCTCCTATATAAGGGATGGAGCACTCTATGACGGCATTTACATACAAAGCGATGTGTGTATTAAAACAGTTAAAATCCCCTTCGCATTCTGTAGGTGATGACAGCCTGATTGTTAAGGTGACGAACTGACACTAAACCGATCGGTTTTCAATCCCGGTTGTAGGTAGCTTACAAATGTCTTCCCACACTGAAGAGACTTGATAAGCCGAAACACGTGTCTATGGATGACTATATATATATAAATATATATATCTTAGCAAATATTTTCACCTTTTTATAAAATAGTATGTTAAATTGGAAAAGCTAATGAAACTAAATAAGAATGCCGATAAAAGTTTGAAACAGAAGGTAGTATATCGAAAAATAGAACAACTGAAACTTACTTTTCCTTCACTTCCGTCTCTCATTGCTAAATTTTCCCAATTAAACTATTTAGTTGAATTAGGAATTAAAGAATAAAATGTGTTATCTCTTCTCGTTAATGGATTTCCTCTAAGATTTATCCCCGAGATTTTTGCTCATATTCATTAAAATAAAATCAAACAATTACAAATCAATAATACCAAGCACATATTTATTAAAATCACATTTTTGTATCAATATGCAAATTAGCCTTCCCGTTCACACTGTAAACCGCTATTTTTTGTATATATGAATGATCATCCCAGAAACTCTTGTGAAAGAGCAGAAATAAATTCTCGTATTCGTCCTTTAAGTTCTTCCAACGTCATTTGTTTCGTAGGGCTGACTTGCTCCTTCAACCAACTCCAAAGAAAAAAAAATCTCAAGGTGTTAATTCAGGGCTTCTGGTCGGCCAATCATGTGGACCACGTTTACCCATCTATCACCCAGGAAAATGGTTATTTAGCCATTTACAAACAACAATAGCAAAATGTGGAGGAACACTATCTTGCATAAAAATCAATATTCTTCCAAGTATTGACATCTGTAACACTATTGAAGTGTTATAGGGAGACAGAAGAGAGAGAAACAGACAGAAAAGAGAGGAGACCAAAGAAAAGAGAGAAGCGGAGTCAGACACTCCGAAACCAGGGAGCTCGCCATAGCTCGGTGCCCTTGCCACAACTTTACCGATACACTCTGATGTCTTGCCACTCGGTACAAAATTGATAACTTAGCCAAAAACTAGCTGTAGATCGCCAGTCAACTGACAAAGAAATCACCTCGCTCCTTTGTAAAATAAATGTATATATTTTGTACATAAGCATCAAAAAGGCGTTGTGTTCAATTGTTTTGTTGATCCGTTGACAGCTTTTGGTTATTTAATCTTATTTCAGCCGAGTTGGAAAAAGGAACGAAACCAGCTCTTTTTCAGCCTTCCTGTAAATCAACAGACAACATAAGAACGGCGGGTTGGAACGGGCAGTTTCGACGACTGTAATACTGAGCCGGTGCATCGTTCCTATACACACATACATTGAGACTGTGACCCAGTGCAAAGTATTATATTGGTGCCGTGAACATACATACATACATACATACATAATCCGAACCCTGTACCCCGGCAAATAATTGTTTGGAAGTCCTTAATGGGTCAAAACTGAGATAATGTTTTATTTTTATTTAACCCCCCCCAAAAAAAAAAAAAAAAAACTGAGATTAGTGTTTTCAGATCATCTCATCCTTCAAGTATTTTAGTATCAGTTATGTGATTAAAATAAAAGAAATATCTTTCTCTCACTAAACAGAATCTTACTTCAATGTTGGAACGGGTTATATTGGCATATTTTCTGGTAAAAGATGTGTTGAAGATCACAATTTATATTTGGCTTCATTGCCATCAAAGAAAATTCTTGCGTTCCTGGCGCATAACCTGTTACGATTCATGTATCCATTTTAGGGCTGTAGTTGAAAGTAGTTTTACAATGGAGAAATCCCTTGTGGCATAAAATGACTTCAAGAAAGGGTCAAACTTTATGCCACAAGGGATCTCCATTGTAAAACTACTTTCAACTGCAGCCCTAAAATGGCTACATGAATCCTAACAGGTTAATTTGAAACAGATTTTGCCTTAATTAAATAGAAAGTAAAGTTTTCAGGGTGGCCTAAAGTTGGTATCAGCCAGACTGCAAGGGAGTCTACCCCTTTTCACTGGCACTAGACCAAGGAGATTGTTGTTTTTTTTAGGTGGAGTGCCACACCTACCATCAGCTCCTCACTTTACCACACAGATCCCTGTGCTACTCATATGCTGAGTTGGCCAGTGCCGGTATCAAACCAGGAACCTTTTAGCTCCCAGGCAGACACTGTTATAAAGTAAGTAAAGTCGTCGGGGCGGCCTAATGTCGGTATCAGCCAATCAGCGAGGGAGTCTATCCCCTTTTCAATAGCACTAGACCAAGGAGATCGTTTTTTAGCATCTGAGGTGGAGCGCCACACCTACCATCAGCTCCTTACTTTACCGCACAGATCCCTGTGCTACTCATACGCTGAGTTGGCGGGGACCGGTATTGAACTAGGAACCTTGTGGTCTCTAGCCGAACGCTCTACCGACTGAGCTAACCCGGTCCCTATTTCAGTTTAAAATAGCAATTAGCATTTATGTATGTGTTCATTGTATCCACATGGTTTTCTTTGCTTTTTATTTATTAAAATCACATTTTTAGTGTCAATATGCAAATTAGCCTTCCGTTCACACTGTAAACCGCTATTTTTTGTATATATGAATGATCTTCCTAGAAACTCTTGTGGAAGAGCAGAAATAAGTTCTCGTATTCGTCCTTTAAGTTCTTCCAAAGTCATTAGTTTCGTAGGGTAGACTTGCTTCTTCAACCAACTCCAAAGAAAAAGATCGCAGGGTATTAAATCAGAGCTTCAGACCAGCCACTCATAGAGACCACGTCTACCCATCTATCGCCCAGAAAAATGGTGATTTAGCCATTCACGGACAACTATAGCAAAGTGTGGAGGAGCACTATCTTGCATTATATCAACTAGCAAATATATGCACCCTCTGGGTGCAAGTATTTAAGTTTTGATATAATAAAATATCATATTAAATTAGAAAGGCTAATGAAACTGACTAAGAATGCAGATAAAAAGATCTGCAACAGAGGGGGTATAATCGAAAAATAGAACAACTTTGAAACTATTCCATCATTTTCCATTACTCCCTCTTTCATTGGTAAATTTTCCTAATTTAACTATTTAGTTAAAATAGGAAGTAAAGGATAATATTCCAGTTATTTCTTCTTGTAAATAAATTTCTTTTAAGATTTATCCACGAGATTTTTGTTTATATTTCTTAAGATAAAACCAAACAAATAGAAATCAATAATACCAAGCACATATTTATTAAAATAAAATTTTAAATATCAATATGCAAATTAGCCTTCTCGTTCAAACTGTAAACCGCTATTTTGTTGTATATATAAAACAATTGCATGTTATTAATACGCAGATATGGTCAACAGTATTAATAATGTAAAACAATTTTATTAATAACTGAAGGTTTAAAAGAATGAAATCATGGAGAATTTGACCTAAATAATTAAGGGAATTGTGACTTGAGTAGTAATATAGTTTCGGTTACAGACAGAAAAACACACAATCTCCATTATAATAAGATATTCTTCCAAGTATTGACATCTGGACAAATTTCAGTTTAAAAGACCCAGTTACTTTTCAATTACCATTTATGTATTTGTTCATTGTATCTGTATGGTTCCTCTTTCTTTTCGCCATTTCTAAACTTAAGTAGAAATCATAATTGACAAGAAAAAATAAAGAATAAACGTTTCTGTGATTTCTAAATATTTGGAGACTTTACTTTTGGGATTACCATTGTATTTATTTTGTAGATAAGTTATATATATGTTTGTTCATTGTATCCGTATGGTTCTCTTTGCTTTTCATTATTTCTTTATTTAAACGACATTAAACCGATAGAGAGACAACCCTTTGTAAAAACATTCCTTATGGAGTTAGCGCACCTGTTGGATACGAGTTATGTTACATCAAGTCAACACGTTGCTGTTGTAAACATTATTTTCATGTGTAAGTTGAAAAAGAAAGAAGAAAAGACAAAAACAATTTTCGCATTAAACAACTATTTCAGTTCATTCTATTCACTATAAACAGAATAAAAGTGTCATTTTTTTAATGGATTTCTTTCATTTTTCGTAAACTTTATATTAGCACTGTTTTTTTACTCTTTCTCAAGTTTCATTTGAATTCTTTGTTTTTTTCTGGGAATATTTTATCGGGATTGTGTTGATGCGTTTTATTTCGAATTTACCACATCTCTTTGTCTTCTTCTTTTCTTTTTTTTTTCTCTTTTTTTAATTTTTTGTTTGGTGTGCGAAAGACTTTCCAAAATTAGAAGATTAGCTTAAACTAAAATGTAAACTCCAAATTCCTTTTGTACGCTGATGGAAGAATGTGTTTTGTTTATTCACATAATAATTTTTCACTAAGTTGTCGTTGTTTTCTTTGGTAGTGATTAATTCACTCATTCATTTATATAAACTAGCAAAATAAAACACACTCCGGGCGTCGTAAAAATTAATTTTTAAAAGACATTGCCTGAGAGGGTGGGAGTTAATTCAATGTCAGACGGTTTGTATAATAAGTAAGCAAAATCCTCATATTTATTAAAGGAGTAAAAAAATAAAAAAAAAACACTTTGAAATGAAAACTGAGCCCCGTCCCTCTAAAAAAAAATGTTGCGTGCATGTAATAATCAGACAATTATTTTAAATATTTTCCACGTCAATTTTCCACAAAATCGTAGGTATTTATTTATTTGTAAACTTTTTAGTTAACTTATTCTACTGTAAAAAAATGGGGGATGAGATTAAAAAAAAACAATTTTAAAAATTGCTTACTCAAATTTTGGGTGTATATAGCATAAGAATATTGTGTCGTAAGCTGTTACGTGGAGCTATGACATAGTTTTTTTTACAGACAGAAATACAGAAAATCTGCATTATTAATAGATACGAAGGCGAGTCAAAAAGTAATGCCGTTTTGTTTAGGACAGGTATAATTACCAACACAGGAAAAACAGTAGGGTTCGATCTCTCTTACTACAATGTCTGTTGAGAATTTATTGATATAAGGTGTGTGCTAAAATCCCGCTCCTACTTATAGACTAGACCGGAATTATGTGATCTAACTCTTGGCCAATCAATGGCTGTACTCTGAGGTTGATACAATACTTAAACCGATCCTACTGGTCATAATTACTATAACATTCTTTGACGACGGACATAGGATTAAATCACTGGACCTTTACCAATACGCAGGATAGGACTTATACGCTTACGAAAGGATTCCATAACACAGGACTTTCTTTAAGCCCTTTTCAACTGGCCAAGGATGACATTTAAAAACTTTACAGTCAATTACGTTAGCCACTACGCTACGGAAACTTCCCTGTGGTGTATAATGTAGTCAGGAAACTACTGCTACTCCTCTCTAAGGGTGGCGTCAATTGATGAGTTAACAAAGTAGCCATTATAGTAAACCAACCAAAACCTACATACCACATCGCTCTTCCTTTGATAACATAAGGAGCACACTGAGGCTACAGCTCTTGTCTGAGAAATCAGCTTAAAAACCCAACATGATGAAAACCCCAATCCGCATTGCCCTTCACGCGGACAAACGATGAACACGTTCAACTGAGTTTAAAAATCTGGTCACAGTTTCCGAAAAAAAGTGGTATGTAGAGCTAGAACAAACGCACGAGGGTGAGTCAAAAAGTTATTTCTTTTTGTTTAGGACAGGTATAATTACCGACACAGGAACATGTATCATACATCAAAATGAAGCTGGTTCTCTGTGGACCACATCCCTACTTCTCCACATATTCACCGTTTTTCTCAATATACGATGGTTAGTTAAAAAGTAATGCCCTTTTGTTTAGGACTGGTATAATTACCAACACAGGAACATGTATCATACATCAAAATGAAGTTGGTCCTTTGTAGATCGCATCCCTACTTCTCCACCTAGTCACCGCTTCTCTTAATAGCAATGATCCACCTTCGAATGAGAGCATAAATCCCTGCCCCGTAAAATTCTCTTAATTGTTCTTTGAACTACTTCTTCACTACAGATTTCACACCCTCGAAATCACTATAAAAAAACGAGAAAGGAACAAGAAAATAGAGATTTTGAGGGGCAAACATTATTCCATTGTACGTTATGTATTCATTATGTAATTGTGAAAATTAACTGAAATTCAGATGAAGTGCTAAAGACTGAACTGTTGTTTCCAGATTGGTCAAAAAATGCCAACAGAGCGAAGAGGCAAAAAGGAGATAGGGAGAGAAGAGAGTCGGTTTTCAATCGGTTTTCTAAAGGTCTTGAGTTTTTTCTAGAAGTTTTGAATGCTTCCTAGAAGTCTCGCCTATTTTCTAGAAATATTGACAGCTTTCTATATGTATTGACTGTTTTATAGAAGTCTTTGTTTGACGATCACATAGACGAGAAATTGTCAGTTACCAGCCGCTGTTGATTCCATGTTTACNTCCATTCTCTTCTATGTCTCGTCCTTCAACATCACCACTTCTCCTGATATAGTTTCTTCGCAACATGCCTACCAGTGACATTACGCTGGTAGTTATACAGTAAATAGCAAGGCTCATATCGCAAATGATAATATCATTAGCCAGCACTGTTTTTTTACTGTTATTACAACTATATAAACCACTCAAATGACATTCTATGTCCACTCCTTACTTTTTACTCTCGTCCTCCTCCTCTTCCCTACTCCGTCTCTCTTCTCCATCAAGCGAACTTAAGGCAATGAACGCCTACCCCATCTATTACGCTATACTGAGTAAGCGTTAGTATCGGTAATTAATATGAATAAAATATAACTCTTAATAATTAAAGAAGTAAGACATGAATAACAACAACTGGGACTCAAGTTATTGCCGATAGATCTTCTGCATAAAATATTCCACTTAATCCATCTACGTTGGTCTAGACTATTTATCTCGCTCGAGGAAAATATTCGTCGCATCTGTTCATGGAAAGCCTCATGTAGGGCACTTGAATATATAGAAGCGAGTCCTACGCGGATGAAACTTTAACTATTATTATTTCGTGATTCACTCAAACTCCCCGCAAAATATTATTATGTAGTCTGTATGATTTAGAATTTGCAATCATCTCTCTCAAGTCGTTCGGTTTCACATGCTAGCGTACTTTTTCTTCACTTATTATATATTATTCATAATATTATATTGAAAGTCGTCTCCGCGTATCTGTGTAACTCCCTTGTCTATAGCATGTCACAGATCTCCCTAAAAATCTCATCTACAAACAACAAAAAAACATATACACAACTAAGTCCCTCCGCCATTCTAAAGGTAAAGAGTACCCATCATCTCCGCTCGCCTACACAACTGTTCCACCAATCATACCGCATTTGACATCACGTCTTTCCGTTCTTCACTAACTGATCGTGCACTATTCTTAGATCCTTACTATGCGAACTCATCAGTTCTTTGTTTATAATACTCTTTTGAAATCTATTACCCACATCATGGTTCACCGAATGAGACAGGATACCCCCGTGGCTGATTAAGGGTTTAGTCTCACAATTCTATCTGGCTCCCGATTACGAAGAGTCCGATACGACAAGAGTTCCCGAGTATAAAAGGTTCCCGAGCCGACAAGAAATTACTAAGCATATCAGTGCGAAACGTTGTACCAGATACAATATACATTAGAGGACAAGCTCGAATAACCAGGATAATGTAATCATTTTTTACACATACCAAGAAAAATTTAGTACACTTGTGAGAAATTTATAGTCAAAAGTTATAGAATTCTGCTCACACCACTAAAATACATAACAAAATTGTAATCATTATAAATTAAAAGGAAAAAAAATATGAGACCGGAAATAACTAAAAACAAAAAGATAGAAGAAGCATTCGATAAAAACACACAAAGAGTACACAATAGCATTCGATACCGAACATCTACGGACTAACTCAGTGCGTATGCGCCTATCGCAGGCTAATATGTCAAGGTAAGCAGTGTCGCCAAAAAACCTTTTGCGCCACGACCGTTACAATACTAAGTACAAATAAAATAAACACAAAAAAAAATAAAAAGACAAAAAAAAAAAAAAAAAAAAAAAAATAAAAAAAAAAAAAAATAAAAAAAAAAAAAAAAAAATTTCCGGAACGGCCTTTCATATGACCACCGCCTACATTTGCTCGTAATCGTTAATACGTAATCTAAGACATTAAATCTATCGCCAAGTTGTCATATACGTACAAATGCAATAACACTAATCAGATACAATACAACAACCTATTTAACATAAAATATCAACAACATCATCTGATAAACGAAATTATTATAGAAGAAGACCTTTATTATATAGAATAATTTATAAAAAATCGATTACAATGACAAATATGATCATTTCCTATTATAACAGAAATCACTTTCAAATAATAAAAAAACATACAACATTTAGAACTGATAATTAATGAAAAAAAAAAAGACAATTTCAAAGCTTCTGCTCGAACTCAGTACATAGCCCCGCTGGCACTGCGATCATCCACCCAGTAGGTTCACGGAACGCTCGGTAAATTTAGGACTGGTCAGAGGTAATAGAGCTGACTCCTCTTATAGCCTAGTGGATGAGTATTTAAACTCCGCGAGTCATACATAAACGACCTTTAGCCCCAGAATTACTTTATTTGAAATAGAATGAGTCTCGATGAACTAAAGTTTATAAAAAAAACCAAGAAACTTTGGTATAGTGATTGGGAAAATTTGATATGCAAAGCGCTACAAAGGAATGACCGAGTCTTATTGGCATTTCCAAAGAGCAGTCCATGATGATACTTGTACTTCTATTTAGTAAGGAGTGAACTATTTTAATTAGGATTTCATAGTTAACATCGCTCCATAATGATATTGATGCTTCAATTTAAGAAGGTGTGAGGGATTCTAATTAGCCTTTCATAACTATGAAAGGCTAATTAGAATCCAGCAGTCCATGATTATATTGATGCTTCTATTTCTAGAATAAAATGAGTTCTGAGGTAAATAGATTGTGAACTTTGAAATCCCATATGGTGCAATCATAAAATACCAACAGAATTTGGTACAGCCGTGAAGAAAATTTGGTAGGCAAGGAGTTAATTATTTTCCTTCAGGCAAATCGACTTTTATTTTGTCTTCTCGCTTTATTTTTACAATTTGGTCAGTCCAAACTCCAGACAGTGAAGGAATCAGATCAATGGAAATGTTACCGAGGCAATTGTAATACACCAAATGCTGACATCATAGACGTCAGTCTGCTACAAGAGAATTGGTAAAGAACAAAACAAGAATTCAATGTATAAAGTTGGCAATTTTTTCGAACGGACAAGAATGGAGTATGGAAAGGGGAAAAAGAAAGCAAATAGAGATACGCTACGATAGAAGGAAAGAAGATGTGAGAAAAAGAAGATGAAAAGAAATCTACTATCTCTCTCTTTCTTTCTTTCTTTCTCTCTCTCTCTCTCTCTCTCTCTCTATCTATATATATATATATATATATATATATATATATATATAGAGAGAGAGAGAGAGAGAGGCGCATGGTTAGAGTCGTGGAAAATACACTCGTCAGCCCGAGTTCAATTCCTGGATAAAGCTGTTGGCCTATCACATGGCGCTAATACCCTTGGGAAAGGTATGAATCCAATTCTTCCTCCAGCTTTGGGTAAATATCAGGGCAGATTGAGCTCTTTAGCCATGGCTAGGTAACCAGTCTAGGAGAAGGCAAACTCTGAAATCAAATTTACTCTAAGAAATTGACCTTGTGTCGTATTCTGCTCGTGCGGAGGGGTTGGTAAATATATATATATATATTGATTCCATTGTGTTACCCATATATATATATATGAGTGTGTGTGTGTGTGGTGTGTGTGTGTGTGTGTGTGTGTGTATTTGTGTGTTAGGGATATTGGTTACTGACATTAACTTTCCTATGCAATTTTCAAATTTGGTTTGATATTCACTTAGGTTTTAGAATAATAATGCATTATCCACGATACTGAATACTATATATTAATTACTACTCTATATTATCAATATCAGTGTAGCGCTAGTGAAAAGGGGATATACTCCAGTTCGATACCGGTCCTCATAAACTCAGTATATAAGTAGCACAGGGATCTGTGCGGTAAAGTGATGAACTGATGGTAGGTGTGGCGCTCCACCTCAGACGCAAAAACAATCTCCTTGGTCTAGCTCTAGTGAAAAGGGGATAGACTCTCTCTCTCTCTCTCTCTGATAGGCTGATACCGACTTTAGACCACCCCGACAACTTTACTTATATTACCAGAATTACCCTCAAGATCCTTTCGGTAAAACCTGTGAATTTGTGTGTGTGTTTGTTCATGTAACATATATATGTCAATTTCACTTCAGTACAATACGACACTAATTTCACTGATGTGATACGACTGTATACCGACTCTTGCATCCCACTGTATATATCTACATTTAGTTTATTGGCTGCATTAGTTTATTAATTTTTATTATTTTACTAATATTATCAATTTAAGAAAAAATTAAAACAATATATTAATATATATATTATATATCTTATATTAATATAATTTATTATTTAATATTTTATAATATATATATATATGATACATATAAATTATATCTATCATACATATTATAATATATATATATCATACATATACCATATATATATATATAATATTATATATATAATATAATATATATAATATATATAAAGATAATCTAATGAGTCAGACGAACCTACTATTAGTTTCGCATAAAGCTCTTCAGGGCTAAAATCAATATTATCTTATTACTTGGCTCTACTTAGGTATCGAGCACTTTTTACATATTAGCTTCCCCTAGCGTTATATGAATATATATATATATATCTTATATACATATAATATACATATAAATTGTTTTTTCTTTTGGCCAAATACTGTACCAATAGATTATTTTTGTTGGTACGAATATCTTGGTCCTTTCTTTTTTTCAAAATTTTTTTCTTTCCTGGTTGATGTTTGGTAGTATATTTTTACAATCAAACTTTCTGCTGGGTTTTTTCTCTCCGCAAGGATCTACCAACACGCTTGGTATATTAAATTATATATATATATATATATATATATATATATATATATATATATATATATAATATATATAATATAAAGATATGTATATATAATATATATATATATATATATAATATATATATATATATATATCCCGAATCTTTATAATAAACTTGAAAAACAGGAAGCAAAACATTGAAATAATGAACAAATGAAATAAAGTTAAAAAGAAGGAATAAAACTAATAGGCTACATACCCAAAGCGATTTTTGTTCAGTTCTGTCGGATGTAAAAAAATGGTTCAATATTTTTTTTAAATGACAGATAAAATCACTAATCTCATTGGCTAATTTTTATTTCAGAGATAAGTAGTTTTTTTTTTAACGTATTTTACTCATTTAAAACTTAATTTGATTAATTATAAAACCAAGAAACTTATGTGCGAAAAGTAAGTCTACTCTTTTTGTGATTTTATCTTCATCATTACGTAAAAATTATTGAGCCATCTTTTACATCCGATGGATTTTAAAAAGTAAAGCACTTTTCACCTCTGGGATTGTAGTCTATAAAAAAGTATAGAATGGAGAAAAACTAAAGGACTATACAATTAAAAAATAAATACACCTGATGGCAAGAATGAAGAAATAAAGGGAGGAAGAAAAAAGAAAAGAAGAAAGGAATAAAAAGGCAAAACCTGGCCCGTCTCTTACTTCACATCTCCCTCTCACTGTTCCCCCTCTATATATCTCTTTATTAACTATTACTTATATATTTGAGAAACACCGAGACCCATTGTATCACCCATTGATCCCTTGGTAGATAATTAGGATCAGCAAAAAACCGGAGTTTCCAAAGCGAATTAAATGCTAAAAATTGATACTGCCGGATAATTAAAAACATTAAAATCATTTTGAAAAAATGTGCAATTAAATAAAAAAAAAACCCTCTCTTACTTCACATTCAGTCTTTCATTTTCCTACTCTCTATATATATCTTGTGGACAACTGTGATGATCAAACTAGGTAATGGATTAAATTAAGACATATATGCCAGACTAAGCAATGGAACGAATAACCTAGTTAAAATGGAAAGACACTTATTGACAGTTTTAGTAAACTAAACAAAATAAGCGAAAATAAAAAAAAAGAGGAAAGGATGTGCAAAGATGCTTACGAAAGATATTTTAAAATTGAGGGGTGATGTAAAGGGAGGAAAATGGAGATGGAATTGGAAAATTGACAAACAAAAGTTTTAAGAACTGATTCAGCATCCCAACCCCAGACAAAAAAAAAAAAAACGAATTAAAAAAAATCTTCCAAAGTCGTAAATCCTATATAACTCGTTATAGATATAGCATAAACAATGTCCAAATGACGTTAAGGAGGTAATTCTACTTCCTGTTTCCTACTGCGCAACGCACCTACTTCCGCTTATCAATACTTCCGGTCACGAATCTTCATTTCTGTTTACGACTCGGACATCTCCGGACTTAGACCTCTTTCCCAGCATAGATTTTATGTTTTCCTTTCAATCTATGCGTTATTTATAGAAATCGGTTGATGTCACTAAGGCCAGATGAACTGAATAGAACACGCTAAGGAACAAGACCTGTATTGATTTCAGTTCGTTGGTTGAAAGACTTCAAGTCCAGAGATAGACGAGGTAAGTTTAAAAAAGTATCGATGACTGAACAATAAATGAAGCATCCAGAATTGAACTATAAATGAAATATCAAGATTTGAATGTTTGTCTTGTGGCATATCAACCCCTTTTCAGCTTTTTAATGCCGAATCAGTTCATTTTGATATTACAAGGAGTTAAGTTACTCTAAGTGGACACTTAATTAAGTATTGAATAAGCTCAATATATGAAATATCAATATGAAATGAAGTATCAAGAATTGAACTATAAATGAAATATCAAGAATTGAATATTTGTCTTGTGGCATTTCAATATGAAATGAAGTATCAAGAATTGAACTATAAATGAAATATCAAGAATTGAATGTTTGTTTTGTGGAATATCAACCCCTTTTTCAGCTTTTTAATGCCGAACCAGTTCATTTTGATATTCCGAATCAGGTTACTCTAAGTGGACATTTAATTAAGTATTGAATAAGCTCAAATATATGAAATATCAATATGAAATGAAGTATCAAGAATTGAACTATAAATGAATATCAAGAATTGAACTATAAATGAAGTATCAAGAATTGCTTTAAATGAAATATCAAGAATTGAATATTTGTCTTGTGGAATATCAACACCTTATCTGCTATTTGATACCGAATCAGTTCATTTTTATATTACAAGGGGTTAAGTTATTCCAAGTGGACACTTAATTAAGTATTGAATAAGCTCAATATATGAAATATCAATATGAAATGAAGCATCAAAAATTGAATATGAAGAATTGAATAATAAATAAAGTATCGACAATTGAACAATGAATTAAGTATCAGACTTGAATAATAAATGAAGTGCCAATAATTAAATAATGAATTAAATATCAAGTATTTTAGATTGTTCTAAGTGGGCACTTAATTAAGCATTGGATAAGCCCACTATATGAAATATCAATATGAAATGAAGTATCAAAAATTTGATAATAAATGAAGTATCAAGCTCACTATATAAAATATCAATATGAAATGAAGTATCAAAAATTGAATAATAAATGAAGTATAAAGCTCACTACATGAAATATCAATATGAAATGAAGTATCAAAAATTGAATATGAAGAATTGAATAATAAATAAAGTATTGATATTTCAACAATGATTTAACTATCAGACTTGAATAAATGAAATTCCAGTAATTAAATAATGAATCAAATATCAAGTATTGTACAATAGATAAAGTATCAAGTATTGAACAACAAAAGAAGTATCATGAATTGACAAATAAATAATATTTCAAGAATTGAACAATAACTAAATTATCAAGTATTGGACAATAAATAAACTCGAGGAGGGTTGATATGCCGTAAAACAAAACAACGATTAATTTTCTTTATGCTTGTCAACGTCATTTACATAGTCTACTAAACTATCATAATATCAATATAATTATTAAAAAATAACGCAGTCTACTAAAAAGTATTATAAATTAAGAAATGAATAATGTTCTTAAGATTTTTGTGGTCATTTTTTGGCTGCATTTAAGAGCACATTACTGTAGACATCTCTAGTGGCATTAAGTTTGATGCTGTCTAGTATACTCTAATGCTTTTATTTTAGTCCGTGTATCTTGAAACCTATGATTCTATTGCTCCTCAGTGTTAAGCATGAGTAACTGAACGCCTTTCTACCAATACCTTTAAATAGCTAACCAACCAAGTATTTGCTTACGAAAGATATTTTAAAATTGAGGGGTGATGTAAAGGGAGGAAAATGGAGATGGAATTGGAAAATTGACAAACAAAAGTTTTAATTGACAAACAAAAGTTGATTGGCCAAATGAGGCCTCAAAAAGTCTATACATTTAAGTATATAGCAGAAATATTCTAAAAACTGTATCAAGAATTGAACAATAAATAAAGTATCAAGTATTAAACAATGAATAAACTCGAGAAGGGTTGATATGCCTTAAACAAAACAACCAATCATTCAACCATTTTCTCTATGGTTTTCAACTGCATTTTTATATTCTACTACAAATGTACTTAGATCTGATTATAAGAAGTTAATATTCTTATGATACGTGAGAAAACGTAAGTAAAAAGATCCACAATGAAGTCTGACCGAAGCAACAAGAAGATAACACATACAGACTTTATTTGTCTGGACATAAATGGAGGAATTCACACTTATGATAAGGTAGAAATATATATATATATATATATATATATATATATATATATATATATATATACCAAACACTCCACACGAGCAGGATGTGACACAAGGTCAATTTCTTAAGCGGAGTCTAACAGGTTTGAATTCAGAGTATATATATATATATATATATATATATAATATATATATATATATATATATTACGAACACTTCCGCACTAGTAGGATGTGACACAAGGTCTATTTCTTAAGCAGAGTTTAACAGATTTGAATTCAAATTTCCTTCTCCTATACTGGTTACCAAACGAAAGTTAAAATGCCCTACTAGTTACCCATAGCTGGAGGAAGAGTATTTTGATTCATACCTTTCCCAAGGCTATCAGCGCTCCCTGAAATGAAAACAGTTTAGTCCAGTACTATTTCTCTGAATTTTTGAGATGAGGTTTGATGATTAGTATTATTTGTATTATTCAGACTATTGTCCTCACCTTCATTGTTATCTGTACTCCGGCCTTCTTCAAGTATTTCTTGTCATACCCGGGAACCTTCTCGGACTCTAGAACCATCTCGGACTCGGGAACCTTCTTTTCGAACTCGGAAACCTTCTTGTCGTAATCGGAGGCCATCACGGAACTTTGAACCTAATCCTTTATTCAGTCCACGGGATCATCCTTTTCTAATTCCGTTAACCATAGTAGAGGCGCTAAGCTGTGTTAATAATGATTCTATGCTACTGCTGCCCCATCTTTGGTTAGCGGAATGAGAACAGGATACTCCCGTAGACTGAATAAAGGGTTAGGTTCAAAGTTCCGTGATGGTTCTCGATTACGACAAGAAAGTTCCCGAGTTCGAAAAGAAGATTCCCGAGTCCGAGAAGGTTCCCTAGTCAGAGAGGGTTCCCAAGTCCGACAAGAAATACCTAAAGAAGGCAAGAGGGCACATTGCCCGAAACGTTTTACAGATAACAATGAAGATATGGACAATAATTCGAATAATATAAATAATACTAGCTTAGTCTAGGATTTGAACACGGGTTGACGAGTCCATTTCCAACGACTCTAACCATTACACCACGCACCTCCAGAAAACATCGGTCATATATCTTTTTTCAATAGATTTCGTATCTTATCGGCAATTCGTTTAATTGCAAGCTTCTAAATTAAAGTAGAAACTATTTCGAAATAAAAAAGATTGCTCTTCATGTTAACTTTATCTATTCTTGGAATTTTTAGATTTCTTTTTATTAAAAACATTTTTGTTCATAGTAATTCGCTTTATGTATTTCAATCAATTCTCCATCTAGTATTTCCGCTTCTTGGAAAACACAAAAAAATGATTATTTGTTTTCTTCCTTCACGATATTAAAATGTAATATTTTTCTTTTAAAACTATTTTCTTTAATTGATCTTACTGTTTCTATATATCTACGGCTAGATTTATTTTAGTTGAAATTGTTATTTTTCACTCTTTCTTTTTTTTTTCTTTTTCTTTCTAGCCAGTAATAGGTTTTAAACATGGACGATTTTAATGACAAAGCAATAGTTCACACTTTCTCTTTACGACAGACATCCATTTCCGGTATCTGGCTGTCATATCGCTACAAAAGATTTGCAGTACTATGCGTTCTCTATAATAGCGTGGCTCTTGATTATAATTTATTTTTCTTTAAATATTTTCTGACTGTTCCATCTTCACCAGATTTGTTATATACCCCATTATGTGTAGGCGCGTGGTCTAATGGTTAGAGTAATAGGAAATGGACTCATCGACCCGAGTTCAATTCCTGGAAGAAGCTGTTTGCATTTCACATGGCGCTTATACCCTTGGGAAAGGCATGAATCCAATTCTCCTTTCAGCTATGGGTAAATAGCAGCGTAGACTGAGCATTTTAATCTTGGCTAGGTAGCCAGTCTAGGAGAAGGAAAACTCTGAATTAAAACCTGTTAAACCCCGCTTAAGAAATTGACCTTGTGTCACATCCTGCTCGTGCGGAGGGCTTGGTAAATATATATACCCCTTTACACGGGTTTACTTATGGAGACAGACAGAGAGAGACAGAGAGACAGAGAGAGAGTATGAAAGATGAGGGGTTCATACTTGCTAACTCTTTTGCTTATACCTGGCATTTTCTCTGGGCTTCTTCTGTGGGTTGTTTCTTCGGTTTGATTCTACTTCTTGTGGGGGTTCGTCAAGTAACTGGTCACAACTCAACTAAAATGTCTCACGCTTCTACTGGCGCGTTTTTTGATGAGTCAAGCGGAATGTCACCACAAATCAATCATAATCCTAATGGTTAGGGTAATTTTCCACTGAACCCCAGTTATTTTGAATCTAAGGAAGTTTGATTCAAAATATCTACTGAAAGTACATAATTCATAAGCTACCTATGAATTAGGTAACATATTTACCCAACCCATCTGCACGAGTAGGTTGTTACACAAGGTCAATTTTTCCGCGGAGTTTAACAGGTTTAAATTTAGTGTTTTCCTTCTATATAAGGTGCCATAAAAAGGTTAAAGAGCTCAATCTAGCGCTATCGGAAAAAAAATCCTTATTTATTGAATGAGCTTCATATGAGCACCCAGGTACAGAATAACTTATAGTGTCACATAGGGTTCTTGATTGTTTTCATTTTGACAATCAAGAATGTGCACCCTCTGGGCATAAATATTCAAGTTTTAATGCAATGAAATATATTAAATTAGAAAGACTAAGTAAATTAAATACGAACATATATAAAAAGATTACACTTATTCTAATTTTATTTTAAATGGTTTCTATATAAAATCTTTCATAGGATTAATTTTAATACGTTTCAGAATAAAACAACAATATTGTAGATCAATAACACCAGGAACATATTTATCAAAGTCGGTTTTGTTAAAACCAGTATGCAAATTAACCATACTATATATTATGTAAACCTTTATTTTTTAGTGATATATAAAACACCGTTTTACTGATATATAAAAACATTTTTGAAAAATGAAAACAGCCTCGTCCAGGAATTGAGCTCGAGTCAACGAGCCCATTTCCTACGACTCTAACCATTACAACAAGAGCTTTCACATATATGCTCATGTAAAAATGTTTATCAAAATCAGCCCCTTCGCATTTTTAAAAAAATAATCCGCAGACGGTTGTGACACTTTTTCTTTTTCTAGAATTTTTTTAATTTTTTTTTTTTTTGGAAATACTTTTTTTATTTTTGGAAATAAAGATGGAGCGTTGAAATCTACAGATTTAGATCAGGTCCATTTTTGGTTGAGTGACTTTCGGCAAATAATCAAGAAATTGGCACTGAACAACTATAACCAGTTTGAGTTCATTTGACCATGCTTTCTCCTAGTCTCAGGAAATTTATCAACCAGCCTTAACATCTTCGATTCGTTGTGAAGCGTAGACTGTGAAAAAATGTACATTGCATTGGTCTTTGTCTCTATCATAAGATCGATTCGAAACTATTTTTGATATGGCGGGCACAGAGTTTCATAATCTTATATATATATATATATATATATATATATATATAGGGGGTAAACTATAGACACGTGTTTCGAGGTATCACCTCTCATCAGTATAGTTATACGGTTTTAGCAGCTGCCTCTGGCTGGGTTCGAAACCCGAACGAACTTACGCTCGTCCAAGCTTCTTACCCACACATCCACAGTCAGTCGCCAAGTATAGCAGGCTATTTAATTGCTATATTTCTAAGGGGAAATGACCTTCACCTAGAGTTCTCAAACTATGTAAACAAAGTGAGATTTGGCCGAGCCGAATACGGTGAATCTGCAATTATATACCTTCTAAATAGAGTGCTCAACCGAGAACGGGAAGCGTATCTGGACCCTAACAAAGCGTCTTGAAAATAAGCTAGATGGGAGCTGCCCAAGAATGCTGCGTACAGTCTTGAATAAGTCGTGGAAACAGCACCCCACAAGGAAACAGCTGTACGGTCACCTGCCCCCCATCTCACAAACTATCCGAGAGAGACGGACAAGGCATGCAGGACACTGCTGGAGAAGCATGGATGAACTCATAAGCGACGTTCTCCTGTGGAAGCCAACACATGGACATGCAAGTATGGGGCGCCCAGCAAGGACCTACATTGACCAGTTATGTGAAGATGCTGGCTGCTCCACAGAGGAGCTTCCAGGTGTAATTAATGATAGGGAAGGTTGGCGAAAGATTGTAATGGATACCCGTGCTGCATGCGCGACATGATGATGAGGATGATATGCTCCCATCCCCTAGGGTTCAGCATTCTAGGTTGGATTTTCGCTGATAACCGCGGACTAAAAGCGTAAACGCAACACTCTCCTATATAAGGGATGGAGCACTCTATGACGGCATTTACATACAAAGCGATGTGTGTATTAAAACAGTTAAAATCCCCTTCGCATTCTGTAGGTGATGACAGCCTGATGGTTAAGGTGACGAACTGACACTAAACCGATCGGTTTTCAATCCCGGTTGTAGGTTGCTTACAAATGTCTTCCCACACTGAAGAGACTTGATAAGCCGAAACACGTGTCTATGGATGACTATATATATATATATAAATATATATATATATATCTTAGCAAATATTTTCACCTTTTTATAAAATAGTATGTTAAATTGGAAAAGCTAATGAAACTAAATAAGAATGCCGATAAAAAGTTTGAAACAGAAGGTAGTATATCGAAAAATAGAACAACTGAAACTTACTTTTCCTTCACTTCCATCTCTCATTGCTAAATTTTCCCAATTAAACTATTTAGTTGAATTAGGAATTAAAGAATGAAATGTGTTATCTCTTCTCGTTAATGGATTTCCTTTAAGATTTATCCCCGAGATTTTTGCTCATATTCATTAAAATAAAACCAAACAATTACAAATCAATAATACCAAGCACATATTTATTAAAATCACATTTTTGTATCAATATGCAAATTAGCCTTCCGTCCACACTGTAAACCGCTATTTTTTGTATATATGAATGATCTTCCCAGAAAATCTTGTGGAAGAACAGATATAAATTATAAATAAATAAGTTCTTCCAACGTCATTTGTTTCGTAGTGTTGACTTGCTCCTTCAACCAACTCCAAAGAAAAAAAAAATCTCAAGGTGTTAATTCAGGGCCTCTGGTCGGCCAATCTTGTGGACCACGTTTACCCATCTATTGCCCAGGAAAATGGTTATTAAGCCATTTACAAACAACAATAGCAAAATGTGGAGGAGCACTATCTTGCATAAAATCAATATTCTTCCAAGTATTGACATCTGTAACACTATTGAAGTGTTATGGGGAGACAGAAGAGAGAGAAACAGACAGAAAAGAGAGGAGACCGAAGAAAAGAGAGAAGCGGAGTCAGACACTCCGAAACCAGGGAGCTCGCCATAGCTCGGTGCCCTTGCCACAACTTTACCGATACACTCTGATGTCTTGCCACTCGGTACAAAATTGATAACTTAGCCAAAAACTAGCTGTAGATCGCCAGTCAACTGACAAAGAAATCACCTCGCTCCTTTGTAAAATAAATGTATATATTTTGTACATAAGCATCAAAAAGGCGTTGTGTTCAATTGTTTTGTTGATCCGTTGACAGCTTTTGGTTATTTAATCTTATTTCAGCCGAGTTGGTAAAAGGAACGAAACCAGCTCTTTTTCAGCCTTCCTGTAAATCAACAGACAACATAAGAACGGGAGGTTGGAACGGGCAGTTTCGACGACTGTAATACTGAGCCGGAGCATCGTTCCTATACACACATACATTGAGACCGTGACCCAGTGCAAAGTATTATATTGGTGCCGTGAACATACATACATACATACATACATACATAATCCGAACCCTGTACCCCGGCAAATAATTGTTTGGAAGTCCTTAATGGGTCAAAACTGAGATAATGTTTTATTTTTATTTAACCCCCCAAAAAAAAAACAAAAAAAAAAAACAACTGAGATTAGTGTTTTCAGATCATCTCATCCTTCAAGTATTTTAGTATCAGTTATGTGATTAAAATAAAAGAAATATCTTTCTCTCACTAAACAGAATCTTACTTCAATGTTGGAACGGGTTATATTGGCATATTTTCTGGTAAAAGATGTGTTGAAGATCACAATTCATATTTGGCTTCATTGCCATCAAAGAAAATTCTTGCGTTCCTGGCGCATAACCTGTTACGATTCATGTAGCCATTTTAGGGCTGTAGTTGAAAGTAGTTTTACAATGGAGAAATCCCTTGTGGCATAAAATGACTTCAAGAAAGGGTCAAACTTTATGCCACAAGGGATCTCCATTGTAAAACTACTTTCAACTGCAGCCCTAAAATGGCTACATGAATCCTAACAGGTTAATTTGAAACAGATTTTGCCTTGATTAAATAGAAAGTAAAGTTTTCAGGGTGGCCTAAAGTTGGTATCAGCCAGGCTGCAAGGGAGTCTACCCCTTTTCACTGGCACTAGACCAAGGAGATTGTTTGGGTTTTTTAGGTGGAGTGCCACACCTACCATCAGCTCCTCACTTTACCACACAGATCCCTGTGCTACTCATATGCTGAGTTGGCCAGTGCTGGTATCAAACCAGGAACCTTTTAGCTCCCAGGCAGACACTGTTATAAAGTAAGTAAAGTCGTCGGGCGGCCTAATGTTGGTATCAGCCAATCAGCGAGGGAGTCTATCCCCTTTTCAATAGCACTAGACCAAGGAGATCGTTTTTTAGCATCTGAGGTGGAGCGCCACACCTACCATCAGCTCCTTACTTTACCGCACAGATCCCTGTGCTACTCATACGCTGAGTTGGCGGGGACCGGTATTGAACTAGGAACCTTGTGGTCTCTAGCCGAACGCTCTACCGACTGAGCTAACCCGGTCCCTATTTCAGTTTAAAATAGCAATTACCATTTATGTATGTGTTCATTGTATCCACATGGTTTTCTTTGCTTTTTATTTATTAAAATCACATTTTTAGTGTCAATATGCAAATTAGCCTTCCGTTCACACTGTAAACAGCTATTTTTTGTATATATGAATGATCTTCCTAGAAACTCTTGTGGAAGAGCAGAAATAAGTTCTCGTATTCGTCCTTTAAGTTCTTCCAAAGTCATTAGTTTCGTAGGGTAGACTGGCTTCTTCAACCAACCCCAAAGAAAAAGATCGCAGGGTATTAAATCAGAGCTTCAGACCAGCCACTCATAGAGACCACGTCTACCCATCTATCGCCCAGAAAAATGGTGATTTAACCATTCACGGACAACTATAGCAAAGTGTGGAGGAGCACTATCTTGCATTATATCAACTAGCAAATATATGCACCCTCTGGGTGCAAGTATTTAAGTTTTGATATAATAAAATATCATATTAAATTAGAAAGGCTAATGAAACTGACTAAGAATGCAGATAAAAAGATCTGCAACAGAGGGGGTATAATCGAAAAATAGAACAACTTTGAAACTATTCCATCATTTTCCATTACTCCCCTCTTTCATTGGTAAATTTTCCTAATTTAACTATTTAGTTAAAATAGGAAGTAAAGGATAATATTCCAGTTATTTCTTCTTGTAAATAAATTTCTTTTAAGATTTATCCACGAGATTTTTGTTTATATTTCTTAAGATAAAACCAAACAAATAGAAATCAATAATACCAAGCACATATTTATTAAAATAAAATTTTAAATATCAATATGCAAATTAGCCTTCTCGTTCAAACTGTAAACCGCTATTTTGTTGTATATATAAAACAATTGCATGTTATTAATACGCAGATATGGTCAACAGTATTAATAATGTAAAACAATTTTATTAATAACTGAAGGTTTAAAAGAATGAAATCATGGAGAATTTGACCTAAATAATTAAGGGAATTGTGACTTGAGTAGTAATATAGTTTCGGTTACAGACAGAAAAACACACAATCTCCATTATAATAAGATATTCTTCCAAGTATTGACATCTGGACAAATTTCAGTTTAAAAGACCCAGTTACTTTTCAATTACCATTTATGTATTTGTTCATTGTATCTGTATGGTTCTCTTTTCTTTTCGCCATTTCTAAACTTAAGTAGAAATCATAATTGACAAGAAAAAATAAAGAATAAACGTTTCTGTGATTTCTAAATATTTGGAGACTTTACTTTTGGGATTACCATTGTATTTATTTTGTAGATAAGTTATATATATGTTTGTTCATTGTATCCGTATGGTTCTCTTTGCTTTTCATTATTTCTTTATTTAAACGACGTTAAACCGATAGAGAGACAACCCTTTGTAAAAACATTCCTTATGGAGTTAGCGCACCTGTTGGATACGAGTTATGTTACATCAAGTCAACACGTTGCTGTTGTAAACATTATTTTCATGTGTAAGTTGAAAAAGAAAGAAGAAAAGACAAAAACAATTTTCGCATTAAACAACTATTTCAGTTCATTCTATTCACTATAAACAGAATAAAAGTGTCATTTTTTTAATGGATTTCTTTCATTTTTCGTAAACTTTATATTAGCACTGTTTTTTACTCTTTCTCTAGTTTCATTTGAATTCTTTGTTTTTTTTCTGGGAATATTTTATCGGGATTGTGTTGATGCGTTTTATTTCGAATTTACCACATCTCTTTTTCTTCTTCTTTTCTTTTTATTTTTCTCTTTTTTTAATTTTTTGTTTGGTGTGCGAAAGACTTTCCAAAATTAGAAGATTAGCTTAAACTAAAATGTAAACTCCAAATTCCTTTTGTACGCTGATGGAAGAATGTGTTTTGTTAATTCTCATAATAATTTTTCACTAAGTTGTCGTCGTTTTCTTCGGTAGTGATTAATTCACTCATTCATTTATATAAACTATCCAAATAAAACACACTCCGGGCGTCGTAAAAAATAATTTTTAAAAGACATTGCCTGAGAGGGTGGGAGTTAATTCAATGTCAGACGGTTTGTATAATAAGTAAGAAAAATCCTCATGTTTATTAAAGGATTAAAAAAAAAAGATAAAACAATTTGAAATGAAAACTGATCCCCGTCCCTCTCAAAAAAATGTTGCGTGCATGTAATAATCAGACAATTATTTTAAATATTTTCCAAGTCAATTTTCCACAAAATCGTAGGTATTTATTTATTTGTAAACTTTTTAGTTAACTTATTTTACTGTAAAAAAAAAGGGGGGGTACGAGAGTAAAAAGAAAACAATTTTTAAAATTGCCTACTCAAAATTTTTGGGTGTATATAGCATAAGAATATTGTGACATAAGCTGTTACGTAGAGTTATGACATAGTTTTTGTTACAGACAGAAATACAGAAAATCTGCATTATTAATAGATACGAAGGCGAGTCAAAAAGTAATGCCGTTTTGTTTAGGACAGGTATAATTACCAACACAGGAAAAAGAGTAGGGTTCGATCTCTCTTACGACAATATCTGTTCAGAATTTATTGATATAAGGTGTGTGCTAAAAGCCAGCTCCTACTTATAAACTAGGCCGGAATAATGTGATCTAACTCTTGGCCAATCAATGGCCGTACTCTGAGGTTGATACAATACTTAAACCGACCCTACTGGCCATAATTACTATAACATTCTTTGGCGACGGACATAGGATTAAAACACTGGACCTTTACCAATACGCAGGATAGGACTTATACGCTTACCAAAGGATTCCATAAAACAGGACTTTCTTTAAGCCCTTTTCAACTGGCCAAGGATGGCAATCAAAAACTTTACAGGTTATGGGCCCAGCACGCTTCCACTTTTCAGTCCATTACGTTAGCCACTACGCCACGAAAACATCGCTGTGGTGTATAATGTAGTCAGGAAACTAGTGCTACTCCTCTCTAAGGGTGGCGTCAATTGATGATATCGCTCTTCCTTTGGCAACATAAGGAGCACACTGAGGCTACAGCTCTTGTCTGAGAAATTAGCTTAAAAGCCCAACATGATGAAAACCCCAAACCGCAATGCCCTTCACGCGGACAAACGATGAACACGTTCAACTGAGTTTATAAATCTGGTCACAGTTTCCGAAAAAGTGGTCTGTAGAGCTAGAATACAAAACAAACGCACGAGGGTGAGTCAAAAAATAATTTCTTTTTGTTTAGGACAGGTATAATTACCAACACAGGAACATGTATCATACATCAAAATGAAGCTGTTTCTCTGTGGATCACATCCCTATTTCTCCACATAGTCACCGTTTCTCTCAATATACGATGGTTAGTAAAAAAGTAATGCCCTTTTGTTTAGGACTGGTATAATTACCAACACAGGAACATGTATCATACATCAAAATGAAGTTGGTCCTTTGTGGATCACATCTCTACTTCTCCACATAGTCACCGTTTCTCTCAATATACGAGGGTTAGTAAAAGTAATGCCCATTTGTTTAGGATAGGTATGATTACCAACACAGGAACATGTATCATACATCAAAATGAAGTTGGACCTTTGTAGATCGCATCCCTACTTCTCCACCTAGTCACCGTTTCTCTTAATAGCAATGTTTCACTTTCGAATGAGAGCATAAATCCCTGCCCCGTAAAATTCTCTTGATTGTTATTTGAACTACTTCTTCACTACAGATTTCACATCCTCGTCACTGGAATAATATTTTCCTATCAAAAACGAGAAAGGAAAAAGAAAATAGAGATTTTGAGAGGCAAACAGTATTCCATTGTACGTTATGTATTCATTATGTAATTGTGAAAATTAACTGAAATTCAGATGAAGTGCTAAAGACTGAACTGTTGTTTTAAGATTGGTCAAAAAGTGCCAACTGAGCGAAGAGGCAAAAATGAGATAGGGAGAGAAGAGAGTCGGTTTTCAATCGGTTTTCTAGAGGTCTTGACTTTTTTCTAGAAGTTTTGACTGCTTCCTAGAAGTCTCGCCTATTTTCTAGAAATATTGACAGCTTTCTATATGTATTGACTGTTTTATAGAAGTCTTTGTTTGACGATCACATAGACGAGAAATTGTCAGTTACCAGCCGCTGTTGATTCCAGTTTACGCTATTCTAATTTATATATATATATATATATATATATATATATATATATATATATATATGTGTGTGTGTGTGTGTGTGTGTGTGTGTGTGTTAGGGTAACCTAACTAGTTGCTCCCTTTTCATCATTAAGGGACTGACGGGAACCCGGATATGAGAATTCAGCCATGTTACTTTGGACAGGGGTTTCGGACAGTACAGACGTGCGGCAGCACGCTTGAACTAGTGACCACGTGCGTCAGCACGATTGGGCTAGTTAGGTTACTTTTAGGGTAGAACCATTTTCTACCCGGTGTTAAATAAGGACTCTCAGCATAGAGACAAGGCACTGGTCCCATGTGTGAACACACACATAACACAAAGGACGGTCCCATATGTGAGCACACTATGACCCAAGGACCGATCATACATACAGCGCCCATGTGACGACCATGATGGAGAACTGGAACCCACCTGAATCACGGAAGAGAATAACGTGTATCATGATGATATGCACCGGCCATCAAATTAAGGAGATTATGGTTGCTGCCCAATGCTCCCTGAACACTGTAAAAACAATCAGGCATGAACTGGAGAATTACAATGGAGACAACAATGCCGTGGCTAGAAGAAAGGGACAGACAATCTGATTGCGTTCGTATAGAAGAATTCCTCGAAAATATGCAGAAAAATGTAGTGGAGGACCATCAGATGCCTACGTAGAGTTGGTAAACACTGTAGCCAAGCCCTGGATAACAACAGTAGCCTATGCTAGGCCATATGTATGGCAGCAGGTTTCGGCCCCCTGCCACACCTCTGGGACAAAAAATGGTTGTTGGCGAATTTTTACAACTACACCAGTCCCAATGTTTGGCCCCCGAACTCCCCAGATCTTAACCCCATGGATTATTATGTATGTGGCGCTGTTGAGAAAGATACCAATCGCCGTACCAGTACTACTGAAGCCCAGTTAATCGAGAAAATTAAGGTAGTATTTGAGACCCTTCCCAGGGAAACTGTAACATCAGTTTGCTCCAGGTTACGGAGCAGGATTGAGACTGTTATTCTGAGTGAAAATTGTTGACAGTAGTATAATTTCTGTGCCTGTTGAATTTCTTTACACTCCGTTGAATTTTGTAGTTACCAAGCACTTTTTCTTTTTTTCTTATGAAACTGTCAAATTTCTCCCGAACACCCTATATATATATATATATATATATATATATATATATATATATATATATATATATATATAAACAGGTTAGTTGGTGTGGGTAATGATTCTAAGCAGGGTATTTTTTGATATCGAAATATTAAAATTGGTATTGTTCACATTGAGAGCTCAATGCACAATATGTATGGCAGCAGGATTCTGCTCCCCGCCACACCTCTGGGAAATTGGCGAATTCTTATGACTACACCAGTCCCAATGTTTGGCCTCCGAACTCCCCAGATCTTAACCCCATGGATTATGTATGGGGCGTTGTTGAGAAAGACAATAATCACCGAGCCAGTACTACAAAAGCCCAGTTAATCAAGAGAATTAAATTTTGTAGTTACCAAGTACTTTTTATTTTTCCTTCTCCCGAACACCTTGTATATATATATATATATATATATATATATATATATATATATATATATATATATATATATGTCTGTGGTTCAAGAGACAGTTTTTACGCAACAAATTTAAGGGTACAGACTCGATTTTGTTTATCTTACATTTACATAATTCACCCGCTAGTGGGCGCATGTTAAAAAAAACCGTAGGCACGTTGAGATCCAGTTATTAATCAAGTTTTTATTATTTTCATCTAATATTGTATCTATCAGTTTTACATCAAGCCGTCCTTTTTGCCAAGTTATTTTTCCTCAGCTTCAAACATGTAAACCTGATATTAGAAAGTGTCTTTCTTACGTAACAACTGTCCAAAAATAGTCGATAAACAGAATGTGTTTCAAGTACTTCAAATAAACTGTTGTTTTAATTATTTGTAAATATCACCAGGGAGAAGGGAAGGCGGATTGAGACTGAGGAAAAATTACACGTTATTCATTGAGATGCCAGCATATTGAAAAAAGGCGGGAAACGTCCACCATATTGAAACAAGGCGGGAAGCGTCCACCATATTGAAAGGATGCGGTTATGAAATATATTCTGCTCGCCTAGAAGAAAAATCGAAATAAAATAATGAATAAAATTGTGCGTTGAAGGAGACGGAAAAAACATGTAAGGTAATTTTAAAGATGAGAGGAAAGTGTTTGAAATAAAGAACTATATATATATATATATATATATATATATATATATATATATATATATATATATATCCATTAAAAATATTCATTTCCACGAGAGAAAAAACACACTGTTAAACTCTGGTAGACTCTGTTTAAGAAATTGACCTTGAGTCGCATTCTGTTTGTGACAAAGGACTTGTATAGATACAAATATTCATTCGAATGTCTCCACTCTAAAGAGTAACACCTCAAAAGAGTATCACCGAAAGGGTATAGCAGAAACAACATTTTTAAAAATACTAGTGGGACCTCAATATTTCAATATGTAAAATAAAAAGTAAAGTCGTCGAGGCGGCCTAATGTCGTTATCAGCCACACACCGATGGAGTCTATCTCCTTTTCACTAGCTTTGGACCAAGGAGATTATTTTAGCACCTGAGGTGGAGCGCCACACTTACCATCAGCTCCTCACTTTACCGTACAGATCCCGTTCTACTCATACGCTGAGGGCCGGTATCAACCCAAGAACCTTGTGATTCCTAGCCGAACAATCTCTCAGATTTTATGTTTTTTCCTAGTTTTCATCTTTTCATTAGGCTCGATGAAACAGATTAACATTATCACTTCCACGCGCTCACCTCCTCACTCTTTTTTCCTCTACTCTCTTTCAATCTTTCTTCTTGTTATATTTTCCTGTGTAGCATGTCCTTTTCTCCCGTTTTATTCATGAAAAAAAAAAAACAACGGAATGGTACATTACTTAGCTGAGGTGATGGCAGTCATCAGAAAGAAGAATTCGGTGGATAAGTAACACCAGCTAATCAGGATTTACATTTTTGCGTTTCGTCTTGGACGGTTTGAACGGTCTCATTTTAAACCAGAAGGTGTTGCAAAATGATAACGGTCTTACAATTCAGGAGTATTAGTATGTAGATTTGAAGTGTGGTGATTAAACAGGAAACCTGTGGTGTCGGTGCAAGTGTGCACTTTCTCTCGTTGGGGCAAGCGTATCACCCGCTACATCTGCAGGAATCCCGTTCGGACGATGATCGCTGCTCACGTGATCGCGCCAGGAGAAACATTAAACCTTTCGCCATTCACTGTAGTTTTGTGTGATCTATTCGAATAGGGGGGGGGGCATTGCAACCAAATCTGGATAAAGCGAAATAGACATAAATGAAGAACAAGAAAAAAAAAAGAGTCGTTTTGGGATTATGCATTATCTACGGCTTTTAGGAAAATATCTGAAAGCCTGGGACGAAAGGGGATAATTCCCACCTTTTCCGCATTTGTTTGCTCGTATTGTTATTGTATCTATTCTATTCATCTCGGTTGGTTCTTATCTATCTCTCTATCTCGGTTGGATCTTATCTAGCTAGCTAGCTAGCTAGCTATCTCAGTTGGTTCTTATATGTCTATCTATCTCGGTTGGTTCTTATCTATCTATCTATATGTCTGTCTGTCTGTCTGTCTGTCTCATTTGGTTCTTATCTATCTAGCTATCTATTTATCTATCTATCTATCTCACTTGGTTCTTATCTATCTATCTATCTATCTATCTATCTGTCTGTCTGTCTGTCTTGGTTATTTTTATCTATCTATCTCGGTTGTTTTTATCTATCTATCTATCTATCTATCAATCTACCTATCTGTCTTTCTAAATTGGCTCTTATCCATCTATCTATCTATCTATATATCTATCTATCTATATGTCTGTCTGTCTGTCTCATTTGGTTCTTATCTATCTATCTATCGATCTATCTATCTATATTGGTTATTTTCTATCTATCTATCTATCTCGGTTTGTTTTTATCTATCTATCAATCTATCTATCTTGATTGGTTTTTAACTATCTATCTATCTCTCTATCTCGGTTGGTTCTTATCTATCTATCTATCCCAGTGATTTATTTCATTATTAAGATCTTTATATTAAGTGCCAAAGATTTCCTGGGATTTTTATAACCAAAAAATAAAAAATAAGAAAAAGAAAGTTTGCTTCCATGTCCTCAGACCGTCGATTTCCAGAAAAGAAAATACTTTGAAGTCGAAAGCACCTTCAGTAGAATAAAATATATATTTACCAGTCCCTCCGCACGAGCAGGATACGGCGCAAGGTCAATTTCTTAAGCATAGTTTAACAGGTTTTAACTCAGCGTTTTCCTTCTTCTAGACTGGTTACCTATCCATGGTTAAAGAGCCCAGTCTTCTCTACTTTTTACCCATTGCTGGTTGGAGAATATATGGATTCATACCTTTCCAAAGTGTATTAGCGCTAAGTGAAATGCAAACTGCCTTGTCTAGGATCTGAACTCGGGTATACGAGTCCATTTCCTACGACTCTAACCATTACACCACGCACTGCCATACGATATGATAGCATGTAGTAGTAGTAGTAGTAAAACTGCTGTGGCAAGTGGGTAGGTTAAATAAAGGTATCAATTTGCAGAATAATCGTGAGTAAGCTTCTGTAATTGTTCTTGTAAAGTTAAAATAAACAAGAGTAAATATACAAATATTGAAATAGAAATGATCTCCATTATCGGATGACATATAGTTATTTACTAAGCTTAGCTTAGTTTATAACGATACGATAAATAACTATATGGATGTGGCACAAGGCCAGAAATATGGAGCATCCAATGAGAATCGAACTCACTAAAATTGGTCAGTTAAACTAGCTTACTAAACAGTTATAATTTTGAAACTTCTGCGAGTGTTTATTACCCATCTCATAGACATTACTCCCAGATCCTTTCTAACCCGGGGTGGTATTATATACTAGTGTTACATATTAATTGGATCCTATTACTTTTTAAGGTAGTATAAAATCCTTATGGCGATCAGTACAGCTGATGGCCTTGAGAGTGAGTGACAATGCTTGACCTCACTCTCACCTTGCTTTCTGGGGATAGAATCGTGGGAACGGAACCCCGATAGAAACCCCCCTTCCGGTTTAAGGTAAGCAACTTAGAGTTGCAGTAGTTAGTTGCAGTAAGTCAGTTGCAGAGTTAGAAGTTAGAAGCGAAGCTAGGAAGATGTGAGCTGACTGCGCAGTTGTCTGGCCTGGGGATCCGGAATAAAATAACATCAAAGGTAAATCGAAGTCTTGTTGTTATTACTAAAAGCTAACAATGACACAAGGCTTCTGATAAGAAATGATCCCCAGCAGAACCAGACACGGAATCCCCATACAAGAAAGACCAGACCTGTAGAAGATATACCCGACCATTAGAAGATAGAAGACTAGACAGAGAAGAAAAGAAAAGGCGCTACGTAACACTAGGGTCCCATTAATGGATTAAATAAAACAATTTTTTTTTTTAAATGGGTTAAAAATGAATTTGAATCTTCATCAAGAATGAATAAAATAAAACGTTTTCGGTATTAAATAACCCAAGAAGTGTTCAGATGCCACAAAATCCAACCAACCTACTAACTAACATCTACTAAATGGCTATTGTTTCTGATTTCTGTGCCCTGTTTGTTATTGATGTAATTTTTTAAATTCATTTTGTAATGTTTTTATTTTAAGTACACTTAAGGATTTTCTCTTTTTTTGTGACAAAATATTTGGCTATTATCTTCCAATTAATACATCAAAGATATTTGAATTATTGTAATTCTGTTATGTTATCTCTGTGTGTTATTGTCTACGTACGTGTTCTTTTTTGTGGGTGCAAATATGTCTCTTTATTCATGCGTGTGTGTTTGTATATACAAGCACGCATGCGCGCCTTTATGTAAGGGGACTACATCGATGTTCATTAGAACGAAATCAGGTCAATTTTGGAAAAGAAAGTTGGGTCAATTTTGAAAAGAAAGTCAGGTCAATCATTTTTTTTTTCAAATTATAATTAGGGAAACTCGTGACAGGTAATAATTAATCGATCTTTGATGCACGTCAATCACGGTTAATGGTGGCATCCCTTAGTGCAGAAAACGAACTCAGCAAGCCACGTTCAATTTCTGGACCAGGTTATGGTTAGGGTTGAATTCAATGTGAGCTTTAGGCTAGGGTTAGGGTTGGGGTTAGAATTATGGTTAGGGTTAGGTTCATTTTAGTGTAGGTTTAGGTTTATGGTTAGGGTTAGAGTGAGGGTTAGGATAGGTATAGGTTTAGGTTTTTAGATAGCGTTGGGTTTAGGTTTAATTTTAGTGTCAGATCTAGGCTGGGGTTAGCGTTTTGGTTAGGGTTAGCAAATGAATGAGTTTTAGGGTTAATGTTAGGATTTGATTAGTTTTATTGTAAGGTTTTGTCTAAGTTTAGGGTTAAAGTTAGGGGCAGTGTTAGTTAGGTTTTAGGTTTAGAGTTTGGATTGCATTCTAGGGTTTAGTTTTAGTGGTAGGGTAAGGGTTATGTTTAATTCTAGGGTTAGGGTTAGAATTAAGGTTATGGCGCTAATTTAAATAGAGAACAAAAGATTTCGCTAATTGTCTTTTATTCCCCCATCGTATTATAATGGTTAGCAAACTTGTCTCGCAGATCTTTTTCAACTATAATACCGAGTTCGGTCATTACTGGATGCCCCATTCTTTCAACTTTGTGTCAAATCCTTTTTTTTTTTTTTTTTCATTTTTTAATGTCCGAAAATTTGTTTTAAGTACACAAAAGGATTTTCTCTTTTTTCTGACAAAGATTAGACTATTATCTTCCAATTAAAAACTAAAATTAAAATATCAAAGGTATTTAAATTAATGTAGTTCTGGTATGTTACCTTTATGTGTCATTATCTGCATCTCACTACGTACGTGTGTTTTGTGCGTGTGCAAATATGCCTCTATATTCATACGTGAGTGTTTGTATAAAGAACGTGTGTGTGCGTTTACATAAGGGGACTACATTGATATTAAACCGGGTCAATTTAGGAAAAGAAAATCGGGTCAATTTTTTTAAATTATAATTAGGGAAACTCGTGACAATTGATAATCAATTAATCTTTGAGGCACTTAAATCCCGGTTACTTCTGACAGCACTCAGTGCTGTAGAATAAACATACTAAGTTCCAATTAACGTCGAAATGTAAGTGTGCGTGTATGAATGTCCAGATGAAACTAAGAAAGTAAAACAATTTATGACAAAGTAAATATATGTATATATACAAATCACACATACGTATAATTTCTATTTTTTAAAAGATAAAATAAATAGAATAATTAAAATCCCTCATGCTTTGAAAATTTAGAATTCCACAAAACTTCATTCGAACCATCATCTCTCCGCGTCAAAATCCGTCGCATGCGACATGACGTCATTAACCGTCTTTCTGACGGAGTTTGATCAACTCTCTTCACGTGATTTTTTAAAAAAGAAGTTCTTTTTTCGAGCATTTCAAAAATTCTCCGCTTTCCAACGAATTTTTTTTTTTAAATAAGGATTTACTCTGATGAAGTTCGAATTTTCTTTGTGTGCGGAACATTTCTACATTTTTCTATTATTATTATTTCATTTCATTTGGTTATCGAAAAATAATAATAGTTTGAATAATGTACCCATGGATAAACTCCTCCCGAAACACGTGTAAGTAAATTTGATTAAAATATCCTATTTTATCCATTCTATACTTTCTTTCTTTTCTTTCTTTTTTCAACATACCGTCGGATTCACTTCCATTTTCATTATATATATATATATATATATATATATATATATATATATATATATATATATATATGTACACATTTAGGTTCGTATTATTGTGTGAAACCTTGCACAAACCCAAGCTCATGCGTAGCTGGTGTTTAAACATGAGTGTATCTCTTCGGCATTCCTTTTTGAGGCGCCTCAGGTAGTGGGCAAGAAAACCAGACCTGCTTTTAAATCAAGGGCGCAAGTGTTGCCTGGGGAATGGTCCCCTGGGATCACGTAAGATATTACATATCTGACGGGTCCAAAGGCTAAAACCACTGGACACAAGACCCGAAGGTCAGTTAAGTATAAGAAGTTGTCGAAATAGCTTCGACTAGGCGTCTGCTTTTCGTGGGACGACTTGATGATACGGTCTAGTTTATAGTACAAACTATACTTGGACGTGTGGTATATGGTTGAAGTCGTAAAAATGGACTCGCCGAGTTCAATTCATGGACGAAGCTGCTTGCATTTCACATGGCGCTAATACACTTGGGAAAAGTGTGTCTCCAATTCTCCTTCCAGCTATGGGTAATTAACAGGGCGGATTAGGCCCTTTAACCATGGCAAGGTAACCAGTTGAGGAAAAAGAAAACTATGAATTAAAACCTGTTAAACTCCGCTTAACAAATTGACATTGTATCACATCCTACTTGTGCAGAAGTGTTGGTAAATATGAATATATGTATATACTAGCATTATATATAATCACATATACATATCTAAACCAGTATTATATATTTCAGTAAATCTCCCTTAATGAAATAATTAGTCTTTCTCCAGCAACAAGTAAATAGTGGGGCAGAGGGGACTCTTTAACTTTGGTTAGTGTTATAGGTGATATAACTTATGTACATAAATGGAATGCGCCGACTACTACTATAAGTAGCAGGGACAATTGTGGTTGGGACACAAACAACGCGAGTTGCGACTAAGCTTACTCGCGTAGGCTTGCTGGTCCAGTGTGGCTTTGGCCAACGGGATCGACGCATTTTTCTACTGCCACCCATGAGTTTCGGCTTGTGGGTGGTGCCCACATAAAACGGCCTTGTGCCATATCGTGTAAAAGTGGGAAACATGTAAATACCACAAGCAACGCAAGTCAGTTCGCAACTGTATGGTCAGACGCAACTCCACTTCCTTTTCTGTAATTTCTACTCATTTTTTTTCAATACATTTTGGTATACATTTTCCCCAGTCGTTTGTCTTATTTTTGTCCCTTAAAAACCCCACAACAGTTAGACAACCAGCTTACGAGAAGAAAAACTCCATATGCAAACTCCCGCTTAAGAAATTGACCTGGTGTCGCACCCTCCTCGTGCGGAGGGTTTGTTATATATACTAGCAAATATATGCACCCTCCGGGTGCAAGTATTTAAGTTTTAATGTAATAAAATATTGTATTAAATTAGAAAGGCTAATGAAACTAAATAAGAATACAGATAAAAAGATTTGAAACAGAGGGAGTATAATAAAAGATTTGAAACAGAGGGAGTATAATAAAAAATGGAACAACTGAAACTTACTCTTCCATTACTCTCGTCTTTCATCGTTATTTTTTCTCATTTAAGTATTTAGTTAAAAGAGGAAGTAAATAATAAAATGACAGTTATTTTATCTTGTTAATGATTTCATCTAAAATTCATTGAAGAGATTTTTGCTTATATTCATTAAAATAAAACCAAACAGTTAGAAATCAATAATACTAAGCACATATTTATTAAATTCGATTTTTTAATATTAATATGCAAATTAGCCTTCCCATTCAAACTGTAAACCGCTATTTTGTTGTATATATAAATATAATTGCATGTTGTTGGTATGTAGACATGGTTAACAGTATTAATAATGTATGACAAGTTTATTAATAATTGAGGTTAAATAAAAATAAAATCATGGAGAAGGTGATGTCAATAACTAAGAGAATTGTGACTTGAGTAGGAATATAGTTTCGGTTACAGACAGAAAAACACACAATCTCCATTATAATAAGAGATATATACTTAACTATTTCCAAAACGATCGTTGTGATCTTTGGTCGAGGATAGAAGGACGATTTATCGTCTGTGAATAATCTATGACTAACATTTTATTTCTTTTTTAGTCCTTACTTACCGGATCGGTCTGTTTGTTGGAATAAATGCCTAAAACTGAAGACAGTTTTTTTTTTTAATTTGCTGTATTCTCTTCGATTGTTTAATGAACTTTAGCAAGTTTTTTTATTTTCCTTTTTGTTTTGTTTTATCTCCTTTTAAGCTACTAGGCTTCAATTAGATCGCTTTCTTGTTGAAAGTTGTTTTTTTTTTTCATTAAAAAAATACAAGAACTAAATTTAGTTCTTGTTTAATGTTAAAGAAAAAAAGAAAGACGAGAGTAGAGAATAGAGAGAAATAAGAAATATCTTAAAAACGACAATTTCTCTTTTAGAAAAAAAAATCTGTGTCCTGTTGTTTTATTTCAATTTATTTATTTTATTTATTTATTTGTTTGTTTGTTTTTCTAAATGAAGTTATAAAAAATCACTAAAAGCCGTTCTTCTTTCTAGCTTTGTGTGATAAAAGGTGAGAGAGGGGAAGAGAGAGAGAGAGAGAGAGGGAGGGGGGACTAGTGTGAAACTTGGTAGTTTTAAGGATTGATACTATCTTTTGTTCGGGATGTTTATTTTCTCTTGATGATGTTAGAGCTTTTCAAAGCAAATAAACCGGGTTAGGCTTTCTTTGCGAAAGAACTTATTGATGTATTTTTTGTTGGATTTACTGTCTCTTTCGTGACATTGATTGGTGCTCTCATTATCTCTGCCGCATATATTCTCTCTCGCCTCTCCTCTACCCAATCTCTCTCTCTCTCTCTATCTCTTTCTCTCTCTCTCAAGTCTCTCTCCATCTCCCCCTCTCTCTCTCTCTCTCTTTCTCTCTCTCTCTCTCTCTCTCTCTCTCTCTCTCTTTCTCTCTCTCTCTTCCAATTTTCAGTGATCCTGTTTTCTTATTTTTCCAGTCTTTTTAAATCTTTTCCTTGTATTGCTTGTCCTTTTTATCCACATTGGATAAAATTTACTTCTCTCTCTCTCTCTCTCTCTCTCTCTCTCTCTCTCTCTCTCTCTCTCTCTCTCTCTCTCTCTCTCTCGTCTTCTCTCTCTCTCTCTAGTTTTGAGTTTTTAACTGTATCTTCGTTTTCGCACTGTTCCTTCTATGGTTTCGTTGCTCAGTCAGCTTGCCCTTTTTATCCAGTTTTTCTAAAATTGATTCTCTCTCTCCCCTCTCTCCCCCTCTCTCTCTCAAGTCTCTCTCCATCTCTCTCTCTCCTCTCTCTCTATCTCTCTCTGTCTCTCTATCTATCTCTCTATATCTCTCTCTCTCTCTCCTAGTTTTTCAGTTTTCCCAGTTCTTCGTTTTCGTACTGTTCTTTTCTATGGTTTCGTTACTCAGTCAGCTTGTCCTTTTTATTCACGTTTTGCAAAGATTCTCTCTCTCTCTCTCTCTCTCTCTCTCTCTCTCTCTCTCTCTCTCTCTCTCTCTCTCTCTCTCTCTCCAATTTTCAGTCATCCACTTTTTTCTCTCTGTTGTTGTTCTATCCTTACACTTTATCTCGTCCAGTTTTCTAACTTTGGGAATCCATATTCTTACGCGTTGTTTTATTTTCAAACAATCTTTTTTGGGCAAGTTTAACTTATTTAATTATTCTATTACGAACTCGTTTTTGTTCTACCTGTTTATTTCTTTCCCAGTTTTTGTTCCTTTTCTTCTTCATTCATTTCTTTCTTCTTTTCTTCATCCTCTTCCCAAACCTTTTTAATCTGGTTGAACAATTCCACTTTCTTTTTATTTTGTCTTTCTTTTTAATTCTTTCTTTGGTTCTTAATATGTCCCTTCCTTTGATGTTGTTCTTGCTTGATTACCTTGGTGCGTGCTGTAATGGATACTGTCGTGGAAAATGGGCACGAATTGACGGGTTCAAATCCTAGATGAAGCATTTCATATAACGCTAATTTTCTTGGGAAAAGTAATAATAGTTTGATAACTATTAGTCTTCCAGTATGAAAACATCATAGAACGGATTGGGCTCTTTAAATATGGCTAGGTAACCAGTCTAGGAGAAGGAAAACTCTGATTCAAACCTGTTAGTCGTCTTCAGAAATTGACTTAGGTTACATCCTGCTCTTGCGGAGGCACGTAGTGTAATGGTTAGAGTCACAGAAAATGGACTATTCGACCCGAGTTTCTATATATATACTTATCTGGATTGTTCGCCGGTATTTTGTATCTGTCGTTGTGCTGGTATTTTCTCTGTTCTTGGAGTCTGGAAATTACTAGGTATCTTTTTGGGTTATTTTCTGGGATGTATTGTCTTGTGCGCTGATAGTTTTTAATTACGGACAAAATATTTTTTTCTTTTGAGTTATTTTTTTATTAAGCCAAGTACAAACCCGGGAGGATTGCATCTCTCGTCTGTCCTCCTCAAACACTCAGCCCAGACTGTCTCCTCTCACAATCTCCCTTTTTACTCCTCGCTCTATTGGCAATTTTTAGGTCAGCAATTCACACGTCATCTTAATATATATAACGTACTAGAATCTTGTGTTTCTACATCTTTATTTTACATTTTTCTTTCCACTTTCTCTCTTCTTTTCTGTTTCTATTTATCAATTTCTCTTCTATATTTTTATGTTTTTCGTCGTGTGTCTCTGTTTTGTCTCTGTATATCTGTCTCTCATACTCTCTCTCTCTCCCTCCCTCTTATATTCCCCTTTTTTTGTCCTCTTTTCTTTATGTTGTTTTTAATCTATTAAACCCACTGCCTTTTATTTTGTTTCTTGATCTGTTTCTTTCTTTCGCTTTCATTCCCTGTTTAATGAACAGATGTTATGAAAGGCTAAGTATAATCATTCACCCTCCTAAATAGAAACATCATTATAATCATGGACTACTGTTAACTATGAATTCTACGTAATAATTCAACTCTTCCTAAAGAGAAGCATAGATATCATCATGGACTGTTGTTGACAATGAAATGCCTCGTATAATAATTCACTCCTTCTTAAACAGAAGCGTACATTCATCATGGACTGCTGTTAACTTTGAAATACAAAGTATAAGAATTCACCCATTCATAAATAGAAGTACATTATCAACATGAACTGGGTTAACTCTGAAATAGTATTTAGAATCCCTCTCTCTCTCTCTCTCTAAAATAGAAGCATTAATATCATCATATTTGGTTGGTTGTTTTGTTTACGGTGTACCAACCCTTTTCAGATCATTTAATGCCGAATAAAGTTGTTTTTATAACAAAACGCCTAAGGTAACTTACAGTATCTGTTGTTGCTGAATTAGTCACCTAATTAAGTATTGAACAGGGTGTTTGGTGCCCCTCTTCGGGGATCTAGTAGGAACCGGTGCTTTGAGTATGATTTGCCTCTAATATATCATCATGGAGAGATCTTTACTATAAAATGTTAATTAAAATATTCACTCCTTCGATAGAAATATCAATATCAATATCATCATGGACAACTGGTAACTATGGAATGCTAATTAGCATATTTCATCCCTTCGTAAATAGAAACACCAATATAAACATGGACAGCAGTGAACTACGAAATACTGATTATAATAGTTCAATCCTCCGTAAACAGGAACATCAGTATCATCATGGACATATGTAAACTATGGGATGCTAATTAGAAATTTCATCCCTTCGTAAATAGAAACAACAATATAGTGATAAGTAAATGTAAAAAGAAACACTAATATCATCATGGACAGCAGTAAACTATGAAATGCTAATGAAATATTATAACTATGAAATGCTAAGGAAATATTATAACTATGAAATGCTAATGAAATATTATAACTATGAAATGCTAGTGAAATATTCTAACAATGAAATGCTAATGAAATATTCTAACTATAAAATGCTATGAAATATTCTAACTATGAAATGCTAATGAAATAGTCTAACTATGAAATGCTATGAAATGTTCTAACTATGAAATGCTATGAAATATTCTAACTATGAAATGCTAATGAACTATTCTAACTATGAAATGCTAATGAAATATTCTAACTATGAAATGCTAATTATAACATTTCACTCCTTCGTAAATAGAAACATCAATATCATCATGAACCGCAGTGAACTATGAAATAATGATTATAATAGTTCAACCCTTCTATTTCTTTTGTTACTTCATCTTTCTTCCTTTCTTTCGATTTCCTTCTTCTTCTATTTTTTTTTATTATTTCATTTCTCTTTCTTTCTTTCACATTCATTCTCTGCTTCTTTTTTTAACACATTGACTTCCTTTCATTTTGCTTTTATCTTTTGTTGTTTTTAAATTCTTTCATTCAAACTTTTATTTTTCTATCTTTTCTTCTTTCTTTCTTTTTTTCATTGTTCTTGTTTATTTCTTCTTTTTTTCGTTCTAATCATAACTCTCTATCACCCCCTCTTTCTCTCTCGCTTGCTCTCTCTCTCTCTCTCTCTCTCTCTCTCTCCTCTCTCCTCTCTCTCTCTCTCTCTCTCTCCCTTCATTCTCTCTTTTATTCTATTGTATTTTCTCTACGTTTTTCTATATTTTAGTCTATTTTAGACACACTCTCTTTTAGTTTACCTCTCTCTCTCTCTCTCTCTCTCTCTCTCTTTCTCTCTCTCTCTCTCTCTCGCGCGCGCGCGCTTTCAATCGTCGTTTCTTCTGCAATTTTATTTATTTGATCTCTCTAACTTTCTTTTATTTTGATTTTGTGTATTTTTATCTCTTTCTTTCAACTTTTTTTTATTTCTCTCTACTTCAATTCTTTCTTAACTTATTCTTATTCAATTTCTTCGGTTTTTCTTTTATTCTTCATTCATGGTTCTATTTTTGCTTTCAGCCCTCATTCATTTTCATTCGTTTTTTGTTCTTCCTTTTTTTTTTTCTTCTTTTTTTTCTTCCTGTTCCTGAACAATCTTAAACCAACATAGAAACGAATCGCTGACACTTTACAAGACAAACTTACCAATTTTCTTCACGTGTCGCAATTGTCATGCTTCCATCAAATTATTTACCAAAAAAAAAAAAAATAAATAAATGAAATAAAAGAATTTTTCCAAACAGCAATCCAGCTCCTTTCTTTTTTTCTTCGATGTATTTTTTTCTTCTTCTTCTTCTTCATCTTTGTAGGCCACGCTCGATCTTTATTGGTATCAACTCCCAAGGTGTTCCTCGCATTTCGTATCGACAGATCAGAGCTGAAGATTTAAGCAAACACAATAAAAAAAAACGATAAAGACGCTCTTGTTTCTTTTCGCAATGAAAAGATCTCCCATGATCGAAGTTGACTTCAGTTGCCCAAACGAAAAGTATCCATTGATTGGATATACGACGAAAATGGCTGACAGGCAATGCGAATGACAATACGTTTTTAGTTATCGTTCGGTGTGATCTTTCACCGTTTGCTTGTGCTCTTCAAGCTTCGAGCAAAGTAAAAGGAACATCAGATTGCCTTATTCTTTTTCTAGGTAAGGGGGTTGGCCTAAAACAAGATGGCGTCGATGACAGTGGTCCTCAATTTGCTAACATATCTAAAACCATGTTGTCAACTAACAGGGATATGGTAAAGGATTTTAGGCAAAACTTTAGCGCGGGAAACGAATTTGACAGTTTCACCCCTTTCTAAATATACGCATCAGCATTATCATGGGTCGCTGTTTGAAGTGCTAATTAGAATCCTTCTCTCCTTCTTAAAGAGAAGAATCAGTATCATCAGTGGTCCTCAATTTTTTAACATATCTAAAGCCATGTTTTTAACTAAAATAAACAAAGGTTTACATAGAAAAATCACTAAAATCATGCACACCTTCAACTAGGGAATCCTGATTAATTAGAATCATTCTATTTTTCCTAAACTGTTGTAGAAATATTATCGGAGTCCATCCGTCTCCAGTTTTACAATTGGCTAATGTAGAATAAATATCATACTCCCTGTAGTAGCTATTAAAGTCAGTCAGTATACTGTTGGTGTGGAAAACAGCAACTGGCTAAGCACACTGAACTAGTGCCCAAAACAGCTAGTACTTATTGAACTCAGGAATACTCTGTTCATGTATTTAGGTGAATCCATTCCTTGAGTTCTGATAGGCTGCTTGGTTTCTATGGTGTTTTATAAATAACATGTAATTTTGCAGTAGGTTTGCAACAAGGTAAAATCCCTATTGGGTTACGGCTTCCTTGTTACCTTGTCTGTAATTTCGACGGTAATTGGAATTATTCTACAGTGAATATGGCGTAAGAACAACCCCAGCCAACATTCTTTAAACCGCGCGGCGAGAAGCGGCATTTCAGAGCGAGTTGACCTCTGCATCCATTCACACTAACTTTCTAGCCGCAACTAACTGAAAACTGTCACACGCTTCTACTGGAACCTTACAGCTAACAATTTGCTAACAGATCTAAAGCCATGTTATCTACTAACAGGGATCTGATAAAGGATTTTAGACAAAGCTTTAGCACGGGAAACTAATTTGACTCTTTCACTTCTTATTCTTTTGCTATCATCATTGCATCTGAGAATCAAAAAGTAGATTAGAATCTGTATAGTTATTTACTATACTTAGATTAGATGTGGCACAAGGCCAAAAGTATAGGGCGCCAAATGAGAATCGAACTCATTAACAAAGGTCTGCTAATCCAGCTCGCTAATCACGACACCACGACCCTCCTAAACATAGTCATCGACTACTGATAACTGTGAAATACAAATTGGTTAGAAACCTTCAACCTTCCTAAATTGAAGTACCGATATAATCATGGACATGCGTTTGATATGCTAATTATAATTATTCATTGATTTATTAAAGAATAAAAGTATCAGTATAATCACAGATAGCTGTTTACTATGAAAGGCTAATTAAAATCCCTCACTCCTCCTTCTTAAATTGTAACATCAATATCATTATGGAGGGCTGTTAACTATGAAATGCTAATTATAATCATTCACTCCTCCTTACTAAATAGAAGTACAAGTATCAACATGGAATGCTCTTCGGACATGCTAATTAGACTCATGCTTTACTTTGTAACTCTTTGCCTGCCAAATTTTCCCAATGGCCATGCCAAATTCTCTTGCTATTTTTTTACCTGTATGATGGGATATTTCATATTTCACTATCAATTCACAAACTCTTACCTTGTGTCCCATCCCGTGTAATTTGCTTCTAAGAAAATATTGAAATGTATTTACAGTTAGCTTAAAATGGTGAGGGAAGAAAAAAGAAAAACACCAACAAAAACAAATTTTGAAACTCATGTGTTTTTCTATTTAACGCATAGATGGGACACTAACTGGTACTACCACAACGGGTCAGAGTGCGATTTGTTCATAATCTTCCATGAATAAATAAAAAATAAGTGGCGTTGGATTCTTTTATATAATTGTTTTCTTTTCCACAAAAATAATTTCCGACATATTTTTTCGCCTCATTTCTGGAATCGTTCTCTTCGTTCTTAATGTTTTTATTTTAGGTTTTAGTGTCTAATGTATGTACACTCTTTCAATGTTTAATTATAAACTTATATAAGCTTTTTGATATTCTGTAATGATCCATCCTCCGCTTTCCTTCCTCCCAACGGCTGCATCAACTTGGTTCCCTTTAAACCCTAACGAAGCGTCTCAAGAATAAACTAGATGGAAATTGCACAGGAATCCTGCATGCGACCTTAAACAAATCGTGGAAACAACACCCATATGAGAAAACAGTTGTACATTCACCTATCCTATATAATCCAAACCATGCAAGTGAAATGAACAAGGTACGCTAGTCACTGTTGGAGAAGCAAGGAAGAAATCATGAAATTCTTCTGTGGAACCCAGCACATGGGAACGCCAGTGAGGGCCGTCCAGCAAAGACGTACACACTGAATGCTGCACTTAGGACCTCCCGAGAACAATGAGTGATAGGGATGGTTGGCGAGAGATTGTCATATATCTCCGTGACATGATGATGATGATGATGATGATGATGATGATGATTGCAATAGGTTCAAGTACAAGTCTCATAGTTGGTTCTCAGACAAAACATAAGATGGCATGGGTGTTCACGTAGTGACTTTTTCAGTGAAAACAACTGACACGTGCGGGAGCTACAGCCAGCCACTCAAAGCAGAATCGTAGTTGTGGGAGAGCCGCTGTAAGTTACTTAAAGTAGGTGAACAGTTAAGCACCTAGTATTGGTTATAAACTAATACCCACTATTCTTATAATATTATTGATGAATCTTAACATTCATGATGGATTTACTATTGCCTCTCTTGGGACTTCTTGGGTATTCTTCATCTCTGTACTCGTTGGCTTTCTTAATAACGAACAGAAACATTTGGATATTTTCAGACTTATTTTAAGCCAAGTAAACCATCACGTGTGAGTAAAATTGCCAGAATAGACACGTCTGCCTCCTGTGAAAAAACACAGATAAACTCCCAAAATTTTTAACTTCACTTCCCACTCACATGAACGAACTGAACAACTAGTTACAAGGTGCTGTAACGCGCTTGGTGAAATAATAACATGGATAGTCCAGCTGACGTTTAACCGTATTATGTGATCACTACCGCCTTTTATTCACAACTCAACAAGATGGCTGAAACGGTGCTTCCGTTTCATAAGAAAAACAATGGTAGAAACGGTGCTTCCGTTTCTTAGTATACCACACAAGGTCAACGAAATACCAATGACTGTAAATCTAATTATCCGGTTTTATCTATTCGATTCAGAATTGCAGTTATATTTAATTTCTACTGACGTACATAATATATTGATAGTAAGTAAAGTAATTAAAGTCGTCGTTGGGGTATGGCAGCAGAGATCAAACCTTCACACAAATAACTGCCATTTCATTTTTGTCTTGCTATGTTGTAAAGACCTCTCCTCTTATAATTCTTACCTGCTTCGAAGGGATATGTGCGGTAAAGTGAGGAGCTGATGGTAAGTGTGGTTCCCCGCCTCAGACGCCAAATACCATATCCTTGGTCTAATGCTAGAGAAAAGGGGATGGACTCCATCGCTGTCTGACTGATACCGACATAATTATGAATGGAAGTCTGCATTGTTGTTATATGAATCTCTTTGTTGGATTTCATTACAACCTTGTTCATTTACGTTAGACACTTCTCTGAAGCCTTTTTAACGTAATATAAGAACCAGTTTGGGCCACAAAAGCCCAAACCATGTTTAATTCTTATCAGAAAAATACGAACCGATGTAACATTCAATCCTAAGTCCATCGTCAATGAATGTCAACGTAATTATGACCAGTATGGTCGGTTAAGTATTGTATCAACCTACTGCCAGTGATTGGCCAAGAGTTAGATCATATGATTCCAGCCTAGTCTATGAGTAGGAGCGGGCATCTAGCACACACCTTATATCACAAAAAACTCAACACAGGTTTTGCTTAATATTGCATAGTGCTACTGTACGGCTGCACCACCTGGATCCTAACAAAGCGAGTGGAGAATAAACTAGACGGTAGCTGCACAAGAATGCTGCGTGCACTAAGAACAGTCTTGCTATAATGTGCCATTTTTACTGTGTTATGCTACAATACATACCAAAAGACATCATAAGCCGTATCAGTGCGACTATATGGTTGCACCACTTAAACTATTCAAACGCTGGGTTAGCGAGGGCAGATATCGAACTAGGAACCTTATGGTTCTTAGACGGGGGCTCTACCGACTGAGCTAAATCGAGATAACCTACCAATAATGTAACAGTTATATCAGCAGGAATACCCCGTAATTACGAAGTAGAGTTTTTTTTTAATAAAATTTCTTCATGCGAGACAGAAAATGTACTCATTGACATTCATCAGCGGATCTGGATATTTACAGAGGCTATGATCACAATTAGGCGATGGGAAATGTGAAGAAGAAGAAGAAGAAGAAGAAGAAGAAGAAGAAGAAGAAGAAGAAGAAGAAGAAGAAGAAGAAGAAGAAGAAGAACAACAACAACAACAACAACAACAACAACAACAACAACAACAAAAGACAAAGAAGAAAAAGAAAAGAAGACAATTATGAATAATAATAATAATAAGGAGACAAAGAAGAAGAAAAAGAAGGCAATAATGAAGAAGAAGAAGAAGAAGAAGAAGAAGAAGAAGAAGAAGAAAGAAGAAGAAGAAGAAGAAAAGAAGTGAATTATAAAAGAAAAGAAGTGAAGAAGAAGAAGAAAAGAAGAAGAAGAAGAAGAAGAAGAAGAAGAAGAAGAAGAAGAAGAAGAAGAAGAAGAAGAAGAATATATATAATTGAAGAAATAAAATATAATAAAGAAGATATCGAGGCGACTTTGATGATGAACGGTTAAAAAATAATAATAAAAAACAAAACAAAAAATAATTAATTTCAAAAGGCGGAGGAGAAAAATGGCAAAGAAGGCATAAGACAAACACTCCCTCAACCCCAACCCCAACCCCAACATTCAACCCTGATCTCCACCACTACCCACAACCCTTAACTATCTGTTACAAACGAGGTTAAACAAGTGCAGTTTCTTTATAGACAAATAATTTGCGTACAAACTTCGTGCGTAAACCCAATTACTCGTCGTTACGTACTCACGGCTACAGATTTTCATTATTCAGTTTCCGATGTCTTGTTCTTGGAAGTAAAGATGTTTTATTCCCGTTATAAAATTTATTTTCTTCTCAACGTCTACGTCAAATTACATGTCACTTTTTGTCATTTTTTTTCTTGTTATTAAAAATAATTTATTCCTTAGAGTAAACAAAAAAGGCACAGAAAGAAAAGAAAATCCGTTGTAGATAGTTTTTTTTACTAGCATCCTTATTAATTTTAGGTCATTTGCAGGTTATATTTGTGTATGTGATGGTTAACTGCCTCTTTTGCGCTGGAATGATATAATATTGGCTGAGGGGAGAAAAACGGTCTAAGTTTAGATATTATTGGAAGAGTAAACAAATAACATTTGTAAATATATACAACGGTCATCCATAAATAAGGTTGGTTGGTTAGTTGGATTTTATGGCATGTCAACCCTTGTTGGGTTATTTTATGCCGAACACATTTTGTTCTTTTTATGACTAATGTGTATTCAATTTTTTAAAAATAACTTTATTTTTTAAACATATTTTTTAAAACTCATTTGTGTTCTATTCAACCCATAGATTGGACCCTAACAGGTACTACCTGCCTGATTAGACCTGGGAGTAATGGTGATGAAGGAGTACTCCACATTCCCCAGAGTTCCAGAATTGGAACTTCAGAATTAGATGCAGTTTAACGTCATATCCTGGAACCTAAAAACCTCAGCCATCGCCTACTACCATTTATATAATAATTATATCTGGAACTTGCCATAAGAATAACAGGGTTGCGATAATCATATAGATGCTAGTGCTTGACGTGACCAGCCGATTTATCAGGGAAGGCATTTTTAAAAAAATGGTTTTCAGTCTAATATTCTGTCAATGAACTATAATTCTGTGTCCTTGAAATCTTTTTGTTGTGTATTATATATAAATTTATCAAACACTATTTCAGTTCTAGGAACTCATGAAATGGGTGGATATTACATCTAAAAACTCAGCTGAGGCGGTAGAATACACTGACTACACCTCTGCAGAGGGGTAAAATCTCCCCAATGGGGCCACCTGCTGGTAGCAACCCATGATGCTTAATCTTGGTGGCTAAGCAAGATGACATGCAAGACTCCACATTGGTCCTTGCTTAGGCTAACCAGGCAGTAGGAGAGGCCCCAGCTGGTCACATCAAGCCTAGCACCTATATGATTGTCGCAACCCTGTTGCCTCCAACTTTTCATATATGTGCTAGAAGGCAGTGGCTGGGGATCTTAGTGTCCTGGGTGTGACTCTAAACTGCACCTATTAGTGAAGTTCTAATTCACGAGCTCAGTGGAGTGTCCCTTCATCTCTATTACCCCCAGGTCCATTCTTACCCAAAGTGGTAGTACCTGTTAAGGTTCCATTTACAGGTTAAATAGATCAAAGAATGAGTTTTGAAAAACTCTGCCCAACCGTCAAGCCTAAGTAAAGGTCCAAGTAGGATATTGCATGACGTGGACTGCTCGGCCAACAATAATCAGTCCTTAAACATCCCGGGTCGCCACGCACGGCCAACAGGTGGACCAATTAGGGGCGTCTTACCCCTCTGCAGAGGTGCAGTTGGTGTATTTTAAAGCCTCACCCGACAGGGCTGTAATATTGATTGAGGAGAAAAAGGCTCTGAGTTCAGCTATTATTGCAAAGGAAGAGTACACAAATAAAGCAAGTAAAGTCGGCGGAATGGCTTATTGTCGGTATCAGCCGGACAACGAGGGAGTCTGTTCCCTTTTCGCTAGAGCATGACCAAGAAGATTGTTTTTGCGTCTGAGGTGGAGAGACACACCTACCATCAGCTCCACACTTTATCGCACAGAACCTGTGCTACTCAAGTGCTGAATTGGGGAGGGTGGGTAATGAACCCGGAACCTTGTTAAACTGACGAGGGTCATTCAATAATTAAGGTGAAGGTTTCCTAAGAAGTCTGAATTCAAACCAGCTTTAGTCTGCTTAAAAATTGACCTTGTGCCACGTCCTACTCGTGATGTAGGGTTGGGTAAATACATCTATTAATAATGGAGATTCGTATCCGGGTTTTGCCTGTAACAAAAATTACGTCACTGCTTACATCACATTATCCCAAATCGTCATAACATAGAATAAATACACTCAAAATTTGAACATGCAACATTAGACAGTCCTCATTGTTTTTTAAAACAAGTTTTAATAAATACATGACTGGTATTATATATCTAGATATAGTTTGTTTTAAAGCATATTTAAAGTTTACATTTCAAATTGTTTTATTTTTTAATCCTTTAATGAATTTGATGATTTTAGTTACTTAGGGTACAAACTCGCTGGCATTGAATTTTTTACTCCCACCCCTCAGGCAATATGTTTCAAAAATCTATTTTTACATCGCCCAGGGGGCGTTTTTTTATTGTGTACTAGGGCACATAATGCAAAGAAATAGAATTTGTTGAAATTCAGAATTATATATAAAAATTGGAAATTATTTACGATACATGAGCTAGAAGACAGAGGCTGAGGGTCTTCATGTCCTGGGAATGACGTTAAACACTATCTGATGGTGATGTTCAAGCTCTAAACGTCTGGGGAATGTGGAGTACCTCTTCATCACCATTGCTCACAAGTCCACTCTGAGCCGTAGTGATAGTATCTGTCAGGATCCCATCTAAGGGGTGAATAGAAAATTAATGTTTATAAAAAAAATTAAGCATCCATTAAAGAATGAATTTATTTCAAAACTTTGTCGGCATTAAATGACCCATCGAGGTTGATATGCCGTAAAACAAACCAAACCAAATTATACATGAATTGTACGGTAAATTGAGCTCTTTAACTTTGGTACAACGAGTTTTTGGAGAAAGACAAATCTGAATTCAACCCAGTTTTTCGCTGCTTAAAAACCTCACCTTGTGTCAAATTCTACTCATCATAGAGGGGTTGGGTAAATATATACACACAGTGTAGGTGTCATAAAACCTTGAAATTATAAATTAGATATAAAGTAAAAGTAAAGTCGTCGGGGCGGCCTAAAGTCGGTATCAGCCAGACAGCGTGGGAGTCTATCCCCTTTTCAATAGCGCTAGACCAAGGAGATTGTTTTGGCGTCTGAGGTGGAGCGCCACACCTACCATGGCGAGGTTACTTATAATACTTGATTTGTAGGGTAAACTGGACTCTTTAACCTTGGATTGGCAACCAGTTTAAGAGAAGGATAACTCTAAATTCAAACCAGCTTTACTCCGTTTAAAGACGCCCCAATAAGACCACACTCCAATGAAGGCCACCTGCTGGTCATGGGTCGCGACCTGTGATACGTAAGTACGGAATCCTGGTGGCTGAGCAGTCAATTCTCTCATTTTGGCCCTTATTTAGTCTAGACGGACAGCATGTTTCATCAAGCCCTAGCACCTATATTATACTCCCAACCATATTGTCCTTCTGGCTACCCCCAACCCGGTAGCTGAAGGACTCATGTGTATGTCTTAAAACTGCATCTAGTGGTATAGTTCCAATTCTGGAACTCTGGGTAATATGGAGTACCTACTTATCGACATTACTCCCAGATCCCGGAGAGGTATTACCTGTTATGGTCAAATCTGTAGGTTAAATAAATCAAATATGAGTATTAATTTATTATTCAAATATTGATTTTGAAAAGAAATTTGAATAGCAACAATAATGAATAAAACAAATTTTTTTCGGCATAAAATAACCCCAAAAGATTTAACATGCCATACAATCCAACCAACCGACCAACCCAAAAGAAAGGTCTCCCAAGCGCTGGGACACTGTTCTTATGGCTATTGACAACGCTGTTGTATTTTTGTGAATTCATCTGCGCCTGACACTGCACGCACCTAGCTGCCACGATCCGTCTTGTCTCAGCAATCGTTTCTGATAGACATCTCGATTGTTGTTACCGTTAAATGAGAATCTCGTGCAATTATTCGGTTTTTGAAGGCAAAATACATTAAACAGATTTAAATTCATCGTCAATTTATAGAAGTGATGGCAAGTCGTGCATGGATGGGAAAAACGTCCGATAGTGGTGTAGAAAGTTTACATCGACGACAAAGTTAAAAGTTAAAAGCTTCCTCAACAGTATTGCGGCGAGATTGTATGACATGGTCATGCAAAATCTCAACAGTGCTTACAAAAGGGCACCGACGAAACAGTTGATTATGTCGAAAAATGAATGCATATTACTAATTTAAAATGATTTAAATATCACCAAAAAGAACCAGCAAACGTTTTAAAATATTTTCTAAAAA
>CM042169.1:40558633-40563633 GCA_023376005.1 Doryteuthis pealeii
ACACGCATGGGGTTATTTTATGCAAATAGGTTAGGTTGGTTCTTTGTACCTTCAAAAAAAATTCTTGTTTTATGGCATATGAATTCATTTCAAGTAATTTCCCGTCGAATAAGTCATTTTGATATAAGATATTTTACAGCCCTTGTTGCTTAAATATGCTGGATTGTCCTCGTCCGGAAGACGGAACATCCGGTAAAAAGACAAAAAGATTTATAAAAATATATATTTAAAAAGAGGGGAAAACGAAAGCGAGGCTTTCCGGTCAAGGAAGCAGGGAGAAGATAAAGAAATACATAACAAACGTCCGTTATCAGATCAAAAGATAAAAATGCGTAGGCATATTAGCGGATGTAAAAACCAGATGAAAAGATAAAGATGCGTAGGCGTGTCGTCAATACAAAAGCCAGAGGGTCGAGCCGACAGTCAGTCAGACCTCAGCGAACAGCCAATAGCATCATCTCTGTCTCACGTCAATCCTCGGGCATTTTCCACTGTGAACACTCGACGCCGCTCTTCATCAGCCGCCGGCATTTTCATTGTGAAGCTCTGCGCCTTTACCACCCACACACCGAAGAAAATAAAGAAGGGTCCTATCTTTGTACATACGTATCTGTTGTTTATTGAAGTCCAGTAGTCGGTAGTAGCTGACTACTACATACTTCGCTACGTGACCATATATACCCGCAACGACTACTTACTTACACGATTTAGAGTAGCGAAGAAGGCCGCTACGTAACAAATGGTTATCCATCCAATTACTGAACTGACTAAATGCAACTTAACTTCAGTGATCTCACTGGTATTGTTGCTTTCAACGTGATTTTACCGTAACCCAGACGTTAGTGTACCACAACGCCCCCCTTGTCGAAAGATTTTGTTTTGATTTTGTTTTACGGCATATCAACCTCAGTGAGTCATTTAATGCCGATAAAGTTTTGAAATAAATCAATTCTTAATGAATGATACAGTTTTGTTTATCAACTCATGTTTTTCTATTTAACCCATAGATGGGACCCTAACAGGTACTACCACTCTGGACCAGGAGTGGACCAGGGAGCAATGGTGATGAAGGGGTGCTCCACATTCCCCAAACCTCCAGAACTGGAACCTCACCATCAGATAGAGTTTAACGTCATACCCAGGACATGTAGACCCTCAGTCACCGCCTTCTAGCACCCATATGATAAAAGGGGTTGGGGCTTGCCATAAGGGCAATAGGGTTGGGGCAATCATATAGGTGATTGATCGGAGGGGGCCTCTCCGACCGCCCGTCTAGCCCAAGATAGGGCGAAAGTGGAGTATTGCAAGTGATGAACTGCTCATCCACCTAGGTTCTATCCTTAAGTATCACGGGTTGCCACCCACGGCCAACAGGTGGCCCTATTGGGGGAGTCTTACCCCTCTGCAGAGGTGCAGTCGGTGCATTCTAACGCCCCAGTCGACAGGGCGGTTATCGAAAGAGATGACGTGTTAAAACGTTGTGTTACGTTCGTGCTCTTGCTTCGAATAGAATGATTATGTGTTGATAGTAGAAATATTTGTATGCTTATCTATCTGAGCCATTATTTCAATCGGGGAGGATGAAATCCTGGTTGCTTGACTGTTGTTCATTGAAGGCAGTGTGTCTTCTCGCTTTTCTCAAAAGACTCAAGTCTAAATTTATATAGAAAGATGTTAACGCTTTTATAATATCACGTTTCCTTTTACAGACAAACCTCTCATCAACGGACTAATACGGAGATGGTGGTACATTAAAGTCCGTAGATAGAATGGGATTATTTTTAGTCATAAAGCCACTATAATAAATATAAGAATTTATGATCATAACGTAAATACTATAAAAATACGTATATATATATATATATATATATATATATATATATATATATATATATATATAATATAATATACCAAGCGTGTTGGTAAATCCTTGCGGCGAGAAAAAACCCACCAAATAGTTTGATTGTAAAAAATATACTACCAAACATCAACCGGGTAGAAAAAAAATTTTGAAAAAAAGAAAAGACCAAGATAGTCGTACCAACAAAAAAATAATCTATTGGTACAGTATTTGGCCAAAAGAAAAAACAATTTATATGTATATATATGTATATAAGATATATATATATATATTCATATAACCGCTAGGAGAATAGCTAATAAGTAAAAAGTGCTCAATACCTAAGTAGAGCAAATAATAAAGATAAATCTAATGAGTCAGATGAACCTACAATTAGTTTCGCTTAATGCTCTTCAGGGCTAAGATCTGACTCTTAAGAGTCAGATCTGACTGATAAGAGTCAGATCTTAGCCCTGAAGAGCATTAAGCAAAACTAATAGTAAGTTCGTCTGACTCATTAGATTTATCTTTATATATATATATATATATATATATATATATATATATATATATATATGTATGATAAGATGTTTTTCACTGGAAATATGGACTCGCCCCTTCTATTACAATTCCCTGCTCGGATTATAGAAGCCTGTTAACCACTTAATTAGATTTTTTTAAACTTTATAAAAACAATTTCTTTCACAATAAATTTGTCTTATTTTCTAGTTCTTATTGAATTATTCCAACCATCGTATTTACTACTTTAAATGTGTTTCTCTGATGAGGATTGACCGAAAAAATAATAATAAAAAAATACAGGTCAACACACACCACCATTGTTACCGTATTATTATTTTTTATTTATTCCAAACTGCATTGTGATGGCCTTCTAAATCTACCTCCTAACCAATACATACACAATGCTTCAAGCAAATTATGAAACTCTCTTATATATATATATATATATATATATATATAGCATGTATATACAGTACTGAAAAAATACATCATCACCCATGAAATAGCTTCGATAGCTATCTCTCTCTCTCTCTCCCTCTCTCTGTCTGTCTGTCTGTCTGTCTCTCTCTCTTTCTCTCTCTAGCTATCTATCTAGCTATCTCTCAAAGCAAATAATATTAATATATACGATCTAAAAATACAATAACATTGCATTCATTATAAATATTAAAATGTGCTCTACAATTTGTTAAAGTTTATTTACCTTCTGTATGTAGTAGAAATGGAGTTTTTTTTCCTGCAGTGATCACATAGTCACTTTGCGAACTAATGAAATACATCACTGACTATTAGGAAGTGCTTTTTTGCCTGTGGATTTTGTCCGTTACATCCGATGTAAGTGGATGGAAGTCCGTAGATGGAATTTTAGAGTATATTTTATTATTATCTCAACCTGCTTAAAATACATGCATGCTGCACCCAATAATAAAGTAGGCTTTATTTAGATTCATGGATTGTTTAAACCTTTCCTTGTACAGAATGAATAGACGTATTTATTGTCAGCAACAAAGCTTAGATTCTATTGGTTTGTATTTTGAATAACAATTTTTAATTCTTTAAGCGGAGATTATTTTTGCACCAAACTAATAAGTAATTATCCTAAAATGGCCTGTTTACCATTTCATCAATTGATAGCTGGCCTAGATTTTCAGTCGCAAATAAAGAATTAAAAATAGGACGTCTGGCCAAGCCTTCGACAATATCTAAACAAAGCTAATTAACCAATGAACTGTGAGGTGATTTCTATTCTCAAAGATTCAGTAAGATTTTTGTAAAAGATTTACGTTTAAGAATACTAGCAAAATATAAAGACGCCCTACGGGCGATGTAAAAATAATTTTTGAAAGATATTGCCTGAGGGGATGGGAGCTGAAAATTCAATGTCATAGACTGTGTACCATAAGTATGCAAAATCATCAAATTTATTAAAGAAGTAAAAAAAAAGAAAGAAAGAAAGACAATTTGAAATGGAAACAGTTCCGATAACTTTAAATATTATATTAGAATAAAACAATCTATATATAAATATATAACGCCGGGCATCTATTTATTGAAACAATGAGGATTGTCTAACATTGCCTGCTCACATTTTGAGTATATTTATTCTGTTATGACGTTGGATTGTGTGTTGGGTAATGTGACGTAAGCAGGGACGCTATTTTTGTTACAGACAAAAACCGGAAACGAATCTCCATTAATAATAAATAGATTAATATCCTAGGTTGTTGACATAAAGGTCTGGAGTGAATTGAGAAAATATCAATGGCAGTAAAAGACTACAGATGAGAACTACTTAATTATGAGATGTTTTATTAGCTAAGTCACGACATTTGTCATAGGCGAATGTTAGTATAAGACATAGAAGAGAATTCAAAGTTGGAGGACGTGGTGTAAAGGGAATTTTACTTATGTAAACATATATATATTTACCAACCCCTCCGCACGAGCAGGATATGACACAAGGTCAATTTCTTGAGCGGAGTTCAACAGGTTTAAATTCAGAGTTTTCCTTCTCCTAGACCAGTAGCCAAATTGAGGTTAAAGAGCCTAGCCTCCCCTACTATTTATCCATAGCTGGAGGGAGAGTAGGATTCATACATTTCCCAAGGGTATTAGCGCTAAGTGAAATGCAATTACCACATCCAGGATTTGAACTCGAGGCGTAAACATATGAAGACCGCTAAGAGCGATCTATCCGTCTAGAAGAGCTTTTCAAAAACCATTAATAATAATAATAATAATAATAATAATAATAATAATATATATATATATATATATATATATATATATATATATATTCCCTAAAGAATTGCTACTGCAAGGAACTGCAGTTGGAATATTTTATAACATTCGCTTTTAAAAAAGTATATATATATATATATATATATATATATATATATATATATATATATATATATATATATTGGTTAAGAGGTTGATTTAGAAGGCTAGCACAATGCATGTGTAAAGAAAGAAAAAATAATACGGTAACAATGGTGTTGTGTGTTAACCTGTATTTTATTCTTGAATTTTCGAGATAAAATCTCTTTTTCAAAAGATCACTGGAACTGAAGTAGTCTAGTTATGGCATTTCTTTTTAAGTGAAATTTAATTCATTTAAAAAGAAACACACAACACC
>CM042169.1:40568633-40578633 GCA_023376005.1 Doryteuthis pealeii
AGAGGATGTTGCGACATGATAACGGGCGGAAAATTAAGAAGCACCAGTATTGATATATATTTTTTAATGCATTATAATGCACGAAATCAAATTCCTAGTTTGATATACAACTAGGAAGACCATGAAAGAACTTTTTGGATGGTCTCATTTTTAACCAGAGGGTGTTGCAAGAGTATTACGGATAGAAGATTAAGGAACACTTGTATTAATTTATAGATTTTAATGCATTATATTCACAAAATCAAATTTCTAGTTTGATATTCATCACAGAAGTCATTAAAACACTTATTTGGAACGTCTCATTTTTAACGAGAGGGTGTTGCAAGATGATAACGGGCAGAAGATTAAGAAACATCACTATTAATATATATATGGATTTTAATGCGTTATATTAACAAAATCAAATTCTGAGTTTGATATTAATCGCAGAAGACTATAAAAAAACTTTTGGACGGTCTCATTTTTAACCACAGGGTGTTGCAAGATGATAACGGGCAGAAGATTAAAAAACATCATTATTAATATATATAGATTTTAATGCATTATATTTACAAATTCAAATTCCTAGTTTGATATACAACTAGGAAAACTATGAAAAAACTTTTTGGGTGGACTCATTTTTAACCAGAGTGTGTTGCAAATTAAGTATCACTTGTATTAATATATAGATTTTAATTCATTATAGTCACAAAATCAAATTCCTAGTTTGATATTCATTACAGAAGTCATTAAAAAAAACCTATTAGGAAGGTCTCATTTTTAACCAGAGGGTGTGGCAAGATGATAACGTGTGGAAGATTAAAAAACACTAGTATTAGTATATAGATTTTAATTCATATTCATTATATTCACAAAATCAAATTCTGAGTTTGATATTCATTACAGAAGACTATAAAAACTTTTGGACGGTCTCATTTTTAACCAGAGGGTGTTGCAAGATGATAACGGGCAGAAGATTAAGAAGCACTAGTATTAATATATAAATCTTAATTCATTATATTCACAAAATCAAATTCCCAGTGTGGTATTCAACACATAAGACTATAAAAAAAACTTATAAACAAAAGTGAGATGATTACCCCCTTTTGAAGTTTATAAATATGAATGTAAATTATATGAATTGTTGTTTTCTCTTGTTTTTCTCTTGTTTTGTTTTGTATTTTGTTTTTTTTTTTTTTTTATTATTTTTGTTTTTCTTACGCTATTTCAATTTCCTTTTTCTTATCCTTTCCAATGTGCCTATCACAACCCATGATACGTTTTCAATATTCAGTCTTCCCGCCAAATCAAGAAAAACTCGCGCCAAATTACCCCCCTCCTTATTCCCTCCTTTCCTCGCGTCCCTTGACGCATGCTCCGTTAACTTGTCGTTTCTTCGCAACCCACTCGGCGGTCATTACCCTTCGGAACGGCCAATTTTCCGCGCAATTAAACCCTTTTCAGTGAGGCGAAGGGATCGAGCGGTGAGACGCGAGAGACAATGAGACCCAATCTATTCCCATTGCTTGAACTAAACGTCCGGCTCCTTTTGCAAAGAATAATCAAGGCAAAACAAAGAAGATAAATAGTTGTGGTTTTACCAAAATAAATGGCTTCTAGATATTTCGAACAACATCGCCGCCTACAACGATAACCATTACACAACAAACGCCTTTTGCATGTATAGCCCCAGTGTGAGATCGCCGTTACACAACGAATGCCTTTTGCATGTACAGCACCAGTGTTAGACAACCATTACACAACGAACGCCTTTTGCATGTATAGCACCAGTGTTAGATCACCGTTACACAACGAAAGCCTTTTGCATGTATAGAACCAGTGTTAGATCACCGTTACACAACGAAAGCCTTTTGCATGTATAGCACCAGTGTTAGATCACCGTTACACAACGAAAGCCTTTTGCATGTATAGCACCAGTGTTAGATCACCATTACACAACAAACGTATTTTGCATGTATAGCACCAGTGTTAGATCACCGTTACACAACGAAAGCCTTTTGCATGTATAGAACCAGTGTTAGATCACCGTTACACAACGAAAGCCTTTTGCATGTATAGCACCAGTGTTAGATCACCGTTACACAACGAAGCCTTTTGCATGTATAGCACCAGTGTTAGATCACCGTTACACAACGAAAGCCTTTTGCATGTATAGCACCAGTGTTAGATCACCGTTACACAACGAAAGCCTTTTGCATGTATAGCACCAGTGTTAGATCACCGTTACACAACGAAAGCCTTTTGCATGTATAGCACCAGTGTTTAGATCACCGTTACACAACGAAAGCCTTTTGCATGTATAGCACCAGTGTTAGATCACCGTTACACAACGAAAGCTTTTGCATGTATAGCACCAGTGTTAGCACACCAGTGTTAGATCACCGTTACACAACGAAAGCCTTTTGCATGTATAGAACCAGTGTTAGATCACCGTTACACAACGAAAGCCTTTTGCATGTATAGCACCAGTGTTAGATCACCGTTACACAACGAAAGCCTTTTGCATGTATAGAACCAGTGTTAGATCACCGTTACACAACGAAAGCCTTTTGCATGTATAGCACCGTTACAAACGAAAGCCTTTGCATGTATAGCACCAGTGTTAGATCACCGTTACACAACGAAAGCCTTTTGCATGTATAGCACCAGTGTTAGATCACCATTACACAACAAACGTAATTTTGCATGTATAGCACCAGTGTTAGATCACCGTTACACAACGAAAGCCTTTTGCATGTATAGAACCAGTGTTAGATCACCGTTACACAACGAAAGCCTTTTGCATGTATAGCACCAGTGTTAGATCACCGTTACACAACGAAAGCCTTTTGCATGTATAGCACCAGTGTTAGATCACCGTTACACAACGAAAGCCTTTTGCATGTATAGCACCAGTGTTAGATCACCGTTACACAACGAAAGCCTTTTGCATGTATAGCACCAGTGTTAGATCACCGTTACACAACGAAAGCCTTTGCATGTATAGCACCAGTGTTAGATCACCGTTACACAACGAAAGCCTTTTGCATGTATAGCACCAGTGTTAGATCACCGTTACACAACGAAAGCCTTTTGCATGTATAGCACCAGTGTTAGACAACCATTACACAACAAACGTATTTTGCATGTATAGCACCAGTGTTAGATCACCGTTACACAACGAAAGCCTTTTGCATGTATAGAACCAGTGTTAGATCACCGTTACACAACGAAAGCCTTTTGCATGTATAGCACCAGTGTTAGATCACCGTTACACAACGAAAGCCTTTTGCATGTATAGAACCAGTGTTAGATCACCGTTACACAACGAAAGCCTTTTGCATGTATAGCACCAGTGTTAGATCACCGTTACACAACGAAAGCCTTTTGCATGTATAGCACCAGTGTTAGATCACCGTTACACAACGAAAGCCTTTTGCATGTATAGCACCAGTGTTAGATCACCATTACACAACAAACGTATTTTGCATGTATTAGCACCAGTGTTAGATCACCGTTACACAACGAAAGCCTTTTGCATGTATAGACCAGTGTAGATCACCGTTACACAACGAAAGCCTTTTGCATGTATAGCACCAGTGTTAGATCACCGTTACACAACGAAAGCCTTTTGCATGTATAGCACCAGTGTTAGATCACCGTTACACAACGAAAGCCTTTTGCATGTATAGCACCAGTGTTAGATCACCGTTACACAACGAAAGCCTTTTGCATGTATAGCACCAGTGTTAGATCACCGTTACACAACGAAAGCCTTTTGCATGTATAGCACCAGTGTTAGATCACCGTTACACAACGAAAGCCTTTTGCATGTATAGCACCAGTGTTAGACAACCATTACACAACAAACGTATTTTGCATGTATAGCACCAGTGTTAGATCACCGTTTACACAACGAAAGCCTTTTGCATGTATAGAACCAGTGTTAGATCACCGTTACACAACGAAAGCCTTTTGCATGTATAGCACCAGTGTTAGATCACCGTTACACAACGAAAGCCTTTTGCATGTATAGCACCAGTGTTAGATCACCGTTACACAACGAAAGCCTTTTGCATGTATAGCACCAGTGTTAGATCACCGTTACACAACGAAAGCCTTTTGCATGTATAGCACCAGTGTTAGATCACCGTTATTACACACAAACGTATTTTGCATGTATAGCACCAGTGTTAGATCACCGTTACACAACGAAAGCCTTTTGCATGTATAGAACCAGTGTTAGATCACCGTTACACAACGTTACACGAAAGCCTTTTGCATGTATAGCACCAGTGTTAGATCACCGTTACACAACGAAAGCCTTTTGCATGTATAGCACAGTGTTAGATCACCGTTACACAACGAAAGCCTTTTGCATGTATAGCACCAGTGTTAGATCACCGTTACACAAACGAAAGCCTTTTGCATGTATAGCACCAGTGTTAGATCACCGTTACACAACGAAAGCCTTTTGCATGTATAGCACCAGTGTTAGATCACCATTACACAACAAACGTATTTTGCATGTATAGCACCAGTGTTAGATCACCGTTACACAACGAAAGCCTTTTTGCATGTATAGCACCAGTGTTAGATCACCGTTACACAACGAAAGCCTTTTGCATGTATAGCACCAGTGTTAGATCACCGTTACACAACGAAAGCCTTTTGCATGTATAGCACCAGTGTTAGATCACCGTTACACAACGAAAGCCTTTTGCATGTATAGCACCAGTGTTAGATCACCATTACACAACAAACGTATTTTGCATGTATAGCACCAGTGTTAGATCACCGTTACACAACGAAAGCCTTTTGCATGTATAGAACCAGTGTTAGATCACCGTTACACAACGAAAGCCTTTTGCATGTATAGCACCAGTGTTAGATCACCGTTACACAACGAAAAGCCTTTTGCATGTATAGCACAGTGTTAGATCACCGTTACACAACGAAAGCCTTTTTTATAGCACCAGTGTTAGATCACCGTTACACAAACGAAAGCCTTTTGCATGTATAGCACAGTGTTAGATCACCGTTACACAACGAAAGCCTTTTGCATGTATAGCCCCAGTGTTAGATCACCGTTACACAACGAAAGCCTTTTGCATGATAGCACCAGTGTTTGACAACTATTACACAACAAACGTATTTTGCATGTATAGCACCAGTGTTAGATCACCGTTACACAACGAAAGCCTTTTGCATGTATAGCACCAGTGTTAGATCACCGTTACACAACGAAAGCCTTTTGCATGTATAGCACCAGTGTTAGATCACCGTTACACAACGAAAGCCTTTTGCATGTATAGCACCAGTGTTAGATCACCGTTACACAACGAAAGCCTTTTATTTTTGCATGTATAGCACCAGTGTTAGATCACCGTTACACAACGAAAGCCTTTTGCATGTATAGCACCAGTGTTAGATCACCGTTACACAACGAAAGCCTTTTGCATGTATAGCACCAGTGTTTAGATCACCGTTACACAACGAAAGCCTTTTGCATGTATAGCACCAGTGTTAGATCACCGTTACACAACGAAAGCCTTTTGCATGTATAGCACCAGTGTTAGATCACCATTACACAACAAAACGTATTTTGCATGTATTAGCACCATGTTAGATCACCGTTACACAACGAAAGCCTTTTGCATGTATAGAACCAGTGTTAGATCACCGTTACACAACGAAAGCCTTTTGCATGTATAGCACCAGTGTTAGATCACCGTTACACAACGAAAGCCTTTTGCATGTATAGCAAGTGTTAGATCACCGTTACACAACGAAAGCCTTTTGCATGTATAGCACCAGTGTTAGATCACCGTTACACAACGAAAGCCTTTTGCATGTATAGCACCAGTGTTAGATCACCGTTACACAACGAAAGCCTTTTGCATGTATAGCCCCAGTCACCGTACACAACAAAGCCTTTTGCATGTATAGCACCAGTGTTTGACAACTATTACACAACAAACGTATTTTGCATGTATAGCACCAGTGTTAGATCACCATAACACAAGGAATGCCTTTTGCACGTATAGTACCAGTGTTAGATCGCCGTTTACACAAACGAATGCCTTTTGCATGTATAGCACCAGTCTTAGATAACCGTTACACAACAAACGTATTTTGCATATATAGCATCAGTGTTATACAACCATTACACAACGAAAGCCTTTTGCATGTATAGCACCAGTGTTAGATCACCGTTACACAACGAAAGCCTTTTGCATGTATAGCACCAGTGTTAGATCACCGTTACACAACGAAAGCCTTTTGCATGTATAGCACCAGTGTTAGATCACCATTACACAACAAAGTATTTTGCATGTATAGCACCAGTGTTAGATCACCGTTACACAACGAAAGCCTTTTGCATGTAATAGCACCAGTGTTAGATCACCGTTACACAACGAAAGCCTTTTGCATGTATAGCACCAGTGTTAGATCACCGTTACACAACGAAAGCCTTTTGCATGTATAGCACCAGTTTAGCACCGTTTGCATGTATAGCACCAGTTTAGATCACCATTACACAACAAACGTATTTTGCATGTATAGCACCAGTGTTAGATCACCGTTACACAACGAAAGCCTTTTGCATGTATAGAACCAGTGTTTAGATCACCGTTACACAACGAAAGCCTTTTGCATGTATAGCACCAGTGTTAGATCACCGTTACACAACGAAAGCCTTTTGCATGTATAGCACCAGTGTTTAGATCACCGTTACACAACGAAAGCCTTTTGCATGTATAGCACAGTAGATCACCGTTACACAACGAAAGCCTTTTGCATGTATAGAACCAGTGTTAGATCACCGTTACAACGAAAGCCTTTTGCATGTATAGCACAGTGTTAGATCACCGTTACACAACGAAAGCCTTTTGCATGTATAGCACCAGTGTTAGATCACCGATTGCATGTATAGCACCAGTGTTAGATCACCGTTAACGAAAGCCTTTTGCATGTATAGCACCAGTGTTAGATCACCGTTACACAACGAAAGCCTTTTGCATGTATAGCACCAGTGTTAGATCACCGTTACACAACGAAAGCCTTTTGCATGTATAGCACCAGTGTTAGATCACCATTACACAACAAACGTATTTTGCATGTATAGCAGTTAGATCACCGTTACACAACGAAAGCCTTTTGCATTGTATAGGCACCAGTGTTAGATCACCGTTACACAACGAAAGCCTTTTGCATGTATAGCACCAGTGTTAGATCACCGTTACACAACGAAAGCCTTTTGCATGTATAGCCACCAGTGTTAGATCACCATTACACAACAAACGTATTTTGCATGTATAGCACCAGTGTTAGATCACCGTTACACAACGAAAGCCTTTTGCATGTATAGAACCAGTGTTAGATCACCGTTACACAACGAAAGCCTTTTGCATGTATAGCACCAGTGTTAGATCACCGTTACACAACGAAAGCCTTTTGCATGTATAGCACCAGTGTTAGATCACCGTTACACAACGAAAGCCTTTTGCATGTATAGCACAGTGTTAGATCACCGTTACACAACGAAAGCCTTTTGCATGTATAGCACCAGTGTTAGATCACCGTTACACAACGAAAGCCTTTTGCATGTATAGCCCCAGTGTTAGATCACCGTTACACAACGAAAGCCTTTTGCATGTATAGCACCAGTGTTTGACAACTATTACACAACAAACGTATTTTGCATGTATAGCACCAGTGTTAGATCACCATAACACAAGGAATGCCTTTTGCACGTATAGTACCAGTGTTAGATCGCCGTTACACAACGAATGCCTTTTGCATGTATAGCACCAGTCTTAGATAACCGTTACACAACAAACGTATTTTGCATATATAGCATCAGTGTTATACAACCATTACACAACGAAAGCCTTTTGCATGTATAGCACCAGTGTTAGATCACCGTTACACAACGAAAGCCTTTTGCATGTATAGCACCAGTGTTAGATCACCGTTACACAACGAAAGCCTTTTGCATGTATAGCACCAGTGTTAGATCACCATTACACAACAAACGTATTTTGCATGTATAGCACCAGTGTTAGATCACCGTTACACAACGAAAGCCTTTTGCATGTATAGCACCAGTGTTAGTGTTAGATCACCGTTACACAACGAAAGCCTTTTGCATGTATAGCACCAGTGTTAGATCACCGTTACACAACGAAAGCCTTTTGCATGTATAGCACCAGTGTTAGATCACCATTACACAACAAACGTATTTTGCATGTATAGCACCAGTGTTAGATCACCGTTACACAACGAAAGCCTTTTGCATGTATAGCACCAGTGTTAGATCACCGTTACACAACGAAAGCCTTTTGCATGTATAGCACCAGTGTTAGATCACCGTTACACAACGAAAGCCTTTTGCATGTATAGCACCAGTGTTAGATCACCGTTACACAACGAAAGAAAGCCTTTTGCATGTATAGCCCCAGTGTTAGATCACCGTTACACAACGAAAGCCTTTTGCATGTATAGCACCAGTGTTTGACAACTATTACACAACAAACGTATTTTGCATGTATAGCACCAGTGTTAGATCACCATAACACAAGGAATGCCTTTTGCACGTATAGTACCAGTGTTAGATCGCCGTTACACAACGAATGCCTTTTGCATGTATAGCACCAGTCTTAGATAACCGTTACACAACAAACGTATTTTGCATATATAGCATCAGTGTTATACAACCATTACACAACGAACGCCTTTGCATGTATAGCACCAGTGTAAGATCACAGTTACACAACGAAAGCCTTTTGCACACCAGTGTAGATCACCGTTACACAACGAAAGCCTTTGCATGTATAGCACCAGTGTAAGATCACAGTTACACAACGAATGCCTTTTGCATGTATAGCCCCAGTGTTAGATCACCGTTACACAACGAACGCCTTTTGCATGTATAGCCCCAGTGTTAGATCACAATTACACAACGAACACCTTTTGCATGTATAGAACCAGAATTATTTCTGTATCTTTTAAGTTTTTTTTTTTTTTTAAATTTTGAAAATGATGCTTGATAATTTGTAATATTATTTGGATTATTCGGACTATCGACCTCATTTTTAATGTTACCAGTACAACGTTTCGGCCAAGTTGCCCCCGGGCTTCGTCTAAGACGGTCGGAGGGCACACGGGCCGAAACGTTGTACAGATAACAATAAAGATGGGGCAATATTCCGAATAACCCAAATAATTCAAACCTGTTGAACTCCGCTTAAGAAATTGAACTTGTGCCGCATCCTGCTCGTGTAGAGGGGTTGGTAAATATATATATATATGGTGAGGGTTCGTTTCTATTATTCTTATGGATTATGATAAGCACCCGTGGTTATGCCCTCATATTTAAATCTTTACTTACTTTCTGGAGTTGGTGGCAGCTATTTCTTGTTCTCTTCTGTTTCTTGTAGTGTGTAGCTATATTCATGGCTTCTATTACTTGTGACTGTATTTTTGTTTTGTGGTCGGTTTCTGCTACAGGTCTGGTTCTCTAAAATACGGTTTTGATTATGTCAAGGCTGCGATTAGTTCTCGGAGAAAACACAAGGCATATACTTTGTTGTGATCACATTTTATTAACTTCAGAACCAGAACATTCGAGCTATGATTCTCAATCACATGCGGGGAGTGAAGCCTATCCGTGCTTACATTAGGACGTCTTATGGCTTAACTGACTCTAAGCTAATTGAACCTTCCGTTCCTTGCGTATTCGTAACCAGAAAGAGTCGGGTCAGATCGAGGTTAGGTTGCATCAATCACCCAACGGATCAGATCTGAATTTCAACAAATTTGAACTAACGGTTCAGATTTGAATTCAAATATACTTCTACACAAACCGTCTAACAAACCGTCAAACAATTACGGTATATATCAATGTACAACACACGTAGCTTGATGGCAATGACATTTGGTGGACACCATGGTATGGGAACGTCGTAAGAAATTGACTCAGCCCAATCCTGGACGATACTGTTTCCATTTCACATAG
>CM042169.1:40583633-40588633 GCA_023376005.1 Doryteuthis pealeii
CTCAAACTCAAAAACTTACGATTCAAAGGTGGGTGATCTACCGACTGAGCTAAACCAGCGCCTTTTATATGATAAGCAATTAAAATAACATGGAAATAAGTGTAATATTTTTTATATTCGTATTATCTGCATTATTCGGACTATTGTCCCCATCTTCATTGTTATTTGTACAACGTTTCGGTCGATATGCCCTCCGGCCTTCTTCAGGTATTTCTTGTCGGACTCAGGAACCTTCTCGGTCTCGGGAACCTTCTTTTTGAACTCGGGAACTTTCCAATTTGACACATGGCCTAGTGGATAAGGTAGTTAGGTTAAGACAGTTCTAAATGACAGTTATCTCTTGATACCGAGTTCAATCCTGAGTAGAGACAGTTAGAAAAATAATTAACACAACTCCTACCCCAGCTATGGTTAGCGGAATGAGAACAGGATACCCCCGTGGACTAAATAAAGGGTTAGGTTTAAAGTTCCGTAATGGCTCCCGATTACGACAAAAAAATTCCCGAGTTCGAAAAGAAGGTTTCCGAATCCGAGAAGGTCCCCAGTCCGACAAGAAATACCTGAAGAAGGCCGGAGGGCATATCGGCCGAAACATTGTACAAATAACAATGAAGATGGGGACAATAGTCCGAATAACGCAGATAATACTAATCATCAAATCTCATCTCAAACATTCCGAGAAATTTTTATATTTGTTCTTTTTAGAGTTTTGTTTTAAATTATAAAACTAATCCCTAAGCCTAACCCTAAACCCTAACCCTAACCCCTTACAAACAACAAGATTTTGACGATGTAAATGGGAAAAGTGTTCCCACGAGTCGAGATCGCGGAAGGGGTGCCTAAAGGTCATATGGCCCCTTTCTTATTTGATATATTATCGTTTTACATTAAAACTTAAAAATACTTGCGCCTATTCTTTCATTCTTTTGCTACTTCTTATAAAGGGTTGTTGTTTTCAACCAAACTAAGAAATCTTTTCTTCCTCACCCATATGTCAAATATTCGTATTCTCCGAGCCAGGAGTGTTTTGCCGCTTTAACTAACACTGCCACAACTACCACAACCACTACTACTAACACCAAACACTTTGACCCTTACTCAGGCTAGACAGACGGTCGGAAAGGCTTCCTCCAATCAATCCCCCTGTCAATTTAAGCCTTGTTATATTGTCCCAACCTTATTGCGCTTATGGCAAGCCCCAAACCTATTCATCATATACGTGCTGAAAGGCGGCGGTTGAGTGTCTTAGTATCCTGTCTAAGACGTTTGTCGGCATTATTTATCGACATTGCAGTCTCTGAAGACTATGTAATTCTTGTGCCCATGAAGTTACATTGCTTCCTGTGAAGTTACTTCTAATTGTGAAGTTCCAATTGTGGGCTCTGAGGAGTGTGGGGTACCCCTTCGTTATCATTACTCCCAGGTACACTTTGACACGGAGTGGTAGTACCTTTTAGGGTACCATGTAAGGGTTGAATAGAACTAAATGACTTATAAAAAACTGAGTTTAAAAAAATGAGTACCCATCAAGAATAAATAAAACTAAACGTCTTCGGCATAGAATAACCCAACAAGAGTTGACATGCCGTAAAATCCTGCGAAATAACCAACATAACATTACTATAAGGGGTTATTGTTTCGAACCGAACTTTAAAATCTTTTCTTTGTCGCCCATGTGTCGAATATTCGTATCTTCCGAGCCACGGGTGTTTTGCCGCTTTAACTAACACTGCCACAACTACGACAATCACCACTACCACACCACCCCCAGGCTTGCCATCAGTCCCCCCACACGTTTATATACCCTTCTTATCTTTCCAGCCTTGATTTGCCTGTATCAGCAGTCTTACCTCAGCCCTTTTATCCATCCAACTTCTACACAACGAACAACAATGCTCAATTCACATCATCTGTGGTCAGTCGGTTACAGAATTCAATCGGGCGGAAAATGACAACAGCACGCCATGTCTTTTGTTCGCTGCTGACACCAGTGCGCATGACCAGAACGGGAAACAATAATGGCGACCAGTGCTAGCATTACTAGCCGCATAAGCGAATCTCACACCTGGTACGTCGCAGATAATTGTTTTGCAACGACGCCATATTTGTCCGGTAGACTTTAATCTTTTACAAAGTATACTTCCTCTTCTCTGCGCACCCTCCGGGGGGTCGACGCGAGGAGGGAAACGAAGTGGGGGTCAAAGGGGGTAAGCGACCGGGGATTTTTTTTTCTTTTCTTGACAGTGATGTCACTAAGCAAGGAACCGTGCTTATCAGCCATGGAATTAAGCCAGACGCTCATGCAGTCATTTTTGGGGGACGGGGGGCTTAGTGATGCGAAAGGCCCAACACAGGAAATAAGAAGCTTTCATTAGTGAGCATTCTGGTGGTACAGTCGTTAAATACTTCCCCTTTTCTTGTGTATTGATGGGGGAAGGGTTGTCTTATCTGGAAGTCCACCCAGGTCCATCTTGCTTGGTTTGTTTTTATTTCGAAGATATTGCTGTCTTAAGGTTGACCAATAGACGAAGCGCCCCCTACACCCATGTCAGCCGCAATAATTGCTTCAAACACTTTAACGTTAATCAAGCATTTTTGTTGTGAATTAGATTATCTCCCTTTATTCTCTACTGTTTCCTTAACCCTTTTCTGTTTATATCTTAAATGATTTTCCTGTCAAGGGTTCTTCGAAATTCACCGGCTATTAATTTTCTCTTTCATTCTTTCAGCATTTTGTTATTCAGTTTATACTTCTTCATTATATTCTTCTATTATCACGCTTTTCCTTCTTTTATATTCCATGCTACGATTTTTTTTTCTTTCTTTCTTTCTTTCTTTCTTTCTTTCGTTCTTTCTTTCTTTCTTTCCTCGATTTTTACTTCTTGTCTCTATTCGCACATTTTTCTTTTTTTATATTCTACCCTAGGTTTTTTTTTCTTTCGTTCTTTCTTTCTTTTCTCATATTTTACTTCTTCATTATATTCTTCTATTACCGCATTCAGATTTCTTTGATATTCCATGCTGCAATATTTTTCTTTCTTTCTTTCTTTCTTTCTTTCTTTCTTTCTTTCTTTCTTTCTTTCTGTCTTTCTTTCTTTCTTCTTCCTTACATTCTTCTATTACCGCTTCCTTCTTTCTTCTATATTCCATCTTATGTTTTTTATTCGTTTGTTCTTTTTTTATCTTCTTTTTGTCTGTATTTCTTTCTTTCCTCCTTTCTTTCTTTAGTTTTTTATTCTTTATTATATTTTTCTATTGCCGCTTCTTTATTTCTTTCTTCCATATTCTATTCTATGTCTTGGTTCTTTTTCTTTTCTTTCGTTGATTAGTTTTTAGTTCTTCATTATATTCTTCTATTATCGTGTTTTTCTTTCTTTTATATTCCATGATACAATTTTTCTTTCTTTTTTTTCTGTCTTTCTTTCTTTCCTTCTTTCTTTCTTTCTTTCTTTCTTTAACTTTTACTTATCCTCATATTCTTCTATTACTACTCCCTTCTTTATGTTTTTTTCGTTGGTTCTTTCTTTTTACGTTCTTTCCTTCTTTCTTTCTTTCCTTCTTCAGTTTTTACTTCTTCCTTATATTCTTCTATTACCGCTTCTTTCCTTCTTCTATATTCGATATTTTTACTTCTTCATTATATTCTTCTATTGCCACTTTTTTTCTTTCTTCTATATTTCATCATACGTATTTTTTCTTTTCTAATTTTCTTTTTTTCTTCTTTTGGTATTTTCTACTTCTTCATTATATTCTTTTATTACCGTTTTTCTTTCTTCTATATTCCATCTTATGTTTTTTTCGTTGGTTCTTTCTTTTTTCTTCCTTTCTTCCTTTCTTTTTTCTTTCTTTCTTTCTTTCTTTCCTTTTATTTTACTACTTCATTATATTCTTCTATTACTGCGTTCTGCTTTCTTTTATATTCGATCTTATGTTTTGTTCTTTCTTTCTTTTTTATGCGTGCATATTTGTCTTACCCTGTTCCTAATGAAGACAGAATCATAATCTGTTCACATCTATCTATCTATCTATCTACCTCACTCTCTCTCTCTCACTCTCTCCTCTCTCTCTCTCTCTCTCTCTATATATATATATATATATATATATATATATATATATATATATATATGAGATTTATCCAACACTTGGTAGTAAGGGATGATTCTATATGTGATTTCTAAGATCCACTGTACTACTATTGATGATCCAGTATGTATAAATACAGTGAATCATTAAATCACTAAAGAGAGCTCAATGTAAAATAACCTTTTAGATTATATACAGAGCAATATTTATCAATAAAGGAAGGAAGAACTCAATACAGTAATCCCATAATAAATTTATTCCGACGAAAATTGGGGCCCATATAAATCTAAGTTGATTTAAACCGGCTCCCCAAATTTTCGCCTCATCAGATGGGTCTCAATTCACTTATGGACAAGCATATCACAAAAAAAACCAAAGAGCTGAATATATATAAATTCAAACAAAAATAAAAAATAATTTTAAAAATTATATATATTTTTAACAGTGTGGGATTGTAACCATAGAAACAGGATGTGAATGAAAAAAGAGATACATCTCAAAGTTGATTTCTAGGGTGTCCAGACAGACAAAAAGGTGACATGACAGAAAACAGAGTAGTATATTAAAATATAAATAGACAAGTAAATAAAAAAGATTTTAAATTTAAACATTAGAGTATAATGATGTATAAAAGAAAATACTAGTTAAGATATAAATAATAAAATAAATTAATAGAAGATAATAAAATTAAAAAATAATAAATAATAGAAAATAAAATCAATTAAAAATAATAATACTAATAAAAAAAATAATACTCAGAAGAGTATATATATATATATATATATATATATATATATATATATATATATATATATATATATATATCAGTCTGTTCATCTATCTCAGCCTATCTATCTCTATCTATATTTATCAAATATCTTGTTCATAACGAAGTAAGGATCCTAATCTGTTAACAT
>CM042169.1:40593633-40601133 GCA_023376005.1 Doryteuthis pealeii
TGGTAATTTTCACAAATCTTGTTGACTCATAGCTAGAGGGATATCAGGTGGAAGCGTACCTTTCCCAAAGGTATTAGCCCTATATGAAATGTAGATAGCCTCATGTAGGATTTGAACTCGGGTCGACGAGTCCATTTCCTACGACTCTAACCAATACATCACGCGCCTCCACAGTTATTTACTAAGCTTAATATAGATGTGGTACAAGGCCAGATGTATGAGGTGTCCAGTGATGATATAATTCATGGATGTGTATTTTTTTTTTAATTTAATAGTAGTTCTTAATTATCTGATGTATTCTGTTTATTTTCTAGGGACTCTTTTTTTAGCGGACTCTTTTTTTTTTCTACGCTCCGATCATTCACGCCTTTTTCTCGTTACTTCTGCCTATCTGGAGTTCGCAGGTAATTTTCCAAAATCTTGTTGACTCTCCTTCCTATGTTGATCATGTCGCTATTCGCTGACCTACGCGCTTGGTTTAATACGTAAAGTAAAGTAAAGTCGTTGGGGCGGCTTAATGTCGGTATCAGCCAGACAGCGAGGGAGGCTATCCCCTTTCACTTGCACTAGACCATAGATATTATTTTAGTATCTGAGGTGGAGCGCCACACCTACCATCAGCTCTTCACTTTACCGCACAGATCCCTATGCTACTCATACGCTGAGTTGGCGAGGGCCGGCATCGAACTAGGAACCTTGTGGTTTCTAGCCGCAAAAAAGGTATAATGATATTTATCTAACTCTCTCTCTCACTGGTCTAAAAGAAGAAAATTTCTGAATCCATATCTTTTAAACTCTGCTTAAAATATTCACATTCTTCACATCCTGCGCGTGTGCAGGAGTTGGTAAATACTTACATTTAATTAATGTCAGAAATATCTGGTTTGTATCCCGAGTACATGTATTTTCACTAACGTTGGTCATTATCAAGGACGACGAGAGCTGCGCACGATCAACGCTCTCAATCGAAACGTTATCGAACACAGAAAAAATCGTATAATATACGATATGAAAGTACTCACTTCTTCCACTATCCCCAACGAAGGTCGAAACCGAATGTATTCGGGATACAACAACAGAGATTTCAGCCAATCATTACACTGCCTATAATTAATATATAACGTATATAGATTATTAATATATACATGTGTATTTGTTATCTATTTTAATAGTTGTTTTTAATTACCTGGCGTATTTTGTTTATTTTTGAGGGGGAGCACTCATTATTTAGTGAACTCTTTTTTTCTGCGCTCCGATCATTCACGCCTTTTTCTCGTTACTTCTGCCTATCTGGAGTTCGCTGTTAATTTTCACAAATCTTGTTGACTCCCTTCCTATGTTGATCCTGTCGCTCTTCGACGACCCACGCGCTTGGTCAACAGAAAAGAAGAAGAAGAAGAAGAAGAAGAAGAAGAAGAAGAAGAAGAAGAAGAAGAAGAAGAAGAAAAGGATGCCGTAAGAACAATTAGCTCGTCACTTCAACCGAAGAGAGCGGGGAGCGGAGGGGGTGGTTGTTGGTGACAGCTTTATTTGTCAGATTGAGGACATCATTAATGATAGGCGTGGAGAGAAACTGTCAAGTGAAGTGCCCAACGAAATCGACAGTTTTCTTCAAAACCACGCCTTCTTTTTTGCCTTCTTTGAAATTGTCTTCTTCTTTGAATTCTTCTTCTTCGTTAATGTATTCTGTTTTATTGTCTGTCTTTCATGGTTGCTTTTCCTCTTCTTTTTCTTCTCCTCCTCTTTCTTCAACAGGCACTTTCTTCTTCTTCTTCTTCTTCTTCTTCTTCTTCTTCTTCTTCTTCTTCTTCTTCTTCATGATTAGGGCATTTTGTTTTAATGTATTTCTTACAATGTTTTCCACTTCTCATCCTCTTCATCTCCCGCACATTCTTTTTGTTGTTGTTGTTGTTGTTGTTGTTGTTGTTGTTGTTCTTCTTCTTCTTCTTCTTCTTCTTCTTCTTCTTTAAGGCATTTTGTTTTAATGTATTTCTTACATTGTTATTTTCCCTTCTCCCCCTGTTTTTTCTCCTCTATTCTTCTTCTTCTTCTTCTTCTTCTTATTTCTACAGTTTCCTCTTTTTTGTGTAATACCTTATCATTTTTCTTTTTGTGGCCTTCTTTCATCACTACCTATTTCTTCCTCTTCTTTTTTTATACTTCATCTTCTCCTTTTCTTCGTCATCCCCGTTTTCTTCTACTTTTTCTCTTTCCTCTTCTTGTTAATGTTCTTGTTCTTGTTCTTCGTGTTCTTCTTGTTCTTCTTCTCACTATTAATCAGAATTTATTCTTTTAATTTACCTTTTTTGTATCAATTCTTTTTCTCTTTCAATTATGTTTTACTAATTTTCTTCTCCTGTTTGGTATCCTGGAAAACATCCGTGTCACATTCTCCTTCTCAAAATGTTATCACATTATATGTTATAACTTCTTCTTCTTCTTCTTCTTCTTCTTCTTCTTCTTCTTCTTGGTTAAGGCATTTTGTGTTAATGTATTTCTTACAATGTTTTTCCCCTTTTCCTCCTCTTTTTCTCCCCTACATTCTTCTTGTTCTTGTTCTTGTTCTTCTTCTTGGTTAAGGCATTTTGTTTTAATGTATTTCTTACATTGTTATTTTCCCTTCTTCTCCTGTTTTTCTCCTCCTCATTCTTCTTCTTTTTCTCCTTCTTCTTCTTCTTCTTCTTCTTCTTCTTCTTCTTTAATGTCTTCCTTACTTTCTTCTTCTTCTTCTTCTTTAATGTCTTCCTTACTTTCTTCTTCTTCTTCTTCTTCTTCTTCTTCTTCTTTGATGTCTTTCTTCTTCTTCTTCTTCTTCTTCTTCTTCTTCTTTTTCTTCTTCTTCGTTCAATTTTCCACTGTCTTGCATCTTTCATTTGTTCAAATATTATCTCTTTTATTTATTTTATAATTTATTCTATATTTTCTTTTTCAATTCATTTCCTTTAATTGTCCTTCTTATTCCTCATAATCCTGTCTTTTATCCATGTATATGTTACTAACATTTTAATTATCTATATATAATCCATCAAAATTGGCACCCTATAGCGAGATGTATATTAGAGCAATGTACTTAAAAAGTGAATAAAGCAATTTCGATTCCAAATTAATTTAAGAGGTCATGGTTCGAGCTGAAAGTCATTTTTTATCGTTTGAATTATCGATTTAGCGCAGACAACTATGAAATGCTAATTAGAAGCCGTCACTCCCTCTCCAAATAGAAGTATCAATATCATTATGGGATGCTGTAGAAAAGGTAGCCCAATGGGTTTGCGGATCGTCTTTTAAGTATTTCTGTCCAGAAACTTTAGCTCTATCGTTTCCATAGTAATTATTCTTCGTCAAATTGTTCTTCGGCTTGGATCCAGTGATACACTGAGTATCAGCAATGTTCCAAATGATTTTAAACATGTGCTCTTAACAGGAATACAAATGACATCATCATCATCATCATCATCATCATCATTATAATCAACAACAACAACAACAATAACAACAATAATAATCTAATGAGTGTCATTATTCTTTTCTTTTGCTTCGTCTTTTAGATCCTCCTTACATCTGATATTCATTCTTCTTCTTGCATATTGTCTTTTTTTATCTAACACACCCTCCTCCTCATCCTCCTCCTCCTCCTCATCTTCTTCTTCTTCTTCTTCTTCTTCTTCTTCTTCTTCTTCTTCTTCATTTATTCCTTCTTCGTATTTAGTTTCTTCTTTCCATTGTTCTTATTCTTGTTCTTGTTCTTGTTCTTCTTCTGCTGCTACGGATGATGATGATGATGATGATGTCCCTTCTACTTTTTGTATAATGTATTTGTTCGCATAACACATCCTGCTCATCTTCAACCTTCTTCTTCTTCTTCTTCTTCTTCTTCTTCTTCTTCTTCTTCTTCTTCTTCTTTCACTTAACATTATATTGTTTTTCTTTTTCTCACTCTTTAATTTTTATTCGTCTTCCTCTTTCGTTTCTTATTTTTTCTTATTTAGTTTATTCTTTAAATTAACATGTTATTTTTTCATCTTCTTCTTTTGTTAATTCTTTTCAAACTTTACACATTTTCTTCTGCCTCTTTTCTTCTTCTTTATTTTATTATTATTATTATTATTATTATTGTTGTTGTTTTTGTTGTTGGTGGTGGTGGTTTTCTCCTTTTTCTTCTACTTCTCCTTTCATATCCTTTCATTGCAACTCCTCTTCCTTTACCAATTTTCTCCTCCCACCCGCTTTAACTGTTTAACTCTTACTATTCCTTCCTCTCATTCTCTCTCTCTCTCTCTCTCTCTCTCTCTCTCTCTCTCTCTCTCTCTCTCTCAATCTCTCTTTCTCTCTCTAACAGTTTAATTCCCATCAGTAAACACCATGTTTTAACCTTTCACCCTCTTCAAATTATTCCCGCCCTCCTTCTCTTCTCGCTGTATCATTTTCCTCAAAAACCTATTACACCGCCACCTTGACCCTTTCCTCATGTCCACTCCTTCTTTGTTCTCTGCCTCTCACTTCTCCCAAACCCACTGCAGTTCAACTTTTTACACTTTTCCCTTCCCTTCTCCTACTCATTTGCTACCACTTCTCTTCCTACTCCTCCGCATCCTCCTCATACTACTCCTCTTCCTCTTCTTCGATTTCCTTTCTCTTCCTCCGCCTTTCACTATATTCTCTCAAACTGAAACCCTTCAACTCCCCAACTTTTCCCCTTTTGTATTCCTTCCTTTATTCTATTTCTCTCACTTCTCCCCAAACCATTTAACTACACTCTTCCCCTTTCTCTTCCTCCTCCTTCTCTTTCGCCTCCTCCCCCTTCTCCTCAGATCCATCATCTCTTCTCTTTCTGTTTTGTTTGCTCTCATCTCTCTCTCTTTCATCAAACTAATCTTACTTCACATTGTTGAATCCTTCTCTCTCACTAAACCTCCTCCTCTCTTTGATCTAAAACAATTCCTTCACTTTGTTTTTTTGTTTTTTTTTTTGTTAAATGCCTACTTGACTCCTACTTTCAGTATTTTCAATATCTCCTTCTGCTACTTCTCCTCCTACTTCGCCCCCTCTTTATGAAATCGTACTCTTTCCTCTTCTCCTAATTTGTTTTCCCCTACTTTACGCATTTAGAAATACGCCTACTACTACTACTACCCCCTCTCTCTCTCTCTCTCTCTCTCTCTCTCTCCTCTCTCTCTCTCCTCTCTCTTCTGTGTATGTCTGTGTGTCTGTATCTTTCTGTCTATGTCTCCGCCTGTCTCTCTCTTTCTTTCTCTCTCTCGCCCTCTTCTCTCCCCCCCTCTCTCTCTCTATAAATAATATATATATATATATGTATATATAATATGGTGTGTGTGTTGTGTGTGTGTGTGTGTTTGTGTTTATTTGTCTCTCATTATTTACCCCATTTCTCATTTCCCTGTTTGCTCGGACCTCCCCTTTCTCTTCTCTATTTCTCGTTAAATTGTTGTTGTTTGTCTAATTGTTGTTGTTGTTGTTGTTTTTCTTCTTTTTTTCCTTTTTCCCCTTCTCTTCCTTGTCTTCTTCTTCTTCTCACACTCTAAATATCACTTGCTATAACTTTTCATGGCACCTCCTCTCCCTTTACCAATTTTCACCTCCTACTCTGCTTATTAATGTTACACACTCTCTCTATTTCATTCCTTTTCTTCTCCTGTCTTCTCTTATTCCTTCTCTCTCTATCTCTTTCCTTTTCTTTTTCCTCTCATATTCCGCCACCTCCATCAATCTGATTTTCATCTCTCTAATCCATGTTCCTACCTCCCTATTACTATATATTCCCCAGTGTTCGGTTTTCTTTTCATCATTATATCATTACCCTCTTCGTCTCTCCCTCTCTATCTCTTTCCTCTCTCTCCTACTCTATCCATCTATCTATTACTACTATCTATTCTATACTATCTTCTCTCATCTTTATCTATCTCTTTCACTCTCTTCTCCTTTCTCCTTATTTCTCTCCCATTCCTGACTCCTCCTATATTTCCTCGTACCCTATTTTCCTTAATATCTCTCCCTCGCATTACTGCTCTGATTATTCTTCTCTCCTCTCTCTCCTCTCTCACCTCTCTCCTCTACTCTCAGGTTAGCGCCAGCGGTAGAGCGTTCGGCTAGAAACCAAAGCTCATCATGTGATACTGGTCCTCGCATAACTCAGCGCTATGAGTTAGGCACAGGATCTTCTGCAGGGTAAAAAGTAAGCGACAGCTTGAACGTGCTTAGGTGTGGCCTCCCACCTGCAGATGCCTAACCTTGAACTCATAAGCTCCCTCCTTGTTCAGCGTCATATTGTAAACAGGGCGCGGCTAGACCCTCCGTCTATTGCGAGAGATCCACTCTAGTACTCCGCCTTGCCCGCGACGACTTTACTTTATACTTCAGTAGATCTATAGATATATATATATTACTTCTTTCTTTATCTATCTCTTTCAGTCTTATCTTCTTACTGACTGTATTCTCTTCTTCTCTCACTCATCCTCAATTCCTCTCTTTCTTTCTTTCTATTTCCCCTCCTCTCATATTGAGTTTCCTTGTTCTTCCCATCAACCCCTGACCAACAATCACCCAATCCTTTTGAATTGTCCTGCACACCTTTTTATACTATCCCTAGTTTTCATTCTGAATTTTCTTTTCAGCTTTGTTGACTTCTTTTAACTCTCAATTTCGATACCTCAGTCTTTGTGCTCTTCCTGGATGAGTTCTGTTCCGTTGATTATTCATCCCTACACGTCTTACATTAAATCCACACCAACCATTTATTTTATGGCCATCTACTACTTATTCCCGCGTTCCCTAATTCCGATGTCTTAGTTGTGTATATCGGGTTCGTCGTAGCAAGCTAGTCTTGCAGATCCATTACTACCATTAGAGAAAAAAAAACGACCAGATTTACTTTAGGCACCCTCTTTTGATCTCGATTAGGAAAGGATTTTTTCATTTCCCACCGTCAATATCCGGTTATTTAGGCGGTTTCTAGGGTTAGGTTACCAGTTTAGGGTTAGATAGGGTTAAGTTTATTATTAAAATATCTAAAAATACGTTCTTAATACAACCCGGATATTGACCAGTATTGTAAATGAAAAACATTGTCCTTTCTTAAATCGAGATCAAAAAAGGGTGCCCTAAACCTCATATTGATAAATACAAATATTTTTTTTAAAATGAAAAAGCTTCCAGGGCCCCGTTAAATTATCTTTTGAAAAAATGTTGACTGATGAGAAGGAAATGAAAATAAACCTAGGCCAGTATTGTGTAACCCTTCGGGCACAAAGATTTAAGTATTAAGGCATTAATAATTAAAATCTTATATTGGATTTGATAAGACTATAGCAACACGACTACGAATATAACATACTTTTTACTTTATTTAAACTTTGATGTTTCAGATATTAAAGAATACGTTTCGCACACACTAAAACACCATAAACAGTATCTAAATTCCGATCATCATTTACGCATGGTCGCCCGCACATTAACGCAATAATAATCTATCATATAAAACTCCGC